>CALSBV010009027.1:0-18403 GCA_943590825.1 Bovichtus diacanthus | reverse complement strand
GTGTGTGTGTGTGTGTGGTTAGTAGCCTCTGCCTCTGTATGAATGTGTGTGAATGCTGTATAAACTCAGTCCATTATGAATATTATGAGAGCCTGTTGACAGTTGCCCTGCCGCCTGCTATTGCTATTTATATGTTATATAAATATATTTATTTGTTGATCGTATTCGTCTGCAAACTGCGATTTTGTTGTTGTTTTGCATCATGTTGTGGTGTGTTATACTACAGGACCTCAGCTGAAATAAGCCTTCGGGCTTCATTGTGTTTTCATGCTCTGCGATTTTAAACGTCTGCAACGTTATACGATTTATTTCAGTGATAAAATACATTCCAACAATTATACAATCATCCAGCTTTGGGAGGGGGAACAGCTCAACAAGCTGAAGCTTCAGGTAACAAGAGTTATACTGGTCATGTAGCAGGTTAAAGAAAGACACAGCACAGTGCTCATAACTATGAAACTACATCTTCTATTGCCCAACAGGGTCATTTACAAACGTTGATTTCTCCTACTTCTGATTTAATGATGATTTAATCGTTTAAACATATACTTTGATGAAAATCCGTTCTTCATAAACTACAAAGCACATTGACAATGACACCGTGTGCAGTCTCAGAGGCCGACAATCAATGGATCAATGATGGCGTGGGGCATAAGCCTGAGAATAGTTCTCCGACGCCCTGCGCAGCAGAGCCATATCTGAGGGCTAAGCCTGATGTAAGTCTATAGTGTGCAGGGAGACAGACACGGCACAGGCCGGCACGTCACAGGTCGGCACGTCACAGGTCGGCACGTCACAGGCCGGCACGTCACTCCTGACAAAGATCGATTGTGTGAAGCTATAGACTTTATTCCTCCTCACAAGCCGTTTCAGCCGCCACAGAGCCGCCTATCCATCCATCCACTCAAGGAAGATATGCAAAAGGGGAAAAAACATTGATTGCGCTACAAGCTGCAGATTTACAGGACGTTATAAAAGGTTGAGGGTTTTGGCAATCCATCTGTGGATTTTTGAGCATCCGAATAAAGTTTGTGTCTATGGTCTGATTATGGATTATGAAAGAGAGGCCAAGATGTTGTTTGGTGATCTAAAGGATTTAAAGTCCAATATAAGCAGCTTATTGCTTCGGATCCAGACACACGCAGACATCAACCTCAGGGATATTTTTACAATAACAAGACATAATGAGAGGGATCTAAACCTAGATACAGACACAGACCCTCAACATGATATTCTATGCAGTCTAAAGCTCCTCTTTATTACAACAACAGATATGGTTTTTACTGTGATTCATAAGAATGCATTGGTAGTTTTAAGAAAAGAACATCCCTCAAGGTATTAGGACTTCTCTTCCAGCAGTTAGCAACTCAAGAACTGATATTTACTAATGCTGTGATGGCTGTGAACGCACCACCGCCCCTTAAGGTAAAGAGAAATATTTCCGGGTGTCCGCAGAAGTGAAACAGGATATTATGTAGTGGAGGTTTTCTTTCTTGGCTGAAGCAGGATTACTGTTCATTGTGCATGTATAGGAGAGCTCCACGTTGGCACAGTTGTAGCAGCACAATAGGTTTTTCCATCTCCATTACATTAACCATGAATCTGTTCGGAGGCCTTGTACTTCCTGACAGTGAAAAGTGGCAGCATTGTGCTTTATGGCCTGTGTCTACACAGCCAGCAACATCAATTAATGTTCACAGAGCACCACTCTCTGCACAACGCAAATAAATCTCCGTTTCCATAAAGCTGCTCACCCAAACTTTGCTCTGCGCTCCATAAGAGTCGGATTGTTGGATTGTAATAGTGGAGATAGAGCCGTACGGATGGAACGTCTGTCGTCATGTTTTACTTTAAAAAATGAGGAAAATGTAATGTTTTTGTGGTTCTATAAATGTAACTATGGTGCCGTTAGACCGCTGCCCGTTAATGCAGGTGTGTGATACTAGCGTCTGTTATTTGACCGCAGTAAAAATGTTGTTTTTCAAAGGCTGAAACGCCAACAAAGATGGATTGAAGCAGAACATTTCGTTAGAGAAAAAACATGCACATTTGGGAAATTAGCAGATTTAGCTTTTTTTCAATAAATGTTGACATTTGGGCTGATGAGATAATTACAGATCTGAGGACTGCTGCGAGTGTTTGAGAGAAAAACAGCAGAGAAAGTTGAAGGTGGACTTTTGCACCCAATGTTATTAATAATAATAATCTCAATGTCAAAGTTATGAATAAAGCTTCGAACTATTCAGTATCTACAGCCCTAATTAAAGATAATATTATAATGTTAAATGGAACAAGATGCTGTGATATTGTCGCACAGACACAGGCTGTTTGAATAGAGACGTTGCTATTAAACAGAGTTTTTTTAAAAGGGTTTAACTATTTTAAATCAAATATTTAAACTCTTTTATAAAAGGTTTATTGACGAGGGTTTTTCATTGGCAGCTTTGATCAGTGAAAGTGTTGCTCTGGATATTCTGACACATGACGAACCCTCCTCGTTTCAAACGTAGTGAGTAAGATTTCTCTGTTTCCTTTAGAAATCAATCACTTTCTGACCTCACTGTTTTCCTACAAGTTTAACCAGAATCACCGACCATTCAGGACACGGGCCCTGGAAGTTGACCCACCTCACCGGCTAAAGACACAAATATCTTCATATCAATACGGTTTTTCTGACCATCAGAAAGCTAACAAACAAGCTGTCAAACAAAACACTTCTCCTGCCAGAGGAGTAAGACCCAAACGGCATCTCCCTCTCCACTTCCTGTTGAACTCTGGCTGAACTCGTCTTGTTTGGATGAAGATACGAGACGGAGCCTCTTCACTCGAGAGAGATGAAGAGCCGTGACTACTTCCAGACTGACGGAGCAGTTGGCGCTACCTGTCTCTTTGTTATGACCCAGATAAGAACCAACTTCTAAAATACAAATAGGATTTGTCACAACATTTTAGAGGCTTTTTCTGCAGTACGAGACATTTTCACGGCTTGATGTTGAGCAAGTAATTTACAGCTTTTTTGGAAGTCTGTCTGCAACCGGGGACAGTTCAGGTAAAGGACATAAATATATGTGCACACACTGAGCAAGCTAGAACATGGAAGCAGAGATTACAATGAAAACTGTGTGAAAAGCCGAAAATATTTCCTTTTCATCATAAGCTAATTTGGCTTGTTAATAAGGTGTCACAATTTCAGTCACACACTTGTAACTACAATACAACAATGTGGAGGTTTGTTTGTAAGTGTACGGGCCAGAATTTGCAATTCTGAATTTCAGCAATGAGCAATCATTGTATAATAATTGTATGTTTATAATGAACCCTGGCAGTTTCACAGCATTACGGTCCGACAACATCTATAGTGCACATTCACGAGTTTGAAAAACATAGAAAGCATAAAAAGGAGGAAAAGAACATCAGTAATAAAGTGAAAATGACACAGCTCAAATATATCAGATTACTGAGAACATAAAAAGAAAAAAGGAGAATATATTTAATATTATAAGTTCAGGGACTTTCTTTGGGTGACAGCTTGCAAAAGACACATTTGGTGGTGGAACACTTTTCAGCACATCCTCAGTTTGGAGGTCACGCGGGCTCAACGCCGCAGCGACTAACTAACACATTTGTTGAGACCTAAAGAGCCTCTCACATCACGCGCACCATGATGCACTGCCTCGGACCAGCAGTTCACATAATCAATGGCAGTTAGATTCAATTAACAATGCAGAGAGACTGCAGATTGCTTTCAACATGGTCTAATATCTTTTTACTTACTGTTTTATGGCTTCATTACATAATGAAAGCTGCACTACAGTTAACTACGGAGTAGGTCATTGAAGTATTATTCCAATCAATAAACTGAAAGACGATGACAGCGGAGATCTTTAAGTGGGTTACGGCAAATACAGTCCTGCGTCTGCCAACAAGGCTGCTGAGACTTTGTTTTTCCTTCGTCAGCCCAGTAAATGAGTTTGACGTGACAAACCTACAGGACTGACGAGAAACGCTCCGGCTTTGCACCTCAGAGAGAAATCTGTGGCTGCTTTAGTGTAAATGAGGCATTTTGCGTCAGCTGATGTAGTTCTGCTGTAATATTGTAATGTACTCAAGGCACACCTGCAATCTAAGTGACTGTTAGCCACCTGGTTTTACTGGTACGATAAGTGCACATTAATTCTTGCTTGTGTGGTAATAACGGAGCCTCACACGCAGTTTCTTTTATCCGCACAAATTCAATAGTCATCATTGTAACTTATGGTAAGTTACACACACAGTGCACACAATAATATTACCAAAAGTAGAGCAGAATCTAGGAGTATCTAATTGAGTTTGGAGGCGCTTGTATTTTAAAGTAAATATATGTTTTTGCAAAGTCCGCATGAAATGTGTTTCACCGTATATACAATTTAATGACCAATTCACAGCATAACACTAATTGAACTGCAGCACATTTAAGCAAATCAGTGCTGCCAAAGTTGCTGGAGAAGCATGTTTCTCTACTAATGTAGTCACATAACACCACCTGTCAACACTAGTGAGGCCTGTTGTTCTGATGGGACACACTAACCTCAAACAATCGCATCAGCAGATAAAATACTTTCAAGTCATTTTTCATACTAAGTAATAATAGCAGAAAGGCAAAAGGTTTAGTTTATGACACGTGAGAAAAACTAATGAGGTAGAGGATGAAGAGCTTCCCCAGACAGACATAGGAGGTGAGGAAACGGCACCAAAGGCAGTATTTACTGTGGCCTCGTTATAGAAGGACAGGTCCTCTCGCTCGCTCTAACACACGTATATAAACATCACTTATTGCTCTGCGTATCCGTCTGTTTACGTCCATTAACGTAAGCAATGCTTCCTCTCCTTCAGCGTGATGCCAGGGTCGTGATGACACACACATCTGCTCTCCTCCACCCCTCACCCCTCCCAGTCTCCGTCCACTGTGCCAGTCCTCATCATATGTCACTGCCCTTCCTATCCACCGGGGGCTTTATCCAATTTGTCAGGGTTGGCGTGCACATGGATGAAGACGCCTCCCTCTCTCCTCCGCCACACGTGTCCCGTTCCCACCGCGCGGCTCTGAGACGGCCCCGTCTGTGCCAGTGGGCATCGCGGTCCCTGATGGCGGGGCCCACCTGCCCCCACCTGCTCCCACCTTGAAACCCAGGCTTGCCCAATCTGCCTCTCCAACCCAGCAGGCACCAGCTGGCTGGGCAGCCTGCATGCTGATAGATGGACAACTGTAGGCTGGAAGATAAGTCATATTCACAACAGCCAGGCCTGACTAACGGACCAACAAACAGCATTGTGTCTGTGTGTGCTGAGTGTTGATGTGATAATTAGAAGAGAAGACTAAGATAACAAGAAATAGATCTAAAGAAAAGTAGTTTTGTGACTCAAAATATATCAATTTCTATGCTTTTTGTCAATATGTTGTCTCTTCAAAACAAAGGACACGTTGCATTAGTGGTGCGCTCCTGGATCTGCACGTAGAAAACGTCTCAAACTTAGCTTTGATTTATCAAGTGGAAAATTTGAAACGGGCATTACCTCGGCAGCTGTTACACAAGATAAAACAGTGAAGAGACTCTCTTCGTATTCACGCCCCAACATGTTTCCACAAAGAAAAGCCTTCACTTACTTTCTCTTGGCCATTATTTTCAACAATTATCTCCTTTATTACTTCCACTTATCCAGCTATTGCAACTTGGATACCTTTCTTAACTAGTTATCAACCCTTGTGCTGTACAACAATGATGTAATGTGTCTGTACCCTTTGTCACTAGAAACACTCACACATACACACGTGGTTTAAGGTGTAACCACATGTCCAACGTGATCGCAGCCAAAGAAAGAGAGAACCCTGCAAAATACTTACAAAAACCTGACCTCAAGTACAGAAAAGAAAGTACTACCAGACAACTACAATCCCAAAAGCTCTTGTAACCTCTAACTCAATAATGACATGATTTAAAGGCCAAAGCCATTCTCAAGCCAACACGATCAGAGCCAAAATTACATTACAGCAAAAGCCTCACCAGAGCAGAGAAAGCTGTTATTTGTATTCCTCAAAAAGTGAACTTATTGAGTCAACACCATCAACCAGATTTAAGGGCATCATTCCAAACAGTGAAGCACAAACTGTGGGAGTGTTAGTGTCTGCTGTACATGGGTACCTTCAGACTCCCACTGATCCTTGTCTTTAAACACTGGACGTCATTGGTTTAGCCCAAGAACATAACATCCTGTGCCCTTTTCCAAGAGCGATGTAGCAATTTCAAAGCAATGTCTTGATGTTGTGAAACGCCCTCGCAGCCCTCGCTGACTGGTCCTTGTGAACCGGTGGAAGCCGTTTGACACACGAGCAGGCTTTACAGAACCACTGATCCGAGATCCTGCTCTCCATTCGTCAGCCTCTAAACGGCAGCAGTGGGGTGTGTGCGAGGAGAAATCCGACCCGGGACCAGTATGTCTGAAAATGCTTCGAGGCAAAGCAATGCGGAGCTGCGGAGCTATGCAGTAATTCTATTCGGCTAAACACCCAAAATATCCTCATCGACTTGGGTTGCACACACCGCGTACCCCCCAGCTAGGATCCAACGGCTAACACCCGTTTGTAGAAGTAGAAGAAGATGAACATGGCTCTGGACTGAAACGTCATTAATGAAACATATGAATGAGAATATATATATAAATATTAAAGCCTAAAAATCAAAGTTAGATAAATATTAAATACTTTCTGAACTGTGAGACCTGCAGAGAAACTGGATCCTCTTCCAATGGTCACACACACATACACAACACATGTACACAGCACACACACACAGTGCTATTTAGACTCCGTACTTAACCCATCCTGGTCTTACGAGCAGTGGGCAGCTATGATATCATCAGCGCTGGGGGAGCAGTGTGGCGGTGCCCAGGAGGAGAACTGGTACCTCTCACACTTGGACCCTCCGAGCAAAGTCCCTATGCTCCGAGCTGCTGCCGCCCCAAACTGGAGCATAGGAGCATGACGTCAAGAGTTCCACAGTGCTGCAGCAGTTTGTATTGCTCAAACACATGTACACCACAGCATCATTTAACTCTACCGCTTCCAGGAACGCGAGATGCAGAGACTACGTGTCATTGCATCATTGCTGCAGCCACGGCCAACCGTCTGACGGCACATAATCGGGAATAATTGCTGACAAAATCTTAAGAAGCCCCGCCGAGAGGACCCCCTCCTCCCCGGTGCCAAAGTGCCCGTCACATCACATCCTTCTGAAAACACTGGGGGGCTCCGTGCCCGACGAGAACACACTTTTCCTCATCTCCTATCCCGGCCTATTAGGAGCCATTCTCTGGGGCAACAGAGACCCATCAGCTTCTCCTGTGCACATTCCTACACCAGTCGCATCCAATGTGCAGTACAGCCTTGCATAGACCCATCTGCTGTAATCTCTTTCATTTCATCTGCTTTATGATGACTGGATCAGTAGCAACGATACAGTTACAAATGATTCTCATCCACTTTATCTGGAGGAACAAGTTTGTTTTACTGTGATTGAGCTGGGCCCTGTGGCAAACATATCAAATGAAGACCATCTAGAGACTAATGAGGTATCTTAGTGGATACAGTATAAAAATACTGATGGCCACCACCCACCATCACCCACTAATGATGCTTTCCATCAAATTAATGAGAGTTTTAATCATTGTTCACAGTGGTCTATCCACATGGTGCACAATCCATTATACTGGACTGTCACCTTCATGGAGCTACAGATTATTCTGTTGGTAAAGTGATGCTTACTCTGCACTAAAGCACCTTTTACACCTTTCTCACTCTCTACTTCCACAGTTTTGCATGACACCGCTTAGCTTTTGCACTTCGTGGCATTTGATATGTACAATGTCACCGATTACCGAGTGACTCGCACTCGCTCACGGCATCTGCCGCTGTGCATGAGAGCGCCGTTAGCATCAGTTTTCAGGAAAGGCGGGCTGAAGGACGGAGGGCAACATTCATTTACATACCCGAGAGCCACTCAAACTCATTAATGCATAATGTGACCAACCCAAAACATCAAATATGCATACAGACCTGACCTACCCAAATGCTATGAAGGGCATCAAATTGTCTATTCAGGTAGAGAATAAAAAATAAAATGCGTGCGGCCGTGGCAAGTTTATTAGTATTAGAGTTGTATGTCGAACAAAGCCACTGCGAGTGTGTCAAGGCCTGTTAATAGTTGATGACTGTCGCGTGTGTGTGCTGCAAATACACACCCAGAATATCACACACGTCAGAGATGGATTTAACTTTATACTACATTGTAATCAATCTAATTCCCTCGCTTGATGAATACATGCATATGACCTTTAAGCATATGGTTACAGACTAACATCATTCATCATTAACATGCTTTACAACCAAGTAATTACTACCTTCAACCACATGTTCAGGCTTCAGCCTTATTAATTATCTTGACATGGGTCGTTCCATTTGAAATACAACCTCCAGTGGGTTGTGATTCCTTCTAAATTTGGGATTCATTAAGAAAGTTACGGCACTCGACGCCGGCAGAAGAGCTAAATGAAGTTTTTTTTTTGTTGCACTTTTGAGGACTGCTTTGATGAGCAACCATCTGTTGGGCAACTTTGTCAAATAAATGTCCATAAAACGTGCCATAAACATTAAACCTGAGGAGGACTATCATTTTGCCTCACAAGTCATTAAGTTTCTCATTGCCATAGACAGAGAGGGACTCAAACGCCATCTCCATCTACGGAAAACACTAATGAGATTTAGTGACATTTTCACAGTGTGAGGTAAACCATTGCAGTCTTTTATGACTGCATTACCCCCGTTATATCTTTCCTGTCTTTTTGTTTCTTTGCTTTTCAGACCCCCAGCTGGCATTCTACATCAAATGCCTCTCTGAGTGACAGCAGCTTTACACCTATCCCTCTTCATCAAAGCAATGAAAGGGAGTTTGAAAGGCTACGAAGCCAAATGGCAGGTTTTCCAGACATCGTCTAATGAGACTACAGACAGCAGAAAATGCAATTCATGGTAAAAACCTGTAATCTATGTGAGGACATTCTACACTTGAATGACTCCTGCACTAATGTTTATTTCATATGTTAAAGTTATGATTTAGGAGTGCACGTCACACGTGTCGGTGTATGCACGCTGCAGGAATACAAATGTCCAGCTTCTTCTCGATGTTAATGAAGTAGTGTCTCTCTAATATACTGACAACTGAGTGTTGTACACAGAGAGACAGGCCAGAGAGGATCTGCACGACATGCATGCAGAAAAATGATAATCATATTAATGGTAATTGCACTGAAATGTCATGTTACCCGAGAAGTGATACCAGGGAAGACAATGTTGGGAAAAAAAAACAGGCAGCGTGTGCGTTTTTGTTCCACAGCGAATAAAACAGAGGACATTTCTGGAGACGTTTACGAACCGTCTTGTACTCGAGAACACAGGGAGAAGGCGGAAATGTGCTGCCCTTCTCTTGTTGTGACATGCCAGTGGGTTCTACCACACAGCTGGTGGATAAAAGTCCTGTATTGATGAAGGGCTGGCCATCACAATACGGCATCGACCTGGAGACTGCAGGTGGGTCCGGTCTGGGAGGTGTCAGCTGTCCTACTTCAAGGTGCTTTTGAAAAAGAAGCGAAAGCTCAGAATAACAGCCAATAAGACCCGCTGTGCAGATGCTAGTCTGAACTGGCACCTTTTTTTCATTCCAATTCCAAAAGCCCTGACTAATAATGTTAAAAGCATGAGTAGTCTTGTCATGTCTACTTTGCTCTTCTCTTCACCTCTAATGGAGATTTCTTAAGCAAATAGCCTCCCGATATTCTTACTCCTGTTTAATATCTAATGGCAATGGCCGAGGAGGCTTTTTCGTGAGCAGAATTACAGAACGGCACATTTTAACATGCGCAGCTTGTCTGCTCATTAATGATGTATAGAGACAGCAAATGCTCCATGCTAAATGATATAATAGGCCTAACTCATTCTTGATCTTCTGGATAACCCTCTCCTTGAAGATTAATATATTTTTGTATTTTTAAATTATCACAGGGATAAAATCTGTGTTTAACTCAAATGATTACCCAGAGCCAGATCAAAGTGTGTGTCCTTTGTGCGGAGGCAGCAATGTGGTCAATAATCGTGTGAAAGCTTGACCAACTTTACTCAAATACTCACAAATACAAACTGCTGAGTCATTAAATGCAATGGAACCGACCTTCTCTCATAACCTTTGAATGCTGAATAAATAAACATTCTCATCCCAGAGGTGGTTAGAGTACAATCAGCTGCAGTAAAAAAAAAAGTCCAATGCTTAATCCAAAAAAACTTTCATTATTAACAATATCAGCACATTTTCCTGCTCAGACCCAAAGTAAGCTCTGGTACAGCTACGTCTGGAAGAGCGGTCGTGCTGAGCAGGAAGCGTCGCTAAACACTAGGAAAAGTATATCAAATAGGTCAATTTACACTGCTTTAATTCAACTCGTCACCATTTCTCTGGAAAAAGAAAAGCTAAATCTATCTAAAGCATTATTTCTAATGGTATTATTATTATATATATAATTATTTCTAACACACTAAAAGGTAAATTAAGACACAGTCAAAATAAATTAAATATGTTATTATTATTACAATTTGCACAAAAAGAAAACATGGAACCACAGTATCCCTGGTTATCCATGTTGCATGTCATCGTTTATTCCTCCTCGCTCTGTTTCTCTATGTCCTCTCACTTTACTATGAAACATGCAAAGAAGCCTCAACACATCGTTTCATGTCCAACATGTAGGTTGTTGAGCAAGAAAACCTACAAGGATTATTCCCATTCAGCAGCGCTCTGTCCATGATAAAGTGGGTGTTAGAGGTCAGGCTTTCAAACGGATCACCAGAAGGTCGTGAGTTCGATACCAGGAGCTGCCACCACTGAGGCTCTGAACCCCGAGCTGCTGCAGGACCGTCCCTGTCGTTAGTGACTGTAAATCGCTCTGGATGAGAGCGTCTGCACTGTAATGTAATAAAGATTCTTGCACATGTTTACATATCAACATACTTAAAAGTCCCTTTTGTTTTGTTAGCGTTTCCTGTTGGTAAAGGATTTTATTTTGGATGCAACTTGTGATATGTCCTGGTGACATTAATATGACACTATACGCACATTAGGCAGTGTTTGAGTTAGAAAAGTTTACAGAAAATTTCAGTTGATATTGAGAATCAGATGTTTATGCAAAAAAAAAAAAAAGCATTGGCTGGTGGAATCAGTATTATTTGCAGGACAATGTGACAGGATAATAATACAAAGAAAGATTTCCCTCTAACATTGTTGTCTGCGCCTCAAAGGGCAAGAAATGGAAGGCAAATCCTTTTATAAATAAGAGATAAAGATGAAAATAACAGGCGAGCTATGAAGGCTAGTGCTGGCTGGACTCGCCTTTAATTTGTATCTATTATATGGTCTCATGCATTTGAATGTATATTGAGCAGGATTTAAAAGCAATGATTAAACTGCTGATCGCGTCATGACAACTGAGCCATCTCCATGACAACAGTTAATTTAATCTTCCGATAAACACTGAGCTCAATCAGACACAGACAGTCAAAGTAAAATAATAAAAATGTCAAATTCATAGTTGCAGTGTTTTTGACTTATTTCTTTTATAAATGTCTTATGCAGCAGCAGCATGTGGTTCGCTGTAGCCACAGGCGTAACTCTAGGGATGTCACCTCTCACTGCATACGTTAGGAGACTGTGATGAATGCAAACATTAAGCAAATTAGTTTGCTGTGCACAACAGCACAGAAGTTTGCTCTGCGTTGGGTGTGCCGGATTTAATCACGGTGGATGTAACGTGCGTAGTTGTGGTTGGACTATGAGTCACACACAGACTGGAGACAGTGAATTAAAGAGCCTCCACCTATAAGCACCTACATGGAATAGGCTGCAAGAAGCATTTCATTCTAAATTCCACACGATTTGAATAAAAAGCTTCTTGTCCACTACAAGCATTTAGCTCTAGCTAAAGACATACCTGGCAGATCTATGGCAGGATTAGCTCTGTAATGGGCTTCTCATTCACTCATACGAGTTCTAGCACTCTCTCATACATGAAGAGAAAACGGCACAAATTGGGGCCACGGGCAGAAGTTGAGAGCCAGTTTTATGTTTGTTCAGCATTTCTCTACATATAAGCAGCCCCATAGTGCCCCAGCAAAGCTAAATGTAGTCCATTTAAGTCCAGGGGGAAGCTCATGAACCACCACGTGAGGATAGTGGCGAGCTCAGAGGATTGACAAGGTGTAAAGATGTTTGAGAGAGACAGAGAAATGTTGAGGCTGGACTTTGTGTGTTTTAGAAATAACTGTGAACCTTTATCTCTCCATAGACCACCACAGAAAGGTGATAGATAAAGTAGTCCCATTTATGGATGTCAAACACATGACGGTACCACAGGTACCGGGGGCTCGAGGATAATGGTGTGTTAATAATACTGATAATACTACATTGTGAAAAACAAATCCATGTTGAAATCAGCAGGAGAGCTAGTTAGCTGTTAGCTGTTAGCAGCTAGCTGTTAGCTGTTAGCAGTCGGTGCTTGGCTAAATAAAACAAGGTTCCATTATTACCATTATCCAAGTCACATTATGATGCATTCAAGGTCTATTCTGTAAACAATATTATAGAGTAAAAATAAATGATGTTAAAATTGTGTAAAATGTAGTTTTGGGCAAGAAACTTGAATAAATACAGAAGTTTGAAGGTGATGTTTTCACAGCAATATAACAAATATATTTTAATATATATTTAATATATATACTGTTTAATAATAAAGGAGTGTATGTTGAAGAACATGGGATTTATTGTTCTGTTTTTTACTGTGCTATGGAATTGGGAATCGAGGATTTCACTGGTATTTGTATTGACTAATATATTTCTGTGACATCCCCACTCCCATTTATTCTTAACTTCTGCTCTTGCTGGGATGAATGTCACATGCAAATCAAGCCCGCAGGCAGAAAAAAAAATGCAATTAAGGTGAGCTAGCCTGCTAGCAAGGTTAGTGCTGCTGGTACTGAAGAAGGTAGCACCCCCAGCTCAGCTTCCCCCAGGACTCCCACTCTGTCGGCTGTGCAATGAACCAGCGAGCCTTAGCACACACCTTCCTTCCCAACACAGACACTGGTGATAAATGACCTAATCCCACTATCTCCAGCTGTTTCTATTATACACCCTGGGCTTGTAAAGAACAGCTATGAGAAGAGAAAGGGGGTCGAAACAGACGGTGGGAGACGGGTGCGAAGCGGGGGAAAAAAAGAGACTTATTGACAATGACAGTGGGAAGATAAACAGGCTAAACAAAGGAAGGAATAAGCAACCATGATATTCAGGATCGAAAAGATGGTACGTGTGTCATCGATGTTAAAAAAAAAAGAGGTTCTCAGAAACACTCTTAATACAAATATTTCTTGAAAATTATGTCTGACAAAATCCATATCTAGGGTGGGATCTACAAATAGAGTTAGGGTTAGTTTTTTAATGCATTTAATTTTAGAAATATTTTAAGTACGGACCAGTCAGAAAGTGTTTTTCTGCCGTCTCTGCTGTTAATGTGGCATTTATGCGAGTTTTCTGAATCTCCTCTACGGATGAACGTGAACATGCACACCTCATTTAAACTGAGCAGAGAAGCAGCTACAAGGCACAATGACATCAGTGCTCAAACCCTCCCAGAGGAATGCTTGTCGTCACTCACACTGGCACACACACTGCTATGGAAACAGCAGGAGTGTGAGCGTGCATCGAGGTTAAAGGGATACCGCAAGGCACACACAGACACACACACACAGACACACACACAGACACACACACAGACACACACACACACACACACAGAAAGAACTAACTGAAAAACAAAGCGACAGGGGCAGTCCATTGAAAACAATGCTGACACATGACCAAACTGTTCCTGACCAGCTGTGTAAGGCAGCCTGCGTTCACATTTTCCTCATTGCTTTCACAAAAAAAAACACTAGAGGTCAACTGTGGACTAAATGACTCTCTGTCATTGTAAAAGGCAGAGTTAGCCAACACATTTTCCTTGTGAATGTAAGAGGAAATACAGCAGACCTTTTACTAAGCTTGATCTGGGAAGTATCTGAGAGATATGTGGTTTCAAAGCAGAGTGCTGCCAAAGCCAAGATGGAACGAATCCTATCAGACACTGTACCAGCTGACTGCTATGGAAACAGCAAGAGTGTGAGAGTATGTGTGAGCCAGAAGCTGAGAGGACATGACAGCATGGGCACACAAACCCACCCGAGCTAATGCAGCCACCCATTCTCATGCATGTACAGAAAAACACACGCTACCCATCTACATGTCAAACAGTGTAAAAAAAAAAGTTGGAAAAGGACAAACAGAGCAGCTGCCACACACACACAACACACACACACAACACACACACACACACACACGACAGCATTCTACAGACTGGGCAGCCATTCAAACAGCTCTCGGTAACAGTAACCCACGGCAACCCTAAAACCAGCCCCCTTTTCCCTTCCTCCTCGAGAGACGCAGATCCATTGCCCAGTTAAGGGAGAACCGAACCAACCAGCAGACAGAGCGCCCGAAAGAGTGAAAAGAGGTTGTAACTTTACCCACTCTGCCCTCACTAAAGTGCAGCACTACCCCCCCCCCCCACCAAAGGTTTAGGAGGTTAATTATTCAACGAGAGGGGATTTGTGGGAGAACAGAGTGGACACAGCAGAAACCCCTCACCTCTCTAGTTCTAGTTCAACTCATCCACTCTCTTTCTGACTTTCAAATATGCACTTATTCCCAGAGTGGACAGAGGCTTTTTCAACTCACTCTTCCATTACATGCAGAAACACACGTGCACACACAGCGAGATAATACACCGCTGCATCAGAGCGTACTCATCCGTCTCCACATGTTCGCGGCTTCTCGGCAAACAGTCAGTCTAAATCCACTCTCCTACCGTTGTGGTTGTGCTGCAGGGTCTCAAGCATGCCGGCAGAGTCGCTCGCCCCCAGCTCGGCCAGTCTGCGGCTGGTGGCGCTCAGCTCTGACCGCAGGTTGGTCACCTCCTGGCTGGCGGACTGAATGGCCCCATCGATGCGCTGAGCCAACTGCTTGTTGTCATCCATCATTTTCAGGATTTTTGCCTGAGGAGGAGAGGGGAATCCAGACAAGGTGTCATGCTGACAAGTTGTACATCTCCAGTGAAGGAAGGTGTCCCCAAATAAATCCTTCCTCTTTCTCCTTTTCTGTCTGTTCTCTCTCCCTTTTTCTTTTCTTTTTTTTTTTAATAATAAAGCCAAGTTAAATCCTCAAAGCAGTTTGTCTTTCCCCTTAAAGAGAGGCATCCAGCTCAGAGGAAACGTGTGTCTGCTGACAGAAGTGTACGCTTTGGAGACAGTGTGTGTGTGGTGTGAGTGTGTCAGTGTGCGAGCATGCCTGTGTGCGCGTGTGTCAGAGTACCGTAACAGCATGCGAGCGCGTGTGTATGTGCGTGTGTTTTAGAGAGCCAGCACTGCCCTGGTGAAATGTGCTCCCTGCAGCTGACTGTTGAAAGGACACAGAGCATTGAGAGATGACAAGCACCTTTTTAAATGGACTGTACCATTTGCAGAGAAAGTCAGGGGGGGGGGGAGTGAGCTACACCATATAAGCACATGGAAGTCAGAGGTCCTCAGCACAGCTGTCTTCAGGAGCTAATGCTGTAAAGTTCAGGGATTGTGTGTTTGACTAAACTGACACACAAGACATTTCACTAAAGCGTGTGAAAACTGACTTCAGAGAAACACTGCAGCGTTCCCTCTGTCTGTTTACACTGCATGCTTCTCCCTGCAAGGACTTATGCACAAAGGGAAGGAAATCATTAGTTAGACAAAGAGGCAGTTGTGTGGAGAAAACAATAATAGTTATCCAAACAAAGCTTTCATCACAGCGTCACATTTTCAGCTCGATTGTAACCACAATATTGTTTAATTAATAAACTAATCAGTTTATTAACTAATAAACAATCAGTTTTATTAATTGAGTTAGTCAATCCCTCGATCTACAGGAAAAAAAACATCCTGAAACATACATTTGCTTTTATGGGTTTTATATGATTGGAAATTCAATATGTTTGTGTTTTGAGTGGATAAAACAAGCAATGTTTGCTTTGTGGGCTCTGGGAAATTGTGCTATTTTCTAACGTTATAGACGAAGCGATGATGAAAAAAGGCATAAAAAGATGAATAGATAATGATAATAGTTGTTAGTTGCAGCCTGGAGTGTAATGATTAAAACCAAAAGGTTGGGCCAGTTCAATCAGAATTATTTTTACCTTTTTGAGAGCATGTATTTTTCCATTCAAACTGGGAACGTGGAGAATGTTGCTCAGTCTTTTTTGCTGACCGGGACTTTCTCAGTCCGGCTGGTGAATCAGACTTACAGTCGACTGCAATACCTAAAAGGGTGTATTCAACAAGGCAACACTAATGTCTTCCTGTATATATTATACTGTACCCAACTCTTCCTGAGCTCTGTTCTTCTCCTCATCTTCCCTTTCTTTAAAGAAAACTACTACAGGCCACAGCAGACAAAGTGACTGCCACCTGTTTACAGATAAAGCTAATAAAACATTAAAGCTTCTTTCTCCCCATTGCAGCACCAACACAGGGCTGTTGTGGAAAGTATCTGCAGTCAGGGTGAGAAAACTGTTACTTTTATTGGAGTTGAAGCGTTGCAAGACAATGACATTCCAGATGTCAAATATAAACTGGAAATCAAATAAGGGACGGATGGATAGTAGAAGCTTACAGGACACAGAACCTCATGATGAATCCAAAGTAGCTCAACACTGAGACTGCAGAGCTGACGGAGGATTAACGAGTTCGTCAATAGTCATCAGATACGAACGGAGCTGATTAAACTGACACTTTTTCTCGTGACATTATTCTTGTACATGCATCTATATTTTGATTAATTTATATTAAATTAAATATTGTATATGATGCATCATCTTTGTCCTTTTGTATACGAGTAAGCAACATTTAGCAATATTTAAAGCATGTTCACTACTATCTTCATGCATCTACACACCATCTTCTCCCAAACTTTGAGCAATTGATTATGAAGGAGTTGGAGATTTCTATGTATATTTATGTTTATTTCTGTATGTGTATTTTGCGCTTGAGAATAAGAGTCTGAATAAAGGACACTTATGTCACATTTGCACTGCATGGCACGGCACGGCACAGCACGGCTTTCCCTCAGCACGACTCGCATGAAACCAGGTTTTTTTGTTTTTTCCATCAGCAAAAGTTGTTGATAGTACGTGGTGCAGTACCTGGTGTTTTGGTGCCTCGGTTGAGGTTCCAGGCAAGAAAAAATTAATACTAGAAGGTGGAGTTTAAAAAAAACTCTGACCACTGATTGGTCAGAGAGAATCTTCACTGGCGTGACACGGGACATCCTGCAAAACAACGCCATTTTTAAAAAACAGCCAAGCTTAATAAAATATTTTTATTCACTCGACCCGGATTTTTTGAAGATGTCAGCCACTAAAAGTACGACGTACAATACACCGTACAGCGCATTTCCACGCGAGGTCGCTCGCTACGACAGCCTACACTGAGGAGGTACTAACTGCAGTGGAAGACAAAGAAAAGGACCTGGTACCAAACTAAATTGTGAGTCGTGTAGAACCATGCAGTGGAAATGAGGAATAAGTGGACAACAAGCTGGACACACAATGCTGCTACATCACTGAACGCTAGGACACGTCTCTTCTACGCCCTCAGGATCCAATCTCACAACCCAGGAAAGTGTTTTGACAGTATAGAGTCTTAATTGTTGGTTGTAAAAAATAAGCACTTATAATTAACTACTCTGTAGTTCTCTTTGAGCTCCAGGGCTGAGGGAACTGCCCCAGTTCCCACCCAACACCCCAACTCAATGCTGCATTCCTCAGCTATAATCTGACACGGGGCTGTCAAAGCATCCGCTCACTCAGCTGTACAGCTGTGTTGTTGTTGTCTCCCGGCGTTATGTGAAGTTAGACCCACACCCACCTGCATGTGCTGAGCACAGGCCGGCCACCACGCGGCACAAGGCGGCGAGCAAAAGCCGCGTACTTCCTGAAATGTTGTGGTTACGTGTGGTGTTAATGTTAAAGTCTCAAATGAAACCTAACTTGACCGTCCGCTACAGCAAGCAAGGGGATGGTGACACATACACACACACACACACACACACACACTCACACACACACACACACACACACACACACACTACACCCGTTCATCCATCTGCCCAGACACAAGTCACCCCTCCCGCTCAGTAAATGAACATCA
>CALSBV010009022.1:0-10987 GCA_943590825.1 Bovichtus diacanthus | reverse complement strand
AGTCCAGGAGGCTTCCCTCTCTCTTCCTCTCTCCTCTCCTCTCCTCTCCTCTCCTCTCCTCCCTCCTCCTCCTCCTCTTCAGCCACTGTTGACGTCCATGGCTCTGTCACCCGCATCACCGGTTTCCACGCGGTTCTCTGGTCCAGTCATGTAGTCATTATGGCTCTTATTATTCCCTCTTTATTCACATCCTGCCACTGTTTGTGTTCTCATGGCTTTTCTGCGCTTTTCCTCGTAGTTCTGTTGTAGTTCATCAGTCATCATTTTGCTCGGAAACTCTTTTCTGACGCTTTCGGGAGTTCCGTGCGTCCGAGCATCTTCCGCGCACTTCTCCAGCTTTGAATCCGTCCTCTGGCTGCGCCTTCAGGACCCGTCCGCTCCCGCTCCACTGTTCTTTTTTTTCCTTTTTTTTAACCTATTTAATCACCCGTGCGGTCATTTACCATCGTCGTGACTCCTAATTGTTTCTTGGCAGCGTTGGAGACCACCGGGGAAAAGGCTCTTATGAGTGCGCCTCCGCTGATCCGTGCGCCCAGCCCGCTCCTGTTCTCAGGGGGGACAAACAACACCAACACCGGGGGAGGAGGAGGAGGAGGTGGAGGAGGAGGAGGTGGTGGCGATGTGATCTCCTTCCACATCCAGATCGGTCTGAGCCGGGAGCCGGTGCTGCTGGACGCCGCAGAGCTCAGCCTCAGTCAGGTCCGGGAGGTGGCGTGCTCCATCGTGGACCAGAAGGTAACCGAGAGAAGTCCTCAGCAGACCTTCTAACTTCTGCAAAAGAGTTGTAAGACTGTGCCATAAGTTAAAGTAACATATCAAAAGTTTAGGCGCGACCATTAAGCCTCCGTTAGTAAATAGTGTTGCATTTTTTAACAATAGGCTACAACTACAGGTACATTTTTTTTCCAATCTGCATTTCACCTACAAATGAAAATTGATTTTATTGAATTTTTTTTTTTTTTTTGGGGTGGGGTGGGGTTGATTGCCATTTGTCAAAAAAAGTGTCATACCAGCAAAAATTCAGAAGATCAACGTACATTAGAAACACAGAGCCAGTAAGGTATGGTAAGTACGAACGTAGACCAAAAATGAAAGTGAAGTCAGATACAATCGCTGGAGGAGAACACTTTCATAATTTAGTAATTTGGGGAATTTACACGCAGCTTCCAATATTGGCTGGATTAACATGATCAGGGCCCCATAGAGTTCCTTTAATCTGCAAGACTTCCAGGAAACCAGGTTCTCTGTGTGGCAATGAGAGTAAACACATTCATTCAGGATCTGTGGCATTCTGACTGGTTTGAACACACTTACTTTTTCACTTTTCCAATTTGAACACACTATTAAAAAAAAAAATCTGCTCGGAATCAGTGTGTTGTGTAGATCTGTGACACAGCCAGCATCTTCATCAGTGGCTGGCGTCTGCCCAGTTGTCATGGAGACGGGTGAGTTGTCACCACGTGATCCAAGTATTGAACCTTGGTCATGTGATCGATCACACTGCGGTCATGATGCCCTCCCCCACATTCAACCAGCGAACCATGTGATGGAAACCGAGCAAACTACATTTGCTGAAGAAGACTGAAGATGTGGTGGAAAGCTCTAGAAGAAGCTCTAAGTGGACACGATGTTCTGGGGTTGGGGGCCGTTGCCTGCTTTACTCAGTCGTGATCCAGTCTCGCTTCTAATCATATATTTTTAATTTAGGTGGAGGTACACTTACTGATGTTGCCCCCCCACCTAGAATGTGATTGGCCAGAGTCAGAAGGTGATATTTAATTAGCTTATTACTATCAGAAACTCTGTACGAAAGTCTGTATGTAATTTAGCGAGCGACCACAAAGAGAGTCACCCAAAAGGACAACAAAGAGACGACACACAATCACAGGGTTCAAAAGTCCGACTGCATTAGGGCCATTGTAAGAGACTCTATTAGGACACAAAGAAACATAAAAAAAACCTCTGAATTTCCAAGATTACATTTGTAAAGTCTGTTTTTTTTTTGTCGCAGGATCCCATCTCTTCACTTTGCAAGGTTGGAACAAACTCATCACACAAGGGAATGGCACTCGCGCATGTTAGTGAGGAGGTGCAACAGTATGGAAAATGACAATATCCTTCGTCTGTTGTAGTTCCTTTCACCTCATCCAAATCAGTATGTTGTTTTTCTTCTGTCCGAATTGGCTCAATTTCCGCCAATTTCTCTTTAAAGTCCGGATGCTTATGATAACATGATTCTCAGTAAGCGTTTTGTTAATTGGGGGTGGGCCTGGTTCATTTCATTCAGCCCCCACTCCACCCATCTCAGACGCTCAGCAAAAACCCCTTCAGCACCACAGTCAGCGTCATGGATTTATTTATTAAAACAAAGCACAATGGTAGAGCAGTGGTGGCCTCAAGGCCGTGACCCACCAAGCCAACAGTCAGTTAATGTCTTGCTGCCGGTAAGCGTCGGCCATGTTTTTTGCGGT
Organism: Bovichtus diacanthus; assembly: GCA_943590825.1. NCBI lineage: Eukaryota > Metazoa > Chordata > Actinopteri > Perciformes > Bovichtidae > Bovichtus > Bovichtus diacanthus. Next base: position 8,516 of record CALSBV010009022.1, on the reverse strand, counting down.
GTGTCGCCATTGTTCGGCCCATTCAACACGCTGAATCTGCGGAAAAAAGTCGGCAAAATAAATCCCTCTGATTGGCTGTTCAACTTCAGCGAATCAGTGCACAAGAAGAGAGACGGAAACAAGTTTGTATTTACGCAGTCCGAGGTCTTCCGGTTGCCTCGTTTGAATGACGAATACAGACTACAAGTACAAGTACATACGTGCTTGTTGGCTGTTGGCTGTAGCCGTTGCGGTGTGTTCAAGTGCAACTTTTTGGCCAAGACGAAGGCAGCGCGAGGCGACACAGCGGGCAGTTTCGTCGCCACTAGTACTTTTATGTCGGCTTGGTGTGTCAAGGCCTTAAAGGTTAGAGAAGCGAGCTTGTGACAGGAAGGTCGTCGGATAAATCTGTGTGGGAAAAGTGGAAAAAAAAACAGCGCTTTGCCCCTCCCTCGTGTCCCTGAGCAAGACTCTTAACCCCAACTGCTCCAGCTGCTCGGTGGCAAGATTAGGGAATTCCTGCAAAAGAGACGTTTCCTCTCAGTGAAACTTGCCTGAATAAAAGGTTATAAAATAATGTGAGAACAACTTTTGGGACCGCTCTTTCCCTGCACTCTCTCTCTCTCTCTCTGCTACTAAAGGGGCATAGCAGGTTAACACGTGGGATGCATTTAGGTCATCCGTCCCCGCCCCTCATCAAATTGCCTGCTTGAAGTTCTGGGCTACAATCACGAGTGTTTCCTTATTGCTTAATCCGATTGCAAATCATAATTTGATTAGGTCATAAACGACAAGCAGCGACGTCTGTGGTGTGATGATGTTGATCCAACATTGCAAGTGTTTCCTTGACAAAAGAAAAACGCCTCCGACAATTTCCAGTTTTTTTTTTCTCGCAAATTTACCTCTTTAATCTCAGACAATAATGTGAGTTTGTTTCTCGTGGATTTATGACTTTCATTTTGGAAATTGGAGTTTCTTCCTGGGATATTACCCCTCTTGCCCGGATCTGTATTTTTTTCCTTTTACCTACAAAGGACCTAATATGCCATCGTACTAAACTGATATCGGGCATAAATTCAGTTAATAACATGCAACGCAATGTACATTGAAATAACTTATAATAACAAAACAAGTGCAGAATATGGTGTGTATAGTGCCAAAACATACAAGCCCATATCCATACACACATACACACCCTCACCCACTAACACATACACATATGCTAAGAAGTTAGCCGTAGACTGTTTTAAAAAGCAATGTTTTTAACCCTTTTTTATTTAAAGGGTTCAGTGTGGGGGCCCCTCTCAGGTCCTCAGGATTGGAGTCTATCTACTAGGGGCATAAATAAAGAAGGCAGGCCATGTTTGACTTTGTATACAAGTAGAAGAATTTAAAAAATCAATTCTTGTTTTCCCAGGGAGCCAATGCAGAGATCTAAGAAGATGAAAGTATTAGGTAACGTTACGCATATGGTCCCTGTTTTGAAAATGTCCGGTGCTGAAAAACCTGTGACGTGTAGCAGAACTGTTCCCACATGCAGGGACAGCACGTCTATGTGTCCGTGTATGTGACAGTAGGAATATTCAATAACATGCATGGATGTGCAATGCCACAGGCGATGGCGTCTATAGAAACACACATTTTCCGTCAATTATACAACATTGACCTTTGTGACCTGCTGGACCTTCACGTGACTCAACTCTCCTGCAGTACGCCAAGCTTTAGACAGCAGACGTTTTCGGCTATCTTGCCGTCATTACGTTGGTGCATGAGGCTGTTTCCGGTTTTTGGAAAAGAAAAATGGCAGCATAACACGTAAAGTTATCTTAAATTAATTGGGCTGAATAGTCACCGAAAGGAACCTCAGGAACTAAATGTTCATGTTTGTGTTTCTTTTTTAAGATCAGTGAAGATCCAGCATATTAGACCCATAATGGATTTAAAAAGTGACACATTGTTTTTGTGACTTAATTTTTCAGCATAATAAGATAACAACAACAACAACAACAACTACACAGTCACCTTATTGTTCTTTTAAATGTGCTGCTGGCAAAAGTGTGATGTTTGACTGGAGTTTGGAAGGAGACATTGAAATGAGTTCTGTTTTATTTTTCCAGTTATTGTTCTGCTTTAGTACATAACTGTCAGCAAAAATAACAGACGAGGCAAGAAACTGAGGGAAGAGTTTTTCTTACTTTTTGATCGTTTTCTTTTTTGACAGATAGATCATTTAATGTCCTCCGAAATTTGTTTCCGCAGCCTGTACACATGAGAACAATTAAGGATCACAAAAACATAGCCGCAAGAATCATGCAGGTACATTGACTTAATCAAATATGGGGATCTAATTTACCACTCATCTGTAATACATTTAGAAAAAATGAGATAGTTATGTTGTTTTTATTTTGGCTAAGGTGAAGTCTGAACAGTCTGTGGATCATATATGATAGAATCATGACGCGATATCATGATACACGAATATTACATTACAGGTCCTTTTAGCTCTCACGAACTTCTGGTGTTCTATTTGAAAGCCTGACCACCAGACTACCACCACCCATAGTACATTGACGTCATAGTCAACGTACGCCTGGAAAATAAATGTTTTTCTCTATAATTTCACTTGAAACATTTTTCAAGTTCTTCATTAAATGACAACACATTGAATTCAAACAGGAGTCTCCAAAAATAGGCAGTAGCCGGCTCTCCTTTGTAGCGAGCCGATGGCAGTAGCGAGCGTAGGGGACGGGGCTGTAGTGTACGCTTTGACCATGTCCAGGATGTAAGATGGACCTGAGCCCTTCGCGGCACATCCATCTAGTATTGTGGCGAGAGATGCAATCGGTAGGGGACTTGAGATGTATTCGCAAAGCTCCGAACGTTTCTCTGATGGCTCGCAAATGTGTTTAGCAGTATTTCCCTCCATGTGTAAAGTCTACAGTGTGTGAGCCTGGAAATCAGCGATCTGCTCCTGTGTGAGTCAGTGGGGTGACTCACTCTGCGGCTCAGTCACTTCTCGTTGGAAACAAGATGAATTCTGCCTTTGTTTGCTGGCTCTGCAGGGGTTTCTCTGCTTCTCTGGGTTTTGCTTGATGAACAGAAGCTGTTGCCAAGCATTCACAAATAAACGACACACACACACACACACACAGGCAGTGTCAGCGTCCTTATGAATGTAATAGATGTCCACATTCTCACATAGACAAGCAGTGGAAAATCTGTGATGAGTTTGTGAATGTGGGCCTGTTTTTCCTCTCACGACGTTGTTATGAATGTGATTTCTCTCTCTCAACACCGAATCTGACAAAACCCACAATCTTTTTTTCCCACGTGAGACATCGAGCCCCTCAATGTCAACACGCCTGACATGATTATCTTTATTTATTGGCTTACCTGTTTCATAATCACATTTTATTCCATTTTGTTGTATCTTTGTCTAAAGCTTTAATTTTACTGTTATATAGTACATTAGAATAATCTCAAGAGTTCATGTTATAAAGATATGATACTGCAGGAGTCAGGATCGGGATGGAAGAAGGGTTGAAACAGGATCAGGAATAAAGGAAACAGGGTCATGATGGTATTCTGATGGTATCCTGACTAAATCGGGAGGTAGTCGAAAGGGGAATTGGACAGAAAAAGTTCTAATCTGGAAGTTATTGGGACAGGATTGGAGATTAGGGCAGGATCGGGAGTGGGATTGAGGATTGGAATGGAAGCAGGGTGGGAAGGAAGCTGAGTTGGGACAGAATCAAAATGGGATTAGAAAGGAATTGTGAAAAGGATTGGAATGGGATGTGGGTGGGATCAGAGCAGGATCGAGATGGGATTAGGATTGGATCGGAATGGTATCGAAAAATTGGAAAAGGGGGGATTGGGATGGGAGCAGGGTGAGATGGAAACTGTCAACATGTTTATTTCTGCTGTAAAGTTGGGTATTTTAACATCGGGGTCTTCGGTAGCCATCCTCAAGTGACATGAGGAACTGCAGTTTTTGGCTGATGTGATGATTTCCATTATCTCTGTTCAGATTCACTAATCGTCTCAATTCAGGTGAAACTTACCCCATTTCCCCACGGTGACAATTTTACGCAACACATACTGTACACACATACCTGAAACCTGAGAGGCAGGATGCTAACGGCTTGACACCGTGCGACACACACACACACACACACACACACACACTCATACACACACAGGTTGTTTGATTAAAGTGTTTATTAGCAGGTTGTTGTTTATTCTATAGAGGAATATTCACACACCAAACCTGTGTGACATCGCTCACAACATGCAATACTTAGCACTTTAAATAGCACAAAATTAACTGATTAACAAGAGGTGTGTGTGTGTGTGTGTGTGTGTGTGTGTGTGTGTGGAAACAGGTGTGTTTGAAAAGGATTTTTTAAAATGTCCTTAGGAAGGTTTTCAGAAACTCAAACTGTTTTGCTGCAAAAAGTTTCTCTTGGGTTCTTTAGCTGATTTGTTCGTTGGCTGTTCGGTTTGCATAGGTTGTGGTTGACATCAGTATTGATGATGCACAGCATGCCAAAATTAGCACTGATAATAGAAACCAGAGAGAATATATATGAAGGCTGGGCTTCAGCTCTCTGAACGTAAAGAATGACTTTTGTTCCCAGTAATGACCTAAACTCTGTCCAACCCTGTGTTGTCACTGAACATCCCTGTCCCTGTGTCACACACACACACACACACACACACACACACACACACCGCTGTCACTCTGTAACAGTAATAATAAAGCCGTCTGTGCTGTGTTTCAGTCAGTAGCAGTTTCTCCTTGTTGCCTGGCAACTGATGATGATTGCGGCTGTGAAGTGTCCTTCTGAGGGCCATTATGAGACACACACACAAACACACACACACACACACACACACACACACACACACACACTGAATGAAGCAGAAGAGAACAGATGTGTATGTGTGTGTGTGTGTGTGTGTGTGTGTCTTTGTTCTGTCTCTTTCATCTCCTCACCTTTTTATATTCATGTCTCTTCATTCGTCTTTCTCTTCATCAAATTTTTCTTCTCTTTCTCTTGTTCTTTCACCTTTATTTTTTCTTCTTCTTTCCTTAAAATCTGTTGAAATTCTATATTGATCTTGTTGTCAACAAATCTCATGTGCATACTCAAACTAACACAGAGGGGCAATTGCAAAGTATAAATGTTGTCCTTGCCCCAAGAACACAGCAGGCTGACGAATGGCGAAAAAAAATAAAAATAAAGAATCAGTCTCAATTAATTCAAAAACTGATATTCTCCTTTGAAATGTTGCTCACAATCAAAACAAACTGGGCATGATACCTCTTATTGATGTTCTTCAGTTATCACAAACTCTCTGAAGACGTAAGCAGCAGGACATCGTATGCCTCGCCAATTTCGCGCTAAATGTATGCATATTACCTTGATTGATAAAATACATCTCTGTGACGCTCCTGAACACATCATTAGTGATGTAACCACGGCTCATTGGGTGTTTCGGGTGTTTCGACATCAGACACCCTCGCCCAGGGGACCCAGCCGTGGTTGATCAGACCACGACCCATGGACCTCCTCTGTCATTGTCTGTGTTTTTCCACTTCCTGCTTTATTTTGTAAAGTCCTTTCCCCTTGTGTCTTGTTCAGTTTTACTTCCTGTCTGTGTGTAATCTCTGCCAGCCTTGTCTCGTTACCTGCCCTCTCCAGCTGTGTCTCGTCTGTCATTAGTGTCTGTCTGTATATATAACTCTCTTTGCTTCTTGTCAAGTCGTTTGTTGTGGACTCCCATGTCGTTGATCCCTGGGTTCCCGCGTGCCAGTTTGGTCTGTTTTGCCTGGTTGTTGTAAGCTTTTTAATAAAGCTCTCTTTTGTTAAACCTCCGGGTATTCTCTGCGTTTGGGTCCACCTCGTTACCTCACAGTGTGACCTCCTCTCCTGATCCAGGTCCATCTGGAGCCATCTGGAGGCTTTCTCCGCTGCCTCTGTGGTGTGCTTGATGCCTCATCTCTTCATTCCAGTGATACCGGGTTTTGCAGAGCGATTGCCCCGCAACACCTCTGCAGCCAACCTCGATAGGCATACACTTGGCCTTCCGGCCCTGCTTGCAGCAGTCGGTGACCAGCTCTACGTACTTTGTTTCTCTTCCTCTCATGACTATGTATTTTTGTCGTCTGACACCAGGAAGATGTCTGGCCTCAGGGTGGTCATTGCAATGTGCCATGGAAACTTCAGCTGTTTCACCAGATCCATAGAAAGCTGCCAGTCCTGCGCAGTCGCCAGGATTCCTGACTGACTCTTGTCTGCTGTGGTTCTTGGAAGCTGCACTCCAGCCTTCACAAAGGTGAACATCTGGATGGAGGGGCGTGCTCGTCTGCAGCTGCTTCCCATGCTGACTGTTTCTGCAATGGGTTTCAGAATCTGGTCATGCCGCCAGGTGTACCGGTGCTGCCCAGAGTCCTTGTACACCATCCTATCTCTGGCCCAAAGAGCAAACTCCTGCTCCAGGGACTTTAGGGGCAGCTGCAGCTTGGTGTTGCTTCTGTACAGGGCGACGCTGCTAAGGCTCCTGGGCAATCTCAACCAACTCCTGAGGAAAAGACAGGCAGCTGCCAGAGTTTCCTTGCCGCAAAACCATGCTGCTAGATCCAGGCTTTGAATTTGTCTGGAAAGCCCTCATCGATCCACTGCTCTTAACCAGCTCTGAATGAAATGTGTGCAAACCAAGACTCTATTTGCTTGGTAGTGGAGTTGGGGGGGTACATTTCACCCTTTGCGGTTGCTTTGATAATTCCCCAGTTTCTCTTCCTAGTTGTCCAGGTCTTGCAGCTGCAAATAAAACAATTGCACTTGCGTTATAACTCTCTCCAGTTCCTAACTCTGTCTCAGGTTAATATTTTGAACAGATACACATGCATACAAACATATACATAATCATGTTTCTGAGACACAGACTTTTAAACGCACACATAACTATCTGCTGAAGTCATTGTCACTAAATAAGGATGACACACACCGTTTTAAACGGCATCACGCCCAGTGTCCTGTCGTCATGGTGATAGCCCCCTCTCCTCTCCATTAGGTGTTCTAGGCAAGGACCGGTACGTCATCTCCTGTTTGGAGGATTTTCCTGTTGAAACTGCAGTCAAATGACATTAAAAATACATTTTTGGTCACTCTGAAATGAGCAGTTTCTCTCTAAGTGGACTTTTTGATTTGTAAAAGAGGTTTTCAGCTGTAGTGACGATGCGTTCCTGAGCGCTTATCAGAGTTACTGCACTTACTAATGTTATAAATATACAAAGTGTTTCTAAAGCCTGTTTCACACATTAATCCTGCAGCTGCACTGGCTTCAATAGACCTTTTTTCACATCAGGAGAAGCACAGGTGGAGCTAATAACATTAACGATGGCTCAGTTCCAACAAGTGTCCTGGTGAGCCACGACAGTGAGCCGACATTCACAACAATAGCAGGGACCTGCAGCCGGCTGATCTAAATGCAGTCGCTGTTAATGCCATTGACTACACCTGTGTTTTTACTGCAGTGAAAAAAGCTCAGTTTATGTTCTTTAATTCTGCGATTTACACTTAATATGTCCACACACTTGTCAAAGAAGTCAGAAGTTCTGAACTAAACATTAATTTTTAATCGTTCTAGACCTTCCTGACTTTTAGTCTGTTAAAGGTCAATATGGAGACTCATGGCTCTGGTCAAAAATCGCAGACCTTTTCTTTTTACTTTCAGTACGCACTGCAGCTGCTCTTACTAAATATTTGCTGTTGCATGCAGTATGCATACAATTGGGACAAACTATTACTTCATTGCGCCTTGAACTCTAACCCTCTTTCTCACAAATCCCCTGCACCAGGGTCTGAATGCAGAAAGAAATAAAACTGTTTCATTTGGTGATTTTTATCAGCAGTGTTTTGCTGCCTGATGCCTCCATTACCCACAAAGCTTTGCAGCGCTTTATTTATGCTATAGTACGATTAGTACAGAAAGTACTGAACTGAATTGAATAGAGAGAGATGGAGGAGAGAGGAATCAGCCTTGAGTTCATGCTGCCATGACAACAAGACTAGCACTGCTGCTATGGTCGCACGCACGCACGCACACACACACAAAGATGTATCTATGAAGTGTGTTGTTGAGGATCCTATTGAGAGGCGGAAAGAGGTGAAGGCCTGATGAGAGCATGAAAAGTGAAGAGTCTGCTCCTCTTCATCATATTCAACAGCATTTTCTGCTTCCTCCCTTTCTCTCTTGATCAAGTACTTTCCCCTCTCTCTCCTCTTCCTCCATATCATTTTCTTCCTTCATTCTTCTTCTTTTTCTTCTTCTCCTACAACTATTCTTGTTCATATCAGCTCTAAAACCGCAATGGAAATGAAGGATTTTTTTATCGTCACACATGTACACAGCACAGGACACACAGCGAAATTTAGAAACTGCATTTAACCCATCTTAGTATTACGAGCAGTGGGCAGCTATTATTATATTATATACAATATATTATATATTATATTATATACAATATA
>CALSBV010009018.1:17500-20347 GCA_943590825.1 Bovichtus diacanthus | reverse complement strand
CTCTCTCTCTCTCTCTCTCTCTCTCTCTCTCTCTCTCTCTCTCTCTCTCTCTCTCTCTCTCTCTCTCTCTCTCTCTCTGTGGTTGCTGTTTGCCGAAACAGACAGTGTAGCAATTCATCAAGTCCAAACTGTCACAGGGGCAGTAAAAAAAGCCTGGAGGGGGACAGGTAAGATCCTTCTTTCATTCGCTCACCGTATTTAATCTCTAAATATGTTGTGGTTGGTGGATTGAATGGTTAGAATAAACCTTTATTCACTCTATAAACTCTATGCTAAATATGAAGCTACAGCCAGTGGTTGGCTGGCTTAGCTTAGCATGATGATTAGAAACAGCTATCCTGGCTCTGCAGGGACAGCCCATTATTCCGAAACCCCTAATAGTCCAAAATATGTCCCATTGGACCGGAAGCCAATTTGTTCCTTGCCCTGAAAACAAACTCCTATTGTTCCAATGGCCCATTGGCCCAAAAATCCACACTCTGCTACTATGGTGAAGACATGACCCGCCCTACTCTGCCTCTGATTGGCTAGTGCTCGTTGCCTTTGTTGGTCGGGTTTGTTAGGTTTAGGCATGAGGAGTGAGATTGGTTCGGGTGAGAGTAAAAATATCATGGTAAGCCAATCAGATAGGCAGAGTAGGGCTGGTCATGCCTTCGCTGTCATTCTGCATAATAATTAGCCATGCGCTTCTGTTTGATGTAGGGAGAGTGTGTATTTTTGTACCAATAGGCCATCAGATCAATGGCTGTTTGTTTTTGAGTAACGGCCTGACGCACCAGCACCTCTAAAACTCACGGATTAGCACATTATGGTGATTGGTGGTTTTATGGCGACTATCTGCTGGACTCATTTTAATGGAAACTTACACGTTTGCATATAAACCGAATCATAGCACAGAAGATGCAGTTATAACATACAACCTAATATTATATAATATAAAACTACAGTTTAGATTTTACATCTGTATTCAACACAGTTCAAGTCAATGTCCATTCAAGATTATTCAAATGGAGGTTTATCCTTTTCTGATTCTTTGGTACCATTACTTTCTTACAGAGCACAGATAGCTAAAGAAACCCAGACTCAGGAGCACCTCAGGGTTCTGGTCAGCCACACTTTATTCAGATGAGTGTAAAACTGATATTCCAAATACATTTATTTTGAAGTTTTCAGACAACACGACTTTACGGTCGGAGTATTCCTCAGTATTGTACAGATAATTATTACTCTTTCAGTGAACTGTTATCCTCCACCTGTTACTGCCCATACACACAGTTTGACAAGGTTTACTCCTATAAATATTTTAGGCATTTATGAGGACTCTGCTTTATCGTGGAGTGCACGTGTAGGTTACATCTGTAGCAAGGTACAGCACAACAACGCATACAACACATTTACTTTCTCAGGAGACTGAGGTCAAACAAACGGATCCTGGTATTATATTTCTATAGTCTATCTATATCTATAGTACAGGGTGTAGTGCAGTATGGAATCAGAGCATGGTACTCTCTCTGTAGTGTTGTGTTTTTTTTTATGCATGTGAGGTTTCAGAAGAATATTCTGATGAAGTGCAATCAAATAAAAGTTCACTTAAGAAAAATGTTTTAATGAAACAATGACTGTATGTTGCTCAGCTCAGCACTGCACTTAAGATATGTCTTTGTGTGTTGATGCAGAGCGCACCAGCTGTATTTCATGATTGTTTGAATTTTACTCCTGGTGTACGCTCTCTGCACCGTAGAGCCCCGACATGAGTAACATATGTAGTGTTCTTTTCCTTTGATTTAATTTTGCTGTATTTATAAGGTTTTATATTGTCATTTCTTTTGATTTGCTGATGGCAGTCGTATCCAGCCCACCTCTATCCTGAGGGGCAGTAGGGGGAGAGGGGGCCCTCTGAGGCCCTTTGGCCAGACAGCCTTGTCTGGGTCCTGCCCAAACTCGCCACGGCTAGACAGGTGCATGCTCAGGCCAGCGCTACGCCTCCACCCCCCACCCTCCCTCCTCTATGTCACACTGAGTGTGTGGTAATACTGTACGCACAAGTACCACGTGTAAATATCATACCTCAAGAAGCCAAAATAATGTAAAAGTTATTTCAAAGAATGAACTATAACAACAACAGGGCCATGTTAGCTTCGGCAGACATGTAAATATCTTACTCTGTTCAATAGTGGTTTGTGTAGTTTGTGTAAATTTGGGGTGCCATCGGGTATGACGCTGTGGATAGTTAAGTTTATCAGAGGTGTGGACTCATGTTATACATCGAGTCACACATTTGATCGCTTTAGACTTAACTTGACGAAATGAAAAAAGACTTGCGACTCGTCTTGATCTTTAACACCAATAACTCGTACCTTGAGCCCTTTGACTTGAAATACGTTACTTCATACCTTCCCCCAAGCCCGAAGATTAAAATGTATGTTGTTTAAAAAGTGTGCCACTAATATGTTTATTTCCGTTGATTTACTGAATCAACTCATTAATGCTAGTCATTCCCAGCAAGTCAACGCTTAATTCCCCAGATCTTCACCAATCCGACAGTATCCAATCAAGTTGCAGGAGAGAACCATGAAGAGCGCAACTTGTGCAGAGCTCCAGCTGGAAAAAAAGTTATACCAAAGATAATTTAGTTTGCGTGAAAAAACTACAAAACCGAATTGCAGTATGCAAAACATGTAAGTCAAAATTGGCATTACATTTGGTAGAGGGTGAATTATGACTTGTTTGGGACACAAAACCTAAAGTTCCAAAATGACTTGGTGCCACCTCTGACGTTTATGGTCTAAATGTACCATCTCAACATTATGATACAGTGACTGGGTTATATAGAAACATTGAGATACT
>CALSBV010009018.1:0-12500 GCA_943590825.1 Bovichtus diacanthus | reverse complement strand
CAGTATAGAGGAAACCTTCATAACACCCTTCATCATGACACAGGGTCACAATGTCACTCAGCGTCTTCTCTCTCCAGTCGGCAGATGCGATCGGTGGGCCGCAGCATGCTGAAGAGCTCGAGTGTGAGCGGAGAGATCTACACCCAGGAGCGCACCGACGGCAGCCAATCAGACACAGCGCTGGGCACGGTGGGCGGCGGCAGCAAGAAGAGACGCTCCAGCCTCAGTGCGCGGGTGGTGGCCATCGTTGGCAACCGCCGCAGCCGCAGCACTTCGCAGATCGGCCCTGGTGAGTTGCCATGGCAACCCTAAAATAGTCAGTGGTGGCTGTATACCCTGCTCGTTATTTTCAATATGAAGGTGACACATTTCCTCCCAAAAAAACAAGATGCACACTAGATATTAGGATGTAAATAGAAAGTAAATGTTTATGATACTGCAGGCACGTCAACAGCTACTTCTACCTCTGCCAGTCTCAGTGACCAATTTTAAAGTAGTTGAGAATATTGTTTAGGCTCGATGAAGGGGTTTATTAGTGGGCATATTTGCCCATCACTCCCACATCTTCAACCGTCCTTTCAAGAACCTTTGTGTAATGTCACAGAGTTATTTATTAAGTCTGGCCTGCACATTTTAAAATGGTTTTGTTGTTCATTTCTTTTAGCACGGCTGGGAAAAATAGCATAAAAATGGTCTTTTCTTTTACTTGAGCAAGTTGTACCGAACTGTGGAAAAAATGTATCCACATAGACGTCCAACAGCGTCCCCTTTTTGTGAGTTCCCCCCACTTAATGGCAGAGCCATGCTTATTCACTAATTCACGTTTGAACACAGCCAGAGCAGAGATTACATATCCATATAAGTTATCTATGTTTTAGAATCTGTTTCTGTCCTGAGGAGCGGACTGTACCTCTGCTGCCCTCGTGCTCGTTATAAAAACAACCAGATAAAATGTGTGCGTGTGCGTGTGCGTGTGCGTGTGTGTGTGTGTGTGTGTGTGTGTGTGTGTGTGTGTGTGTGTGTGTGTGTGTGTGTGTGAGAGAGAGTTTCAGCTGAGAGACGCTCGCAGCCCAGCTCCAAGTCACACAGCAGAGTCCTGCATGCACTTTTACCACGGGGGGGTGAGACTCGCGCTGAAAGCCAAACGCTGCACTCCTCCATCTTTGTAGTGGACATAAAAAGCTATTAGAGAACATTAAGCCTACGGGCGCCTCTCGCCCTCTCCGCCTGCTGTAGAGAGGAGAGAGAATAAGTGGAGATAAAGTAAGAAATGTGTTCATGATAGATGAGAAAAAGCAGGTGAACTTTATTATTTTAGTGTGATTCCAAGGCAATCATGACTGAACATTGTATGTTGTATATTGCTTGGGCTGTTTCAGTGCGTCCGACCACCTCGCCTGCTAGATTCATCTTAAGCTCGGCCTATACAGGCTGGTGGGAGGCTCAGAGAGGCTCAGAGAGGCTGCTACGTTTGTCTCTTCGCCAATATTCAGTCAGAAGTGGACACACCCGAGTCCAAAATGCCACACACTGTTGTGTTTCCTGTTTACTGCTGATGACCAGATTCAGCAGGAAATGGATGCGACCTTGGCCGTGCTTCAGAAAGAGAGATCACGGCGTCCTTAACTTCTATAGGGTGTCTTTTCATTATCTACTTTTTCTTTCCACTCGTGAATTGTTTCAAATGAAAAACGGCTTTGCGCCATTGATAAAGCTGGTCCCTTTCTCTATAATGTCTTTTTTTTTTTTGATAGATCTCTTCATTGATTTTCTTGCAAAAATATAATAAATGTGATGAACACCATCCGATAATCTTCTGTTCTGAATGAAACACTTTTGGGGGCATCAGTAGTGAAATGGTTTAAAGAAAAGGTTAGACTTTGTTTAGTTAGGCATAACATTTAGCACACGAACATTAGGGGGGTATTGATCTCCTCAAGTAACTGTAACAACAACAGGGAGGAAGCATTTTTCTCAAAATGTCAAACTCTGCCTTTAAGAAATCCACTTGAATCATAATTTTGTCTTTTGCAGATTATTAAACTGCCTTATAAGGAACAAAAATAGCTGCTAATGAGCGTCACCTCGACCTCAGTGGACAACAGTAGATTTCTTTTTTTTTTGACTGTGAGATCCGACCGGGATTAAAACGTTACCTCTTTCAAACCTGCTGTTGTTTGCAGTCAGAGCGCAGGCATCATGTATTTTATCATCGCTGTTTTTCAGTAGACTTTGCGCCTACATGTGCTCTTCCACTGTGAACTGAATCAGCCTGAGACAGGGAGGCAGAAAGAGTAAAAGAGCACACATGCACATTTCGTCTGGTCACTACAACATTGTGATGCTTCCTGTCTCTCCTCTTTGCCCAGAAGGGAAGAGTAAGAAGGAGAAGGGTGCACCTATCCAAAGGAGCACGGAGACCGGCATGGCAGTAGAGCTGACCAGGAACATGAGCCGCCAGCCCAGCAGAGAGTCCAACAATGGCAGCATGAACAGCTGCAACTCCGAGGGGAAGTCAGTAAACCACACATTTCCTGCTTCCATCCCTCTCCCTCAGCCGCCTACACGGGCTATGTTCACGTCCCAACGGACAAAACACTCCGTATTTACAGTGTACTGCGTACTAAATGAACGATTCAGTATGTGATCCCCTGCAGACTGATCACGCTGCGGTACAGTTAAGCAGAGCATCTTCTCTGCGTCACATGACGGTATCGATCACAGCGTTAATGGTCCAAGCTGACGTATTTAAACATTTTTGTGTTAAACACGTTTTCTACAGTAAATTATGTTTAAGAGCTCCTGCGTTTTCCCTCTTAACTGCACCTTAACGTCACTCCATCATTCGGAATTATGATGGATTTGCCTCGCAGTCCGCCATTGGACAGTCTGAAGAGCCGCAATGCATTTTGGGGCAGTCAAGTACGCGCGGTAGGCACACGTCTCATACTCAGAAATTCTGATCTGGTTTACATCCGTGCATTTCCTGCGAGCACACACTCCCTATGCTCTGCCGCTGGAACGCACTACGTACTCAATTTTACCTCATACTTAGTATGAAAAGTATGTTAGTATCAGCTTCAAGCACAGCAACTTCCTCTACATCTCTCCAATCATTTTCTTCTCTCTTCAAGTAGCATGCCAAATGATATTCCATTTATATCTGTCCATCTATTTACATTGCAACGTTGCAACGTTCATATATTTTCTTACAGCAAATGTCACACTGTTATAACTACTGTAGTGTATGTCCCGCCCAACTACACTCCCCTAATAAAGTGACGGGGATGTGACAGTAATGTTTGTACACCGTGTTCTGAGGGGTTATATCCAGTGTACACTTCCATTTCTGCATGTACGTGTCAGGGGGCTGACGGTCAACAGAGTGTAATATAATGAGCACACTGTTAAAAACAAAAAAAAAAATGTGCTCAGTGAGGCGATGATAAAACACACTCTTTGACTGAATCAAATTAAATTTCCGTGATGGATTCTCTCGCTTTTTTCAAGATGTTTTTTTTCACGCTGTAAATAATGACTGGCAGCAAATGGATTCTCCTGGAACAGCAAACTGAGTTCACAGTATGCTGACTGTGTGGTGATATTGGTCATTTCTTGTAATGAATTCATGTTTTCCGTGTTAGTTTGATCTTCTCTGGAGTCAATCTGGGGGCCAGCAGTCAGTTCAGTGATTTCCTGGATGGCCTGGGACCGGCTCAGTTAGTGGGGAGGCAAACACTGGCTACGCCTGCTATAGGTAAGATAGTGATAATACTTCTCCCCTCTCTTCTCCTTTTACTTTTTTATGTTTTTTCTTTGTATATTTGTGTTTCTTTTTATTTATTTTTTAATTAAATGTTTCTATTTCTACATTTAAAAAAAAATATCTATATATTTGTATTTATAATGTACTACGTACAGCTATATATATATATATATATATATATATACATATATAAATCTTTTATTTTATTTTTCAGTTTATTTCAGTATTATGTATTATTATTAATTATTCAGCACATTTCTTGATTATTATCAAGATTATTATATTATATTATATATTATTATATATATATGAGATAAGATATGCCTTTATTGATCCCAGGGAGGAAGTTCTGCTGAACTCAAATATAATAATAATACAGCTTTTCTCTATTGTATAGACACAAACAATGGAACTATGCACTCACAAAACCAAAACATATCTAAATATATGAATGTGTATTGATGTTAGTGTTTTTAGGATGATCACACAGATGTTTAAATGATGCTCTGTGAGAGATATTCATACGATAGCTGCGCCATGGTTTTGGTGCAAAGAATCAGTGTTTCATTTTGCTCGAGATTTATGGAGATTTGACAAAATGTTTAACTCTTTTCAGTGTGTGTTTGAATGATTGGGAACAACTGTGATCGTAATAATAAGATATAATAACTATACCCCACAGTAGTAGTAGTATGACAGAGGGTCATATATGAGATGATATATTACATCTATTATATCATACTGTGTATATCATTTAATGTTATATTGTATTTATATATTATTGTGCGTACTTTGACACTAACTACTATGACAGGGTACAATAGGATTCAATATAATATGATGAGTAATAATATAATATAAGTAATAATATACATTTTATTTAAAAAATATTTCTACTCTATATATATATATATATATATATATATATATACTTATTTATTTGTATAACACATTTTGAATCTTATACTGTGCATTGCAACTGTTGCTCAACAATTTCCCTGGATAAATAAAGTTCTTTCTTATCTTATCTTACCTTACAACTTTAACTACAATAATATAGTAATAATATCATGGAATAAAATAATAAATATAAAGAAATATTAAGTGTGCAATATAGTGCTCTCATCAGTGTTAATAACATTATTATATGGGCTGCGCTGACAGTCACTGGCGCCTGTGTGGTCACTACATGGTGCAGCTGCCAGCACCTTTAACCCTGCAGTACACACTCACTCAAATCATCTTTTCACTTTCTGTCTTTTTCAAGGTGACATCCAGATTGGTATGATGGAGAAGAAGAGTCAGCTGGAGGTGGAGGTTATCAGAGCTCGAGGACTCGTACAAAAGCCAGGATCCAAGTCGCTCCCTGGTGAGAACCTGACCAGCCTTGAGTTACCGAAGAGTAACTAATCCCTCATACGCTCCTCATTATTATGTGATACACAGTAGATACACCCAGCCATCTTTCCCATAAAGATATAACCAGCCGTGAGATGTGATCTAGATTATATTGGAGAGTCGCTGTGTTCCTCACTGATGGCTTTTTTATTGCTTTGCTTCTGCCTTCAGCTCCATATGTCAAGGTCTATCTGCTGAATAATGGGGCGTACGTAGGCAAAAAGAAAACCAAGATTGCACGGAAAACACTTGACCCACTGTACCAGCAAGCACTGCTCTTCGAGGAAAGCCCACAGGGTAAAGTCTTACAGGTGAGCTGTGTTTATATGTATCACAAAGTTAACGCTGCAGGTGAATAGGGTAAACATTTTAACTAACCAATATCACCATCAAACTTCCCCAGTTGATTACTTACATTAACACAATTTGTTTTTTTTACAAGTTTTCTGAAATTGTATGTTTAACCCTTGGTAAACATAGGAGAAATCTACCGACACAAATAGACAAAGTTTGTAAAATAGACACCTAAATGTGTTTTATTTCTGAAATCTTTCCGTGTTATGGAAGCAAAATCCTCAAAATTGACCAGTGCATGAAATCTAAAATGGGTTTTAGTAGACTGCTGTGAAATTTGACAGAAAATGTTTTCCCTTCAGGTGATTGTATGGGGGGACTACGGACGCATGGACCATAAAAGCTTCATGGGAGTTGCACAAATCCTATTGGAGGAACTGGACTTAACAAGCACAGTCATTGGCTGGTACAAGTTGTTCCCACCGTCGTCCTTGGTGGATCCGACACTTGCCTCCCTGACACGGCGGGCTTCCCAGTCGTCGCTCGACAGCTCCTCCGGACCTCCTGGGGTCCGATCCTAGTGGACCAACAGCTCTAAACTCATGAAACGTACTGTAGAGAGAAACAAAAAAAAAGATGGCGGAATCGTAGAACAACAACAATCAGAAACAGTCACAACGAGAAAGCTTTGTTGAGATCTGACAATCACTCCTGTCGCGGTTACTTTTGTCTGTTGTAGGGAGCGCCGCATTTCAGTGTTTCATATCCATTCAGAAAATCTCTTTTTCTTTTTTTCTTTTTTCTCTGTGTATGCTGGAGAAGCAGGGCTGTCGACATGCAACAAGAGACGAAAAGGTGTCAGAGAATCAAATGAAGCAGGGTGATTTTTAACTGAATCAACAATAGCAAAGAAATGTACGTAAGCATCGGAATGTATGGACTCGAGACAGAGGTAATCCCCCTCCACACCTGCAGGGGGCGCAATCCTCTGCAGTGGCCTCCTCCAGAACCCCAACAGACTGCTGGCACTCCTGCCCCCACCCGCGTGGGTATTCAGTCTCGAAGCACAGGGCCTTCTTCTGGTGCCTAGACCTCGGAGCCGCATCACTGGTCCCTCTCTGTCAAAAAGAAAATCCTCTTTTCAGTATGTTTCCCATGGCCGCTCTGAAGCCACACTGTTTTTGCGTGTTTGCTTTGTTGTTCATTTCTTTCCCTTCTTTACTGCTGGCACAAAATGTTTTTACAGTACGTAAAATGCTCATGATAATGTTGTCAGTCTGGTGTGTGCATGGAGAGAAAAAACTAAACACAAGAGATTAAAAAAAAAACTATTAAATGTCTGCAAGTGTTATGCAGGGGGCGGGGGGACTGGTGATGATGACATCTTAGATTTTTACACTTGACAGTGAGATTAGCGTGCAGCGTTGTTTTCCTTGTTCCACCACTGGCCAACGTCCAGGCCAGTCGTCTTTGTATAGATGTATATTAGGCCTCCCAGGAGGTTGACCAAGAAATAAAATTTATGTCACTTTGAAATATCACAAGGGTTCAACATCACTGTAAAAAATAAAATAAACGACAAAAAAGTCAACGCGAGAGCAAGATAGGACCGTGTAATTTTTCACATTTTTTGGGAGTGCATCCCCTCACCCCAGCACGTTTCTATCCAACCCTTAGTTTACATTCTTTTGAACTTCAAACACAAGCACAAGAGCTTGATTTTTTTACAACCAAAAAGTTTAACTTTTTGAAAAAAATATGTAGTTAAAAAAAAAGAAAGAAAAAAAGCAACAACCCCCGTCACTGGTTCCATTCATTTCTTTGTCCAGTTGTTCGGAAACAGACAAACAACAAAACAGAAAAAGAAGAATCGCTCACAGTTTCCCTTGTGCATCTCTGTGAATGTGAAAGTAACCGATCAGACTGATCCCTCGGGACGCCAACGCCAATGCTCATCCTCCGTTCGGCCTGCAGACTCCTCCCACCAGGAAAAAAGGCGGGGCCAGCATGACTTTGGAACCAGTTCCAAGCTGCATGCACATTTTTGTAAAACAAAACAGATACAGAAAAAAAAAGATACAGAACTAGATACGTGTGTTAGTTCCACATACTGTAGGGCCGATTGTATGTTGCATGCAGTTGTACAGTTTGCTCGTACTTGAATATTAAAGAGATAAAACCAAGAAACCGAAGCCATTCCCATTACGCAAAGACATTTGAACTCAACTGCAGTCAGTTCCACATCCCTCAGTCCGGTGCTGAATGTCTCTCAAACTAAACCCCAAGATTACGTTGATGTCTTTCCTCGACCCTCTGGAAGATGTACAGTAGTACTGAGCACACCTCGCAGCCCCTCTTACTCTCACTCCACATCATAATATACCTCCAAGGGGCTGAGATGAATAAATATGTACAAATCAGATCCACTTCTATGGAAATATGAATTATGTTTCAACATAATGATTTCAGATATGCTAACACGTGAACTGCTAACGTTATATAAAGAATAAATGCAGATGCACAGAGAGTCATACCCTGTAAATACTCAACAGCCATTCACTGGGTTTTCATTGGGTTCAGTGATATTTGCAAAGGGGCCAAGTCTTATAATGAGGAGCGATTAATACGTCATTAGGGACCACGCAGCGGGACAACGGAAGACCATGGACTTGGGTCACAAAGTGGCCGAGCTTAAACTACAGGTGTGCCAGTGCTCTGAAAGTCTTCGTCCGAACACTTCTTTGTGCTTCGAACCCAATGTCTGAACCCCGGCCACGTTCAGTCCCACTTCAGAACAGTTGACTTTTCTGTTCATCGTCCGGTGAAGTTGGTTTTCCTTTTCTTTTTCTATTTTCTTTGTCAGTATTAACAGGAAAAAAAATTGCTGATTGTTTACAACTTCTGTGTTCCACTGAAACAAGAAAATTTGAAAAAAAGTAAAGCATTCACTGCAACATTACTTGTTTGTATAACAGATGTGGCTCAAATGATGTGTATGTTTTATATTTAAAAGGAAAAAAAAAGTTCATTTTTATTATTTACAAATAAAAAGAATGTGTGGAAGACAACTGCGTCTCGACTCTCCTTCATTTCAAGGCCTCCCTCACCTCTAAGATTTAAAAAAATCCTCTTTTTATGTTTATTCTCTCAGCCTGCAAATGACCTTTTGACATAATGTCAAAAGGTCAGAGTCAAAAACTTGATCTGAGTCTTGAGTCTGAAGTAAAAAGCACATTACATGTGTTTCACTGATTACCTGAACATTTAAGATAAGACACATGAATAACTGTTTGTAACTATTTTGCACTATTTGTACATTTCGGAAATGTTTGCATCTTATACTGTCTCCTACTGGGTGTTGCCACTGTTGCACAACAATTTCCCTCGAGATAAATAAAGTTCTATCTTATCTTATCTTATCTTAACATGAATAGATCCTCATTTCCTCTTTCTAACTTCTCCTCAGCATACGTAAAAAATAAATGGTCAGTACTAGAAACTACAATTAACCTACCAAAATAGTATTAGATTATTATATTTTGATTTGAACAAATGGACAGTTTCACTCGCTACTTTCCAGCAGGAAATATTGCACTTTAAAAGAAATTCTGCTTCCTTTATGTTACAGCTATAGTGTTGCAATTCAGGATTTAAAAAGTATTATGATAAACTCAAGGAATATTATATATCAGTATTGATTACCATAGATTATAATATTACATTACATTTATTTAGCAGACGCTTTTATCCAAAACGACTGACAATAAGGGCGCTCCTCCATGTGGTTACAATAATTACCCAACACTGTACATTTTTGTAAATTTTTTTAAAAATTTTGTACATTTCTGTACATTTTTGTACATTTTTGTACATTTTTGCATCTTATACTGTCTCCTACTGTGTATTGCAACTGTTGCATAACAATTTCCCTCGGGATAAATAAAGTTCTGTCTTATTTTATCTTATCTTAAGTAGTTCGACTTCGACAAGAATCGCTTGGACCGGGTTTTGGTTTTAGAGCCGTTTCGTTTCACTCCTGCAGCTTTGAACAACGTTTCTTTCCAGTGAAACAACTCAACCACCCAGCACCAAACCGCAGACAGACCAAGTTAGTGCCTAGCTGGTGAACATTTAACATTTAAAGAGACGGATGTTTCCCTCAGGAGATGGTAAAGAGCATAACACAGCTAAAAGTGCTGTTTTCAGCTTGTTTGCAATGTTCCAAAGTTACAAAGAACTGTAAATGCATCTCTACCTTTTACTACGAATAAGTCTTTACTTTCTTTCAGTAACATTCAGATTGCCGGAACTTTAGACCTACTTGTAAAGGAGAAGTTGTTTGTTCATGGTTTATATCCATATAATTAGGATGTTAACAAAGCGCATTTACTTAATTTGTTCATTCTAAGATCTTTTATCACCAGTGTTTCTTCTGAGCTCCTTACTAAGTCTGATCAGAATTATTTTCTGACTTAAGACCTTCTAAGTTCCTTCAGTGTTTTTACAGTCTTCTAAATAGGATTAAAATCCTTAATTTTTTCTTCCTGGTGAGCTTTAATTCACTCTAAAGGGTAAAGGGTAGCGTGATCGAACGTGACAAAAAGAAAACCTTGCGCTGGCAGAGAAGAGTTTTATTTTTCAGTCATCCAAAAAAACCCACCAACAAATAAAGTGAATCAAAGAAACAAAACTTTCTTTCTTCTCGAAACACTACCGGTGCAGCTCTTTACCAACAAACAAAGAAAAAACAACCGCCTTCACTCTCATTCCGTAGAGCCCGCCTTCTCAGTTCAATCTGGCCAATCAGGTCGGTCCTGTAGAACAGAGAGTTTACAAGGTTTATCAAATATACATAATTTTTCTCACCCTAAATATGACAACAAGGCCTCAGTTCATTCTTTAACATGTTGACCTCTATACTGCACCTTCAAAACAACAAATGATTATCACATCACTCCCTCACTACCTTAATGAGCTGTCAATACCTCACCCATCGTTTAACCAATCACCTCATAGAGCCCGCCTCCTCACACACCACATATAATGACAGCTGAGGCACAAGCTGGCTTCCACAAAAGGACTCAAACTCAGGTTATGGCTTTCTTTAATATACATTTAAAAAATAAGCTTGTTCCAAATGCAACAAATGTCCCCTTGCCTCGGTTAATGGAAATTCGGGCCGAAGAACTGAACAGTGGTCTACCTTTCTTAACGAAAAGGCTAAGCAAATGATTGATTGTCCGTCTCTTCCTTCTCGTGTAAAGTGATATGTGCTGTTTGATGTTGCCGGGCAGAGCTCATCAGTGCTCCAATAATCAGTTTTTTCTCAGCCACAGGCCGGGCTGGGCCTCCCTTTACTATCAATTGTATCTTTTCACACACTGTGACACACTTCTCTCTCCAAGGACTTTTGGCAAAACAAAATGAGAATGAGGGGGGGATTATAGTCATATATTTCTGTATGTAGTGTTTGTTGATCTCACGACAGCCGTGTACTACTACAATATAACACCATAACTCTGTGCCTCGGGTGCTGCTCGCCGAAGATGAAGTTGAACCGAAAAGGCCTCATGTGTGACTTCACATATGATGCAGTGCAGCAGAGGGCTTGGGAGATTTATGTTTCACATCCTCTCGTTAAATAAGCACAGGGCCCCCCGAAACAACATCTGCAGGCAATCTGAACTAACCCTCCCACCAGCAGACCCGCCATGCCAGCCGGGCCCCCCACCAGCAGACCCGCCATGCCAGCCGGGCCCCCCCCCCCCCCCCCCCCCCCCCCCGCCCGGCCCCCCCCCCCACCAGCAGACCCGCCATACCGTCGCAGGATCAGGGGTCACGGCGTCAGTGTACAAAGTGTGGATTCGAACCATGGTGGAAAAGAGAACCGCAGATCTGCTGCTCCCAGGAAATGGGTTAATCTATCTAATCAGGTCAAAGGTCACACATCGATGGAAACGGGGACCATGACTGGAAGTGGAAGTTCAGTTTTATTATTATCCGTTGAGATGACCTTCCCCAAAGAAACTGGGTTTCAAAAAAAAGAAAATGTCTCCTGACATGAAAAAGACGAGCTACTGCGTTTCTTCATTCTCATGTCTTTACTTGTGGAAGACGCATGACGGGGTGCATGTGCTTGTTGCAGGAAGAAAACTCATCATGTGACCAGATTAGACGATAGCTGCGCAGTTTGTGAGCCTACCGCAGAGGAAATGTAAGATGTAAGAGGAACGAGAGGAAATGTTGAGTTCCACTTCAACATGTACAGCTACAGTGCAGGTTCGCGGCTTTGCCTTCAGTTTATTTTATTTAGTTATTTTAGATATTAAAACAACATAAAGCATCAGAAGATATACACTTTACATAGTGTAGTGTACACACAGTAGTGTTTCTGGACCTTTATCTTCTGATCTCTAGAGGTTTGAATCACATGTGTTTGTGTGAGAAATAATAATATAATAATAACTTTAGAATAAAAGAAAAAAAAAAAGTAATCATACAAAATAATGATGATAAATTATCAGAATTATAAAATAAAAGAATAAAATAAAATAAAGCAGTTATCTTCACCCCTTAGTGTCGAACCCCCCTTCCCCTCTTAAAGAGTTTTAAGGTAGTTAAAATCATCTTATTCCACACATCTCTTCACTGGCGCTACACTCGCACTCCACCTTATTAGGCAGGCTACACCTGTACAGACTTAAAATCAAATGAACAGGACACGTGCATTCAGTGGTCACATAGTCCATAATTCTCTTTTGGAAATCTTCCTTTTACTTATAAAATAATGTAGTTTAAGGTGACTGGAACTCACATCAGGATGAGGGATAAAAGCACATTCACCAAAGACAGCGCCGGTTTGAGGAAAGGAAAATAAATGATAAACGATGATTAATGATAATGATTAAGGAAATAACAACAAAATATATTGTAAAAAAACTTGCATGCCATCATCATCTTGACAGTATGAGCAGCTTGAACGCTCATCGCTCTGAACTGCATTGAAAGAAGAAGGAAATCATCCCTTTCCTTTTTATAGACC
>CALSBV010009007.1:0-34293 GCA_943590825.1 Bovichtus diacanthus | reverse complement strand
GAGTGAGGGGAAAATGGAGCGGGAGATGGGCCGGAGAATCGGAGCAGTGGGCGCGGTATTGCACTCGCTTTACCGCACCGTTGTGATGAAAAGAGAGCTGAGCCAGAAGGCAAAGCTCTCGATCTACCGGTCTATCTTCATTCCTACTCTCACCTATGGTCATGAAGGTTGGGTCATGACCGAAAGGACGAGATCGCGGGTACAAGCGGCCGAAATGGGTTTTCTCAGAAGGGTGGCTGGCTTCTCCCTTAGAGATAGGGTGAGGAGTTCAGACATCCGAGAGAAGCTCGGAGTAGAACCGCTGCTCCTTTGCGTAGAAAGGAGCCAGTTGAGGTGGTTCGGCATCATCCCAGCTCTTCATCAAAAAAGTGCTCACAGCACATTTCTAAAAAGAGCTCACAGTAGTCACGCAAAAAAGTCAGAGCATTTTGAAGACAGACGCTGGGTGCAGTGCTTATTCTCTAAGCACCCGCATACTCTCTCAACCTCATTGGGAACAATTGAAAAAAGTTGGTGTTCAGAAAAAAAATCCACTTCATGGACACAGCCTAAATTAGTTCAATAAAATGACAAACATGGCCCCAAAAAAAAAACAACCAAAGATGGACTAGCGATATTTGTCCAATCGCCCAACCCTGACATAAATAATGCAAAGAAGACTCTTCCTAGCTTTAAATATGTTTGATTTAATTGTTCCGTTTGTGGTCATGTAAATAGTAATCTGTGATGCTTTGAATTGTTCTTCTTAGTTTCCCTTTCATTATGGGATGCACCAAAATGACCACAGGGTCCATCGCTGTTCCTGCTCTGACTTGACTGGGATTATCGATGTTATAGATATCATAGTTAACCCATGGCCTGGTGATGGCCACAGCTCATCAAGTGGCAGTGGAGAGAGCTGTTGTACTTTTTAATGTTGACAAATACGTCAACGCGTGGATAATCTCGGGTGATCTGGATTTTTTGTTTCAGCCACAGAGACAGCATGGATGGACTTTAAACCATTTTTTAATAATTATCCAAACAGAATGAGATGGAGATAAGGTTTAAAAACAGTGGAGCATTCCTTTAAATTTTGATGCATCAAATCTGATAAAATATCTACTTTTGGGATTATTATACTTGTTAAGAGAGGCTGAATATAAAGGCGTTTGTCACCTCTGTGGTTCTGTTGCTGTTTAATAAGAGATCCTGATTACATATGCTCTGTGTGTTCTCCTGGTGATCTTGTATGAACATACCTTCCCTCCCTCCTGACCTGGTGATGCTTACATTCAGGCATGCAGGCCAGGTCCCCTCCCAGCAGTATCTCCTCCCTACTTCCTTCAGTCCTGCTGGATGGCATGTGTTGTTTTCTCCATTTAATTCAGGCAACACTTACACTTCTTCTCTCTGCAGCTCATTTGTGTATTTTTTATATATTCTTTTATATTATAATGTCTTTTTCAGTCTGAGACTGTTATACATGTGGTTACAACATGCAATCTAAAGTCTCTTCATCCACATGTCTCTATGTCTGTAAATTATTTCCACCTGTGAGGTGAATCAGAATCAGAAATCAGAAAACCTTTATTCGTCCCACAGCGGGGAAAAGTGAAGGGAATCCATCTGTTTTTAAGTAGTTCTGCTTCTTAGGCATATCCCCATAACCACTTTTGTTGGACGATATATTTACAGAAATAATTACGAGAAACGTTATCATTGTCATTTTAAGACCATTTTATGATGTGATGATAATATAATAGCATAATAATCCAAGTACACCCTTTCAAAGAGCAGTGAACTTTTAATTCTTAAGAATATTCAGACAATGTTATTGGAATGTGAAAAAAAGATAAAATAATAAAACCACACAACCAAAAAAATAATAAAATGGACTCTCTGGCTTTGTTAACAAAAATATGTCTGTCCAATACCCAAGTATTCTACTAGTAGGGAAAACCCTGCTGTTTATTCTGGCATGGTGTTGACTAAAATGTTGACATTATTATGTAATTAAACATGTAAGTAAACTAAAGTAATCACAACGGGCAATATCGAGGTCAACAAAAGTCCAGGTCCATACATCGTACGATAAGTCGATAATGTAAAAATGATCACGGTCATGCCCATATATTGTACGATAAGTTGTTAATGTAAAAATAATCAAGTTAATTTCCATATATAGTACGGTAAGTTGATAGCGTAAAAATTATCGAGGTCATTTCCATATAACGTACAACAAGTCAATAGCGTGGGAATGATTGAGGTCATGTGCACCGCACAATAAGTTCATAACGTAATTATATTGACACGGCTTCTGCTCTGCCCAATCACTGTTATACTTTAATGTGTTTACTATCATTTGACCTGGTTGATGTGTAAATTGTTTGTTACATGATGCTTCAGGAATTGGGCTTGTGGACAGCACTGTCTCCTCCATACATATTGAATATGTAAGGGAGTAGAGAAATAGTCTTGATATGATGGAGATTGTATGGTTACATTGTTCTCTCAGCTTTCAGGCAGCTCCGAGACGGGTTCTGATGAAGGGGATTCCAGCTGCTTTATAGATAAGCTGCAGGGTGTGGACAGGCTTTCCTGTACCTTCCCTTAAAATGTCACTTTTTGTTTTGTGCAACAGACCCATCTGTATCCGCTCCACACAAACACACACACACACACATACCCATGCTCACACTCACACTGACAACTCAAACACATTTCTCCTCTTTTACACACACAAATGCACCACACTTGAACATGAATGTCAGTTTTCACCTACAGGGATGCCCTGCCTTCTGTCTGTTTAAAGTCTCGGTAATGTAGTTGTTGTTTCACTGCATGCATGTATGGCCAGGTGAATTTATGTTTGTACCTATAACTGTATCACTGTCTGTTAAATCCCCATTGTGTTTAAGCTTCCCCAATTGAGACAAAGGAATGTCCCACTTTGCACCATTGGAAGTTTGTACATCTGCACTGTACTCTCTTATCCTTCTGTGCAGCTCAGGATAACATGAGGTGGCATTCTGAAAATGAATATTAAATCTGTTTTGACACAATGGTAATGATCAGAAATACTAATATTTTATCTTTCTTCTCTTTTTCTAGACTACAGCTTTCCTGAGGCAAAGAGCTTTTCCCACACCCATGGTTTCAGTTCCAGATCCATGATACACACACCCAGCCGCGTCATGGCTGTGAGTACCGTAACTTAAATATATATTTAGAATGTCCTGTATGGTTGGTTCTTTGAAGTGATTACAAAAATTGGAATTTTATATGGTGAGAACTGAGCTTAACAATGTTAAAGGGTTACTTTGGCATTTTTCAACCTAATTTCCCATGTTTTTTGTGTCTCAGTAACTGATGGGGACAACAGTTTTTTTAATTCATCCAGTATTGAGCGAGAACGCTGCAACCGGCAGACGCTAGACAGGCTGCAACGTAAACCTCATGAGCAATTCCACTAAAAAGTGCTTGTTTTTGCCACTAACAGGCTCAAATTGTTATTATAAGTGTTGGACAACATTAAGAAACTTGTTTTTCTTTACCTTCCACTCGATCCAGTCTGTTTGTTATTGTGTTTTATGACTTGTTGGGGAGAGGAGTGACGATGTTGTCAGAGTTTGTTGTGCTGGAGTACAGGAAGCGTAGCTTCATGGTATCTAAAAGATTTTCAATGTCATGGCTGAATATTTAGCTGATTTCCATGCGATGTGAAATTTCAGAAAGAGACTTGTCCTTGAGACTTGTATAGACACAATAACAAACAGAGCGGATCAAGCGAAAGAAAAACCTTGATTTCTCTCTTGGGTCCTTTCCATAATGTTGTCAGACACTCATTATAACAATCTGAGCCTGTCAGTGGCGAAAAAACAAGCGTGAAAACCAGAATCGTGTAAGTTCTACTCATGAGTTTACTATTGCAGGCCAAATATAAAGTACACAAGCAGTCTGGTATCGAGATTGTACTCACCAAGTTAATTGCTGAGATCTGTTCTGTAGCCTGGATTTTTAGAAATATAGGGGTCATGAGTCCAAGTCAATGCCCCCATCTTAATCATTTTGTGTTTGTAGCATTGGGCATCGAAACAATGTCAAGTATTAAATGCTCAAATATCGATACCCAGCCGAAGTCTCTAATTTAATTCCGTTTTGTTGTTTTTTCTGTTGGCCTGACATGTGGTCTCCACAGGTCCTCAGTGGTAGCTATGACCCTGGCTGAGATATGTCAGTAGCCACATTAGCAGTCAGTCTATCAGACACCCCCCCCCCCATAGTTCAAATGAGTTGGAAGAGGAAGTAGAGACAAGCGGTAAAATGATTAACTGTTTGTTGTAAACATCATCCAAAAGTTTACAGACAGACTGGTTTAAACTTTGACTTACTACACCGAATGGTGAGTGCAGGTTTCCTGAAGGTTTCCTGTGCAATGAGGGATTATTAGCAACATGTATCACTTTCAGTCTTACCTCCAAATAAAGTGGTTTAGATCATCTGGATATACTGTTGGCTTTTCTAGTTCATACTTCTCGTCCCTTTCTTGTACAGAATACAATGAGTTCCAAGATGCCAAAACTATGAAAATAAGACCAAAGTTGTAATAGACTACAATTGTACCTTAACTATAGCGATCTAAAACATAACTTTTTCTATCAAAGAGTAGGGCAGTAACTGTTCTTTCCTTGACTCAAGACCTGTGAAACACACACACACACACACACACACACACACACACACACACACACACACACACACACACACACACACACACTGGAAGGCAATGAGCCAGTATTGTAATGTTTCCTCTCTGGTCTAATTATCCAACATTGCTGACCAAATTCAGAACAATGTAAAGGCAGAACCAATGAATAAACAGGACGCATGTCTGTAGCTTTTAACTGGCCAGTCTAACAATGCAAAGGCAGCAGTGAGCTTCCTGCAGCTTACAGTAGCAAGGCGTTAATGAAGGAGAGAAGGAGAGAAGGAGCAGCTTTTCAATGTAGAACATCTTACACCACCTGGACAGTTTCATTAGCCTCGAGCACCGTTTCTTATAAAACTGCTGAGAAAAGAAGATACTAGTGCTGTAATAACTTTTAATTTCTCCCCACACCACCACCGTCCTGCAGATGCCCACAGCACCCCTTCGCTCCTCTGGTTTCTCCTCTCGCTCTGCTGTGGAAAGCAGTTCCTTGATGAGCCACAAAGGAGCCAACATGGTCCAGAACAGCTTCCAGTCCTCCCAGTCACGGAGCAGAAGCCGACGCTCTAAGTCACTGTGCCAAGCAGACCAGGAGACATTTCCCCTCACTGTGTTGGTTCCTCCAGAGAATGCTTGCTACACGATCACTGTGCCTCCCCCCAGCACCCTGAGGCGCAGCCTCAGCGGGACACTGGCCCAGGACAGAGGCTGCTGGCAGGAGGAGGAGCTGCCATGTCAGTACACCTACAAAGGCCCCTCCCATCGCACCATCAGCCGTATCGCCAACCGACAGCAGCACTACCAGCAGCAGAGCTCTGCCTTTGGCCAGGAGGGCTGGGTTGGGACTGGCAGAGGGGTCTCTATGGCAGGGGATGGCTGGGGGACACAGTGGCAACAGCATGTGTCCAGGGCCAACCACGTCATGGGGACAGGGCAGTACCAAGGCCCCCTACACCGGGCCGCCTCGCTCCGCAGTGTGAGGAGTGTTGGGAAAGGAGTGGATATCTTGGATGGAGCATCGATACACAGCAATGACCCCCTGGAAGAGTGAGTCGTATTATTCATATGCTAAAAGTCCTGGGCCCATATTGGCTTGGGTCAGCTTTATTTGTTGCTCTGTCGGATATATGAATTACTTGTAGAGCGTAGGCCTGTCATGATAATAATTTTTTCTTGACTTATTGTACAATATATGACATGACCTTGAGTATTTTTACGCTATTGACTTATTGTACGATTTATGGACATGACTGCTATAATTTTTACCTTATAGACTTACCATACAAAATGTGGACATGATCTCCATAATTTTTATGTTATTGACTTATCTTACAAAATAGGGCTGCACGATTTTGGGAAAAACTGACATTGCGACATTTATCTTTTCTACGATATGTATTGTGATATGAAAAAATACAGGAATTTTTACCCTACATTTCTTACATTATAGTTAACTTCATCAATCTGTTGCACTTTGATAGTAAAATTAAGAAGCTAGAAAGTTATTTTTTTGGACAAAATGATCCATTTTTAGTACATCTGTGTTTGTGTATGTGTAGTATGCGGGGTCTGGACATGGCTACAGCGGTCAGATATGTGTCTGAGTCAGATGCTGGCTTGCAAGTTCTGGGAGCTGCATACATACAACACCAGTGTTACCATAGCAACGATGCCAAAAACCAGGTAACACGCTTACACTTTGTCGTGTTCTGTCAGATTTCCCTTATTGCTGTATTTATCTATTTATTTATCTATTTGATTGTCCATTTGTTTTTCTGGTAACACTTTCTATGTCTATCACGCAAATATAAACATACTTAAATGCATTATAATCCACTTATAGCACATTATTCAAGAAAAGTCAGTGAGTGACCAGCAATTATGAAGTATTATATATTTGACATTATAAGACAATAGAAAATGTTTCATAATGTGTTATGATTATCGTTATAAATCATTAGGAATATTTATGAGTTCTTATAACTACAATTATCTCTCTCTCTGTCTCTCTCTCTCTTTCTCTCTCTCTCAGGTCCGTGCTCTGCATGGCATTCCAACTCTAGTTCAGCTTTTCTGCAGTGACAACCAAGAAGTGCAGCGGTATGCCACAGGCGCCATGCGGAACCTCATCTACGAGAATACTGACAACAAGTTGGCACTCATAGATGCAGGTGGTGTGATGCGTCTCGTCAGCATGCTGAGCAAACCTGACGTGGAGCTTCAAAAGACCATCACAGGTAGTAATGGTCTTTGCTAGGCCAGCTGTTAGGAATTATGGACAGGACATAACTTTCCAAATCGGGCCCCTTCATCCAAGGCTTAAGACTAACTTTTCTCACCACCGTCCTGGTTTAGTAAAAAAATATTTCAACTATCTCAAAGTCAGTGTAAACCATCAAAAATTCTAAATGTTATCCTTTACTTTGTTATCGTCGTCTATAGTGGTTATTTGGACAAAAATACACAATTCTAATGACTAATAAATAAATGATTTTATTTTTCTTTAAATATTTCCTTTAATAAAAAAAACTTTATTGCATTTGTAGTTTTAATTATCTATTATAAGCTGCTTAGAGCTATTGTTAGGAAGTTAGACAGGTCATAATTTCCTCTTTAATATCGGTTTTATATTACTGTGAAAACATCTCCTTCAAACTATATTTATTTAAGTTTCCTGCCTAAAAACAACATTTTACAAGATTACATTTGAACTACTCACTATAACGTTATTATTTACCTTCGCCTTATACACATTTGTACTTACTATATCTTGAACACGTCATAAATTTAATAAAAATAATTGCAACCTTTGTTAACATTAGCTGTTAGCTCCGTCGTTTAGCCAAGCAGGACTGTGCTGCCCACCGCCTGCTAACTGCTAACTGCTAACAGCTAACTAACTCTCCTCCTGCCCATTTCAACACAGATTTATTGTTCACAATGTAGTATTATTACCATAGACCTTTGCATGGGCCCACCCTGGGCCTTGGGCGAGGGTCATCTGTACCCTTTGACACCCCCTGACAGCGGGCTTGGGTCCACAGAAGTAAGCATTACATCATCATTAAATCAAATCGATACAAGGCAAAAAGGGAACAAAAAACGAAAGAAAAACAAGCAAACTGCAAAAAAACAATAAATCAACAACAATGACACTTCTATTTAAAATCATAACAACAATACTGATTTTTGCGCCCTGGTTATGAGCATATGTCCATGCATTGATATTTACCAGTCTGCAGTTCTGTCACATAATCCAGGTGTTCCATCTTTATCTATATATTACTGGTTTGAATTACTCAGTTAGTCAGATAACAGAATAAAAAGCTGTTTGTTGTGGCTGCAGGTGTCCTGTGGAATCTGTCCTCCAGAGACAACCTAAAGGAGAAGCTGTCCAAAGAAGCTTTACCAGAGCTGACAGAGAAAGTACTGGTTCCTCTGTCCAGCAGCATTCCACTCAGCCCATCTGAGAGAGACATCTTCTACAACACCAGCGGCTGCCTCAGGTGACTCCACAGAAAAGCCTGCTCAACCCACTACCCTGTGCCTCACACTGCTATTTGTTTTAATGCACAACATGTTAAAGGTCAAGATCATATAAACCTAGTTCTTAATTTCAATCAAATGGAACTGAAGTAACATTCAGGTTACACCTGCTGTGTAAAGCATGTGTCCGAGGAGTGTCTTGACAGAGATAGAATTACATGTAATATTATTTCAAAGTGGTGAAGGTGCTACTGAAGGGTCAAAGATGAATTTTAGAAAAACAACTTCACTGCATTATGTTCTAATAGCTAAGCCTGGGTTTTATGTCTCTGTCTGTGTGTTTAGGAACTTGAGCTCAGTGAATGAGAGGACGAGACAGAAGATGAGAGACATGCGAGGCCTGGTGGACTCTCTGGTGTCTTACATTCAACAAGTGGAGATGGCAGATGACAAGGTAACTCTGACCTGCACTGTAATAGCCTGTGACATTTGTGTACGCTGTAAATAACGATGTCTGATTCTAGAATCACTAT
Source organism: Bovichtus diacanthus (assembly GCA_943590825.1). Taxonomy (NCBI): domain Eukaryota; kingdom Metazoa; phylum Chordata; class Actinopteri; order Perciformes; family Bovichtidae; genus Bovichtus; species Bovichtus diacanthus. Next base: position 25,584 of record CALSBV010009007.1, on the reverse strand, counting down.
GGTCATTACTGCTACAGCATACCACACTGGCAGGCCCTTGAAAACATCTGTAGCGATGAGCAGCAACCACCAAAGCTGGAGATAAAAGACCAAAAAGCCAAGTTAACCCAAAATTAAAGTGGCCCGAGGCATTATGTTTCGTGTTGTACGAACGCCTTGACAACTGTAATAATTCCTACTGAAGATGGGAATTTTTAAAGGCTTACAAATATATAGTCTAATTTTCAAAAAAGATTCTGTCATTTCCTTATACAAGCTGGACCATGTCGTTTATAGAAAACGGGAAGAAGTAGTGTATTTATGGGAGACAAACTTATACACACTTTAGTGCTTTAGTGAGTACTTGTGGCAGCAGGACGTTGTATGTGGGATCGAGTCAAAATAAACTACAGCGTGGTAATGAAGGAACATGTCACCAAGTGCAACAGTGTGGCTCATTGATGTGATTTTATGGCACAGAGGAATAAGATATATCAGGCTTTTAATACTTAGTAAGATCAATTTATTGTGTTTTTGGCTCTTTTCCTGACATTTGTTGTAAGTAAGAAAACATTAAAATATAAACCTTATCATTTAAAGCACTGCAGTTTGAAGCAGCTTGCATTATTCGGTGGTGTTACTTCAGCTGGCAGCTATACTGGAATTGTGCTGAATCACGAAGGAATGTTAGCTTATTACCCAATTCAAAACTTTATCTCTTAGTCCTTCATACTTTCAGTGGCTCACTATGAGCTACAGTGACCTGCATGCCTTGTCACAGACTGCCCTACTTACATTCTTCTTCAGTCATTGTGGTTTGGCACATTTTATCAAGTGTTGCCTTGAGTTAGGAGCACTGTCAACAGGCAACAGACAACATTTGCAGACACTTGGATGAATCGTTAACCAACTGGCAGATGATTGATAAACACACTGCTTCCATTAGACGTCAACGTGAACCCTTCTTGCATCTGATTGGACAAACATGCCATGGGGGATGTCCTCGTTTTTAAAACTGAAAATACAAGGTAGCTGCTCTGGAAATGCCATATTTTATCTGAACTCTCCACCAAAGTCTGGTTTTGAATAATACTGAGGAGAAGAAAAAGGTCATGCTGAATTGTGTTTTATTCAAGGTTTAGGTTTAGGCTCATTGCTCACAGTATTGCCTATAGTTTGCTGGCAGGAACACCTTAAATTCCTCTCAGCTCCTGTACTAAACTGAGCAGAATCTTGCCACCAGTTTCACCATAGTGTGACAATTGTAAACTAACTCTCATTCGCTTAGTTTTTCCTTATTCTAGGTTATTATTTAGGCCTTTAACAAATATTGCACATCCCGAGATTTGGATATCTCCATGTTGATATTACGGTTATTGTTCAGCTTTACTCATAATGTATGTATTATGATGTAATGTAATGTAACATAATGTATTGCAGTGTTACTTAACTTACTGGGGCCTGTCAACCATTTTTTGAAATTCACAATAGAAATAAATTGATTCACAAATGGGAATTTTAGAAGTAGAATAATAGAGCTTGTTTATCAAAAAATGTGCCAGGGTAGGATCCCATAGCCCCAAATGTTCTAACTGGCCCCTGGCCTCCTCATTTTGCAAAAGTGGACCAGTGGACAAAGCAAGTTGAGTTGAGCTGTATTGGTTCTAGTCAGAAAATCCAATAGTGAAAGCAAGAAGATGTTTTTATGCCTCAGTAACCTGTTAGAGCTATTAGAGGACACCAGGCATTCAAATCCTATTTCATATGATTAGAGTATGAGCTTAACTGCTTATTCTACCAAATAAGTTATTTATTTATTCCTGCTTTTAATACAAATTGTCCACTTTCACCCTCCTCTTGTCAACCTTCCATTTTTTTTATGTTTAGGGTTTGGAGAATTCATTGTGTGTAATGAGGAATCTGTCCTACCAGCTGTACACGGAGCTTCCTCCCTCAGTCCGATTGCGTCTGGAGGGCCCATCCAGAGCCTCTGCATCCAGGGACAGTGAAGCCATCGGCTGCTTTACTCTGTACAGCAAAAAAAACAATGAGGTAAAATTCATCACGCATCATAAAATTACACATCCGAAACACAACTCCAAGCTTATAAGGGTTGACTGATTATTGGCTGCGATATTCAGCAGGTTCACTGTGGCGTGACACACCAGAAACAGAAAGAAAAAACTGAAAAGCATACTCGTCTACTGGCAATGGGAAATGAGTCTGTCTCCTATGTTTTGCGGGTTTTCCGTGTTAAAAACCCCCGATCATTTTGGTGAAAAAGTGCATAAGTGATGTCACTGACAAAACTTTTCCTGCTGTCTCCTGGTTATTGTCCATTGCTTTTTATCTGTATACTCCTTGGGCAAAACAAATCCACTTACACTATGAAGGCTTTAATTGTCAAAAGTGGATATTGAAAACATTGAGAGAATGCTTTATGGCTGCTTTACTGTTTTCTGCTGATTTTTTTTACCCATCTTATTATTGGAGTCTTACAGACAACATCATTACTTTCCAACCATTTCTTATCCCGTCTGAGATAGGCTCAATCAATAACACACTCATTGTTTACATGTCGGGGGACCAACTTATTTTGCCACTGGGGAGCTGCATGTATTGTAAACAGGTTGCATGTATCCAGGGCATATAACTATCTGTCTTGTATAAACGATTTAGCCAGACCAACTTCAGACCACACTATTCATGTACATGCATCTCATCACAGGGAGAATCTGTTTCCAATAAAACACACACAACCAGCAGATCACATTTCTGCTTACAATAGCAAGCAGTGGAGGCTTGTGTAGAGAAAACATGTATGTTCTCATAGTCACCCCAAGAGTGAGGACAAAGAACCTGTTTAACTATATGACCTGCCTTTCCATGTGATGAAGCCTTGCTTAGCCAGGTTACATGGAGGCTGAAGAGGGAGGATTTATATCCTGCTTTAGTGGGACCTAAGGACAATAATTTGGCTATCTGTCTGTTTAGCTGGCTAATACTTTATTCTAGAGGCAAATATCTTCTGGCTAGACTGCTGTGAAACCCAATAGGGTCCTGCTGCAGGGGTCCAGGCTTAGGCCCACCTCTGTCGTGTGGTAAATAGTCATCCTAGCTACAGCTGATGAGAGCTAATACAAGAGAAAAACTTGTATCAGAAGAATGAATAAGATATGATCAAATATAAACAGAATGTACTGCATGTTGTTGTACAATAAATGGACATATTCTCTCTCTTTCACCTCATCAATGACAGCGTAACCAGAATCTGTCCATACTGTCAGAAGTGTCCCGACAACCTAAGGGGGCTGAGTGGCTGTGGCACCCTAAGATGGTGGCGCTGTACAAGCTTGTTCTGCAGAACGGCGACAGTAGCGCCACCAGCCGCGAGGCTTCCATAGGAGCCCTGCAAAATATCACTGCAGGAGAGGCCAGGGTAGGACATGAATACATACTATATTCCATGACTCACTGAATTTGTTGCTTTGGAATTTGATACAGATGAACAGAACAGAACTCAGGGCAGGCTCATGTGGTGTTTTCCCCTCTCATCAGTGGTCGTCAGTTCTGAGTGGTGTGGTGCTGGAGCAGGAGAGGATGCTGCCCATCTTGCTGGATCTGTTAGACACCAACAGTGACATGGAGCTGAGGCCTCTAACCGGACTGCTGAGAAATCTGGCCAAACACTCCTCCAACAAAGACCACATGGGTAAGACACAAACAAAGACTTATTTCATATGTTGGGCTTTTGTTTTGTCTTTAATGGACACAACAGTCGCAGAGAGACAGAAAATGGGCCTATTCATACCATATGAATGAGCCTTGAAAAAGCCAACTGACAGAGGTGGAGGTCAGAGCATTTATCAGTCCTGTAAGACAACCACCCTCGCTCTCTGTCCTTGCAGCTAAGAACATGGTGAACATTCTGGTGTCCAAGCTGCCCAGTGATGGCCTTCAGAAAACACCATCCAGCGAAGTGGTAGTCAACATCTGTGGAGCCCTCAATCACCTGGTCACCTGCAGTTCCTTGGCAGCCCGTGACATCTCATACTTCAATGGCCTGCAGAAACTGATTGGCATCAAGACATCCCATGATAACAGGTAGGACTGACTTCTACTGTATACTCAAATATCAGTGTGGTGCAGTGAGAAAAACTCATGCTCCTTATAATTGGTTCATATTTTCATGTCCTGCTATCTTTCAGTTTGTCAGCTGTGACCTCTGTTAGCTGTCAATGACTTTACATATTCTGGAGCTGTTACTGCTCTCCCTTCTGGCCATGGGCCACACAACAATATAACCTTTTGCTAATTTGCAGGTCATTTTGGAGTGTTTATCTCTGGGTTCCCCTCTACTTATGCTCTGGTATTTCCTCCTTGTTTCTAACTGCCTGTCACTGTGTCTTGGTTTAGCTCTGGGAGTCTAAAAGCTGCCAGAGCAGCCTCAACTGTCCTCTGCAACATGTTCCAGTACAACAAACTTCACAAAGACTACAAACTGGTGAGACCCACAGCTGCTGATGCTTTTATACAAATCATCCAATCATCCAAATGTTGTAAACATGTCACCTTTGTTAAGAGTGAGGCACATGGCGAGGCAGCAACAACAAGAACTCAAAAATATTTTAAAAACGATTAGGTCTGCAACCATCTTATTTGTTTATTATTAATGAGTCAAAAGTTTTTTTGATTAATTGTTTCAATAAAATGTTCTGCATATAGAACATTCTGGTATGGGCTTAATAACACATTTGTAAATTTGTAAACCAATCCTCTTCCTTATCAAATCAAGTTTATTTATATAGCCCAATATCACAAATTATACATTTGTCTCAGTGGGCTTTACAGCCTGTACAGGATACGACCCCCTCTGTCCTTAGACCCTAGCACCACACAAGGAAAAACTCCTTAAAAGATACCCCACAATTAGAGGGGGAAATATGGAAGAAACCTCAGGGAGAGCAACTGAGGAGGGATCCCTCTCCCAGGACGGACAGACGTGCAATAGGTGACGTGTGTATTTACTTATGGTGATGTAATGTAATTGGTGGCTGTTTTTGGGCCATTATGGAGCAGGGAAGTAGTCATGATTCGTTATTGGGAACTCCTGAGAGACGTATCTAGGGTGTCCTCAACCAATAATTTACATAGTCGAATCTAAAGTCTTGCCCTATCGTCTATTTTTTTTTTTGATCATTGCCCACCCTCTGTGTAAGCTTTAGAAAGAAAAGGAAAAAAAAGGCGAAACCTCAAATCTGAAGAAGAGACACAGCTGTTACGCAGTTGAAGCGCAGCCGAGCCGCGCTGCTCACGAGAGCATGTGGCCGCTATAACCTGTTAACATGGGCGCCAAAATAAAAAGCTAAACATTGCGGGAGTGTGGAATGTTTAGCTCTGTTAGTGCTACGTTCTCGTGTGAGTGCTCTGATTAATAAATGTATTCTTTGATTGTGAAACAGTAGCCTTATGTTGTTGTTATTTAGCCTTTCTGAGGCTTAACTTATTCTACACGCACACCAAAGCACATCAGTTATTTTCAAATGTGTGTAAACATATGATATTTATACGAAATAAATGTTTATATATCATATTGTATTGGGAGAAACCAAGCAATTTAATGTAAAATCGGACATTCAGCACCTCCGTAAAGCCCGAATGGAATGATCCCTTTGTTTCATAAGCACATGATCCAGCCGTTTGTCTGTGAGATGGGCAGTCGAATCATGCTCCTCACATCGAATCGTCGAATAGTCGACTATTCGGGGTCACCCCTAGAAATGTCTGTCCCTTTAGCAGCGAAAAGCTCCACTATGTCCACCAGCTAGCTAGTTGTGCACTTGGTCTACTGCTTGTAAAGAGCTTTTAAGAAAAAAAGAAAAGAAAAAAAAGCTGCCACTTACGTCTGGAACAAGGTTGATGTGAGCTTGAGGGCCTGAACATATATTACATAATCAAAAAGAGGCTAAAATGTTCCATGGAGCTGCAACTTTTGGTGATAATTGTTGGGTTCTATTTGGACACCAAGCCTCGTGCTGGGGATCAAGTAAAGTTGAAATCATGGCTCCTGACAACCAAGAGAATTAAAGGTTTCTCACTGTTTCTTACTTAGCCTGCCTGCTTGTTGTAAATAGAACCGTCGGCCCAAATTCCATTACCCCCCCAGAAAACCACTGCCATGGAGCACCTACAGATCCGTGTGACCTCACATCACTGTCCATTTTCGTGTGCTGGAAGTAAGTGTTTTGTCACTTTCTGACAGGGGAGCAGCCACAGGAACACGCCAGAGAGAACTTGGAAATGTATTAATGCACCAGAGTTTGTTTAACCTGCAACAGCTGAAGAGTTAGTGTCTCAGTGATTCTGGTTCCTCACACCACTTATTCAACTGTGGTCTTTTCTTTTTACAGAGTTTTGAGAGAAGGACCACATTGTTAAGTACATCCATCATAAGAAAGATGGATTACAGTGACTTAAAGGCCTTTGGCTTTTGTCATAAGTGTTGGAGGAAAGTTTCAGTGATCTCTGAATCTGTCACTGTCCTGTGACCTGACCTGGCTAAACTCTGGCTCAGAAACCAGATCACAAAAGTCTTCATTAAATAGTTGACCCCAGTGTTGTAAGACAGGCTGTCAGGACATTCACCCAGTATGCCCCAATTAGTTATTTGTCCTGTTTTATGCATGATAGTGATGTTTGTGACTGTGTTAGGCTCATACGATCATGTATCTGTTTTTCTTGGCAGGGCAATATGGGATAACATTTTTTATCAAGCTTTTCTTTTGTTGTATCAGTTGATATTGATACATGTCATGTCATAAATTCAAAGCCACAACTATATTATATATCGGGGGGAGGAACACAGAGGACAACGGAGGAAACGCCCCGCCTTCTGTCTTCTGTTTACAGTGGGACAGTAAAACTTGCGGTTCTTAAAGGTTCTTTAAAAGTGTGAACCAAAAACAACATTGCACTGTTAATAAGGTGTGTTACGCTGCTGCGTGTGTGAATGTAGACGTGAGCCTAAAGTGAAAATGGAGTGCAGAATGTGTGGGCGTTGTGCTAAAGTACTTTTGTCTCCAGCAGATGGTTTTGTAGTGTACGTCTGCACACATCTGTTTTCTATCCCACTTGACCATTGCTCCTCTCTCTTCCCATTGGTCCTCTTCTTCACTCCTTTGCTCGTGCCTGTTTTTAGCCTCTGGTCATGCCTTATCTGAGGATACTTTGCTCCACAAATGCAAATATTTTCTCTGTAGCTGATAGCAATTAGATTGTAGAGTTAAATCCCACACTTTGGGAAATCAGTGGTGATGCAATTTTTACCAGAAACATTCAGTTTTAAAGTATTCGATTCATGACTATTATTTCTGTTAACTGAAAAGGCAGGATTCAGAGGAAGTAGTGATAACTTCACTGCGATAACAGCAGATCAGAATCAGAAATATTTTATTAGCCCCACAGCTGGGAAATTTACAATAAGATCTAACATATCTAAATTATGTCCAGTGAATATCGTGTGAAATTTGTATGATGCACAATCTGGCGTTGTCTTATTGGTTTGATAATCCTCAGGAAAGGTTTTCATGTTTAATTCGAAGTACTTTCCCAAAATAAGCAACACATTTGAAAGACTTTTTTTTTTCATTTTACCAAATTCATGTTAGCTGAACCTCCCAGTTCCTCTGAGTTGATTGCAGGTTATTCAGATCACCTGTTGGCTCCTGATTAAGAATTGAGAGCAGCTTGGTGCATTTCCCCTCTCGGCCAATCAGAGTGAGACGCCGCCCTTTCTGTAGGCCTTAAAAGGTGGAGAATCTGATCCATCCTTTGGCTTAATGTAGGCATCAGTGCAGGACACAGTGTCAGTCAGAAAAGCTGGTGTTCAGGATCTTTAGACTTCTTTGCTGTCTTCAGATTGAGGTTACCTGCATCAGGGCATGTAATTGTAGTAATTTCATTATACTTGAAGAGGCTTTTTTTAAATATCGATAAGGAGTAATTTTTTCATTGTGAAGGCAGTTGAGAGATTTGTTTCTCCAGATAAATATTTAGTATTTTGATGTGGTTGGGAAGTGGTTCTCTGGCTTCTTCCCAATAAGCTGAAATCTGGGGAATCAGTACCGCCACAGAGATGCAGCAGTTTTTTTCTAATCGCAATTTCAAAAGATACTAACTGATTTATTGAGCACTTTGGGGCAGCACAACAAGCTGTAAACGCAACACTGGCAAACAGTGGCTTTTTTACACATTCAGCTACCTGGTTGCAGTCTATTGTTTCTTTTTCAACAACGGTCCTGGAAAAAGAACAATTCGGACTTTAATATCATCTGTATATCATTTCCACTGCATGGCTCTACTCAACTTTATCCACTCTGTTTTTGCTTTTCCATTAGCAAAAGTCGATGTGTGTTTTTTTTTTTTTTAGTACAACCTCGGTCAAGGTTCCAAGCGAGCTGAGCCCATACGATAAGATGGAGTTAAAACATTGCAGACCACTGATTGGTCAGAGAGAACTGCCACTAGCGCGACACAGGACATCCTGCACAGTCCCGCACTTGTTTTAAGTAGTCAAGCTACATTCAATAGCAACCGCAATGTTTTTATTTATTTTTTTTTTAGAATGGCAGCCCGCAAATGTACGTCCAAAGTTCAGACGTTCCTCTGTTTGGCTGCAGCAAGTGTACCGTTGAAGATGATGTCACGCAGTTTTACGTGGCATCGCTGTGGCGATCATATAACCTACACTGACTGGGTACTGTCAGCAAAAGAGAGCGAAATAGAGAAAAGCACCTGGTGGCAACAATTTATCGAGTCAAGTCGAGCAGAGCCGTACCATGCAGTGGAAACACGGCATAAGTAAGAACAAGTTGGTTTCCCCCAGCCCAGTTTATGAAGTTGATAAAGATCCAAAGTGAGTGGCTAACAAGATTACAGCAGCCTCGGCAAAAACACGAAAAGCAGCTCCTTTTATAGGAAGGATGTTTTACCAATCTGCTGTGGAATGTCAGGCTGGTTGTATTAGATAACCCTTTATTCCTCTAATGCCTGCTGTTAGGGGTTTGTAATTGTAAGTGGAAATGACACAAGAAAAACCTTCAAAACTCCACTTACGTAATTGTATACATGAAACAAATCCTTTTTTTTTTTTTTTGTCCAGCACAGTGAGGACACTCTTCTCTCTACATTCTTGTGAGGATCCCTGCTTTATCTCCTGAATACTCGACTTGTGTCTATCACTGCCGGTGTCTGGCCTGGGTTTTGTTGGGTTTTGTTGAGTTTTTTTAGTTTCTGAGTGAGTGCTCTCAGCAGGAATGTAGAGTATCTGGCTAAGATATTTTGGGTTTGTCTCTTGTATGCCTTCTGGGAGGAATAAAAGAAGAGTTTGGTTATGTGGACTTGGCAGTCCCTGAACACTGTTGTGTTCCTCCTGTATCACCCCCCCCCCCCCCCCCCCCCCCCAACACACACACACATCAGCCCCCGCCAAACTGAATCACCTGACACAGCAAACAAAAGCCGTGCTTATCTGACTGCTGGTGGCCATGGTGAAGTTATTACATTTGATAGATATCCTGTTGTTTTTCTGTCCTCGACCCAATCTCATGCAGTTCACACAAAACTTGCTGCACACTCTGGGCTGTCTTCACAAGCCACAGAACAAACAATCCCAAGCTAGATATCAGGAAAACTACTGGACAGAGTACAGTGCAATGAAGTACAATGAAATGAGTTGCCTCTTGTGGCTATTATACATGTCTGAATTATTGTCAATCCCTTTGAGAGGCTCTGATAAAGCCACTGTGCACTACCTGCCCAGCACCAAACAGCAGAAAGACAAGCTTAGCGACTAGATGGTGAACATAGTGAAGCATTTAGCAGCCAAATGAGCCAGATATTTTTGTCGGGAGATGGTGGAGATCAAAACAGAGCAAAAAGGAGAGTGACTATTAGACTTACAATCGATGGTTGGTCATAAACATGCTTATGCTGCTTGGTGTCAATAGCCAACTGTTTGCTAACATGTTCTGCATGCAAGAACAGCTTTAAAAGGTGATAATATGTCAACAGGTGCGTTTCCATCTACATCTTTTTATACACATTTTCAATTTGTGCATAAATAAACCTGAGTATAAACGCGGATAATCTGAAAAGATCTTGAAATACTGCAAAAATATCTTTTATACTTGGCTGATGTAGAACAGCTGGTGTATCCATAAAAGCAAAGTGCGACTAAAGTGCAATGGAAACAGATTTAGCGAATAAATGAAAATGAGGCATGTGATTTATATCCTCTGAAGCTTTTGCTCTGCTGAAGAGACGTAAATGAATTAAAACAGTTTCCTTGTTGCTCCACACAGATCTGATGTAACTTTCCTCACATTAATACATGGAACATTCCTTGAACCCAACCCTAGCCCTATCCCCAACCAGTTTTCTATGATGCCTAACTATAACCTAACCTAAGACCTTACCCCAACCTCAAAGGGCAATGCTACAAGAAACACACTGGGAAACACTATCAAAATGGGAAAAACAAGGAGGCAGTACAGATTAGGAGAAGAAGCTGAAACAAGTTATTAAACAAGAATCACATATCGTATATGGTAAGCTGCTGCAGGCCTTTACATTTGAAGTAAGTAACATTAACAATAACAGTAACATTTCAAGGCATTGGTGTTGGTGATGAGTAAAGAAATTGTGAACATAAGTATGGTCTAACAGTTAAGCAATGTACTCTGTGGTTTTCACATTACGTGGTGAAAATCCTTTGGGGTTTTCCTGAAAATGGATTCTAAAACAAACTGGAAGCCAGTGTAATGAAATTAAAATCAGAGCAATGTGGCAGCAGAGTTTTGAAGAAGCTATGGGTGATTAAAGACTCAAATATACAGGTGAAAAGTAACTGTAACTGGAATCTCCATAAACAGATGTTTGCATATGACTGCAACATCTGTAGGCAACCCGACAAGAAGTTGGTGTCGGAAGGGTTCTTGTATCTGTTGGTTGTCCGTGTAGTATTGACTAATCACGTTCAAGCAGGATTTGGTTAAAGATAAACAGCCCGTGTTGAGAGCAAAAGAAGCACAACGCATTGGCCGAATGCAACTGTCCTCTGAAGATGATTTAGACATTGCCTCTCAATTCCAACTCCAATCTCGCGTCTCATGTTGCTTATCGAATTGTGAATAATGTGCGGCCCATGGAAAAGGAAGTCTTGGCCTGGATATCAGCAGGCTACACCAGAACACCAAAAATATTGCCCCTTGCCCTGTTCTGAGATTGCGATAAATGGAACCGGGATGTTAGAAAGGTAACTATCTCAGTGCTGACAGAGCATGCAGCCAACAGTAGATGCTAGCACAAGCTGAATGTAAATTTGTAGACAAGTCATTACATCATTCTTTGGGAATGCTTTGCAATCGTTTGTAAATATTTGTATTGTGTCTTCGTGTTTTCCAGAAAGGATTTGCCAGAAGAGACTTCACAGATGCCACCATCTAGTCTGCGGCAAGTTACACAATTCATTCTGAGCTTTTGACCTCAGGATCAAGGTTGCTGTGAGGAAAAGACAAGGAACAACAGTTGGATTTAATGAGCGGATAATCTAACTGTGATGGATTTAGTGGAAGAGAAAAATGGACTGGAGCCAATGGAACGATGGACTTAAAGTTTTTCCTCTGTCCGGTGTCTGTGTGTTTAACTTGGCTCAGCTTGCAGCAGATAGCCTGTGATGACGGGAATTTAATGTTGTCCACACATTAAGTGGACTTCACCCCCAAAAGTACCATTTGCTTTGTGTATTAGTGTTTGACTGATACGCTTTTTTTGATTCCATTTATTTTGAACTAATGTTGCTGATAGCTGATTTATGATGCCCACATTAGAGAGACAGAAGCCTCTATAGTTTAGGCACCGCTAGTGATTTTGTGCCTTTCCGAAAAGTTCAGAAAATTACATAATTTTACTGTAATGCAGCCTTTAAAACCATGAAAAGATAAAACTTATATTACGCAAAATATAAGACGATATCTATTGTCATATCACAATATCAATATAATATTGATATATTGTCCAGCCCTACTGCATAGTATCATGTTAAATTTATCACATTTATAACAAACCAAATTTGATGAAAATCGGTTCAGAATTAAGCGAGTTACTGTCGATTTTGTAGAGAAGCCTGCATCTCTCAATACAACCGCTCCAACAAACGTCAGCAGTAACTACGTTTCTATATCTATCTCTTATTATGATCAGGAACATGGCACGCAAGGAGATGTTTTTGTCTGGAGCCATTGTTCTTGTAATATTTTTAATATTCAGTAAGATTACGAGACTAACAATGAGCATTGGCGTAAAGGCTAAACCGTAAACAAATTGCAGATTCAAATACTTCAACAGTCTTGTGATTGGTGTGTCGCTGGAGGTCTTGAGGTGGGAAATTGGCAGAACTGATTTCCCTGAATATCGATCTCTGCTCCCATTCACCGCATGTGTGAAAGGGGGGAGAGAGACAAACAATAGTGCCTGGTGTTGGCTCATGGGATGGCAATGTTGATCTGTCAGCCGGTCAGTCCGTCCACCCGTTTGGTCTCGAAGACCCTGACTTTGGTGATGATCACGTACATTTTTTTATTTGTCTAATACTTTGGTTTATGATCACATAACTGCAAAACTAATACATTACCATCAGCCTCAACTGTACTTTGTGTTTAGTGCTAATTAGAAAATGTTAGCATACTAACAAGCTCAGCTAAGATGATAAACAACGTAAACTTTTTCTGCTAAATATGAATGTGTCAGCGTTGTCATTGTGAGAATGTTTGCATGCTGATGTTAGCATTTAGCTCAAAGCACCAATGTACCTACATACAGCTTCAGAGAGTAGCTAGCTGGCTGTTCGTTAGCTTTTTTAACAAAGACGTGTTGTTTTCAGATTTTAAGATTAAAGTTGTGATGTAGCCGATTTCATTTCCAGGTCAAAAAGTGAACAAATAAGCAGTTGGAGGAGTTTATCAAGTCAAGTATTGAGTTAAAAAAGGGGGAAAATTGAATCTGTCAGGAACAACTAACAGGATCAGATCCAGATTTAATTTAAGTTCAAATATGAGCAAATCATATCTTGTTGATTTGAGGTTTTGCATCAGTTTATCTGCCTATTTTGTACTTGTCCATTTGTTACTTGTTTATGCATTTAATTAACGTTTGATAAAAGAATAACTGAGAATATAGCGTGAAGGGCCACCATGGCAGTCTAAGAAAGTAGCATCAACTACACTTCACAGAACATTACATTATTGGCCAAACAACTGTTTGTTCAGCATTTGATCTCAAGAGCTTTGCAGAAACCCGAGCACTAAATGTGGAGTCGAAACTAAAATGAACTAAAACAAGGTAATTATCCTGTTTTAAGAATATAGTATCTTGAGCTCACAATGAGGTAAATCATGACCTTGAAAAATACCATGTGTGTGCAGTGGAATAGGATCAAAGATTGGAGAAAATAGTGTGTTATTAAAAAAAGAAATCAGATACTCCTACTCTGTCCTATATAATCTATCTAGCCAAACTAAATGTCATTAAAAGGATCACATTGTCTGCTAAGAGGCCAGTAGGAGGCAACGAAGGGATTTCTCTGGAAGGACGTGTGGGGGAGAGCTCTGCAACCTTCAGACCGGGAGTTTTTTGTGACGGAGGAAACTGCAGACCAGCAGCAGAAGACATAAAGACCACCCACCCCCTGAAACATGAGTGAATATAAGAGGTCTATAAGGTGAACAGATCTCCATTATACTGCTGATAGTTATTTTACTGGTCTTTTACATCTATTCTCTTCAAATCAGATTTCAGGGCATCCAGCATGTTAAAGGAATACTTCACCAACAAAGCTTCCCCTGCTTTATCGTCTATTTTACTCTAAATGGGACCATCATTTACAAAATGAACATCATGTTGTGTTGAAGAAGACTTGAAACTAGAGATTGAGACCATGAACTTGTTGAAAATCTCGTTGACCATGAAAATGTTTAGTGAGGAAATAAATCAAGTGAGAAGTAGGGTAATTTTCTCATAGACTTCTATACAATCTGACTTCTTTTTGCAACCAGTGGATTCGCCTGCTTGGATTGCTGGATATCAGAGAGAATGTAAGTTTAAGGCACTTCTGCATTGGCTTCACTTTTCAGAACAGGAGATTGCCGCTTGTATAATCCAAGTGTCATTTATGAAGTGGTAGCTCACTACTTAACTAGCTAAAAGTTTACTATTAAATACACTTCTACATAAACAGCCTTACGCTTGCGCAGGCGCGTAACTCGTCTGTGCAAGTCCGAAGTGTTTAAAATAGTAGTAGAAGGGGTGAGCATTCGACTGGATAAAGGAGAATTGTATTACACTGCATGAGTTGTGTGAGAGGATGTCTGTTGTTGTTGTTCTACCATTTACTTCAACTCAATTGAAGACAACAATTTTTTTTTTTTCACCGTGGATGCATGCAAGAAAAACAGTTTTCTTCAAAAATTCAAGGTGATACAGGGTGAGTAATTGATATACAAATGATAATTTTGTGGGTTAAGTATTCCTTTAATCTGCACAGAGGAGCTACATTAGATCAGAGAGAATAGCATCACTGTTTATGGAGTGTGCAATTGTTTGAAATGTGTTTCCCTTTTCTTTCTCTTATAAATTGTTTCCTTTGTGGTGCACTCATGTCAGCTAGTGTACTATATGCTATTGTTGCTCTCTACACTCCCAAGGCTGTAATGTATCACCGCCCAGATAGTGTTGTGTTTACAGCCTGTTCTGACCCACCAAGTGGCCAAATAACATAAATTATTGCTGTGTCAATTTGAGTGTGCATGGAGCTATGCACATTATAATGACAATAAATATTAACATTGTTAATAATTGGCTAATTAACCTCAATTACAGCAACTTTGTACACATGGGAGCTGACTGAGACATTTTTCCACAGTGGTGGATAGAATATTTAGTACATGACAACAACTTAACTTAAGTGGAACTACTTTATTATTGTAATCCACTCCATGTCATTGCACCTTTTCATCCACCACATACATCTGGTGTTTTATACCACCTTTCTATTAGCTCATCTGCACTAAGAGGCAGCTTAATGTGATTGCAATTCTATAATTTCTAGAGGCTGTAACGTATGAGCTGTTTACCCCCAGCAGAAGGCTGCCTGTGATACTACTATGTTGAAAGATGGCCAACAGTAGTGGAGAGGTATGGATAAAGGTAAGCTGTGGAAACAACAGTCTCCCCACAGAGAATTAGAAAGTTTCACCCCCCCCCCCCCAGACCTCACCGTGACCTCTGCCGCAAACTGAGCATTCCCAAGCCTGCTCATGTCCACTAAGGCGCAGACTGATGGCTATAGAATACTATACATGTAGGCAATCAGTGACTATTACTATATGGCACCAACATATCACCTCAGTGGGGGCATCAATCCTGAATGTGTCCGAGTATTCTTCTTTTCTTTTTTTTCTTAGCTCCATTTGACTTGATTTAAAAAACAAACGGTTTTACAGGACTTGATTAAACATAAATATTGTGGACGAGGATTAGGGCCACATGTGAAAAATGTATTTGAGTTCTGAGGTTAAAGTCAGAATTGTAGGTCCTTTCCATGCAAGGTGGATAGATGGATGAGGCTAAGATGGAACTTCTCGGCCCTCTTGTGGAAGTAAACTGACCCCACAGTCAAGGATGCTTCTCACGGTTGTCTTGGGGGTTTAAATATCTCAGACTAAACATCCCAGAGCTTCAGTAAAGTGTTGGAAGGAGCATGTACACATACTGTCAGACAATATTTATTTTCCAACTTTGAAACTACATTCAAAGGAGTTTCATCAACTTCT
Organism: Bovichtus diacanthus; assembly: GCA_943590825.1. Taxonomy (NCBI): domain Eukaryota; kingdom Metazoa; phylum Chordata; class Actinopteri; order Perciformes; family Bovichtidae; genus Bovichtus; species Bovichtus diacanthus. The sequence goes on along the minus strand of CALSBV010009007.1, from coordinate 9,718 downwards.
TTATAACACAGACAGCATTGAGATACACTAGAGCTGGTAAACGTAGCGAAAGGATCAACAGTTCTCTCTGTGTCTTCATCTTATAAACTCTGTGTTTATTCTAATGAACTGAAAAACTAGGCAGCTGAACAATGACGACGGGAAGTCAGTGATTTCAATCAGCAGATCAGTTCAGGAAATCTAGTTGGGGGAGCTGGAAGAGCTTAATAATAATAATAATAATAATAAGTTTATATATATATATATATACAGGACTGTCTCAGAAAATTAGAATATTGTGATAAAGTTCTTTATTTTCTGTAATGCAATTAAAAAAACAAAAATGTCATACATTCTGGATTCATTACAAATCAACTGAAATATTGCAAGCCTTTTATTATTTTAATATTGCTGATTATGGCATACAGCTTAAGAAAACTCAAATATCCTATCTCTAAATATTAGAATATCATGAAAAAGTATACTAGTAGGGTGTTCAACGAATCACTTGAATCGTCTAATTAACTCGAAACACCTGCAAGGGTTTCCTGAGCCTTGAAAAACACTCAGCTTGGTTCAGTAAACTAAATCACAAGTATGGGGAAGACTGCTGATCTGACTGCTGTCCAGAGGACCATCATTGACACCCTCCATCAGGAGGGTAAGACACAAAAAGAAATGTCTCAAAGAGCAAGCTGTTCACAAAGTGCAGTTTCAAAGCACATCCACAAAAAGTCTGTTGGAAGGGGGAAATGTGGCAGGAAACGCTGCACAACCAAGAGAGATGACCGCAGCCTTCACAGCATTGTGAAGAAGAGTCGCTTCCAGAATTTGGGGGAGCTTCAAAGACAGTGGACTGAAGCTGGAGTCCAGGTATCAAAAGCCACTGTTCACAGACGTGTCTGGGAAATGGGCTACAATAGCCGTATTCCCATGGTCAAGCCACTTCTGAACTCAAGACAACGGAAGAAGTGTCTGACTTGGGCTATGGAAAAGAAGCACTGGACAGTTGCAGAGTGGTCCAAAGTCCTCTTTTCAGACGAAAGCAAGTTTTGTATTTCATTTGGAAGTCAAGGCGCCAGAGTCTGGAGAAAGGCTGGAGAGGAGCAAAATCCAAGTTGCTTGAAATCCAGTGTGAAGTTCCCACAGTCAGCGATGGTTTGGGGAGCCATGTCAGCTGCTGGTGTTGGTCCACTGTGTTTCATCAAGCCCAGAGTAAATGCAGCTGTGTACCAAGAGATTTTAGAGCACTACATGCTTCCGTCTGCTGAAAAGCTCTATGGAGATGAGGAATTCATTTTCCAGCATGATCTGGCACCTGCCCACAGTGCCAAAACCACCAGTAACTGGTGTACTGACCATGGCATTACTGTCCTCGATTGGCCTGCCAATTCCCCTGACCTGAACCCCATAGAGAATATGTGGGGTATTGTGAAGAAGAAGCTGAAAGACACCAGACCCAACAATGCTAATGAGCTAAAGGCCGCTATTGAAGCATCCTGGGCATCCATAACACCTCAGCAATGCCACAGGCTGATTGCCTCCATGCCACGCCGCATTGATGCAGTAATCCGTGCAAAAGGATTCCCAACCAAGTACTGAGTGCATTAATGGACATTTTCAAATGTTTGATTTTGTTTTGCTGTTATAAATCTTTTTTTTTACTTGGTCTGAGGAACTATTCTAATTTTTTGAGATAGGATTTTTGAGTTTTCTTAAGCTGCAAGCCATAATCAGCAATATTAAAATAATAAAAGGCTTGCAATATTTCAGTTGATTTGTAATGAATCCAGAATGCATGACATTTTTGTTTTTTTAATTGCATTACAGAAAATAAAGAACTTTATCACAATATTCTAATTTTCTGAGACAGTCCTGTATATATAGCATCTTTCAAAACTAAGTGCTTTACAAGAAAAACAAATAATAAAATGACTAAAATCCAAAACGCATCATATAAAACATGCTAAACATATTTAAATAAATATAAATATATAAAATATTTTTATATATATTTTTTTATAACGCCATCAATGAAGGAAAAGCAATGAGAGAAAAGCGAGCTTCAGGAAGAGATTTATAAGAGGGTACTGAGTTTGAGTTCCACAGCTGAGGGGCCCGGTCACCCTTAGTGACACTACTGGTGAACGGGATGAAAATAGATGAACTAATAGATGTCACAATAAAACTTCCCCAGTCGATTACTTACATTAACACAATTATTTCCCGTTTTCTTTATGTCTGAATATGCAAATGAGGCATAATCTAATATTAACTTTTGGTGAATTTAGGAGAAATCTACAGACATAAATAGACAAAGTTAGTGAAATAAACACCTACATGTGTATTTTGGATCTTTTCTTTCCACTAGTCTGAAAGAAATGGACATATTATGGAAGCAAAAAAGCACAAACTCTGAACATTGACCAGTGCATTAAAGAACAGTGTTTTTGCCTGTAGTGTCTCTTTAAGTCTAGCTACTTGTGACTGACGAGATATCACATGACCTCGTAACACATTCACACAGCGAGGGATGAGTGGAATAGCACATTTTTAATTCATTCACAGAAATGGAGTCCAGTGAAATAATTTTTCTAACAATAAAATATTCGTCAGGTCACATTTTTTAAAAACACCATAGAACAGCAGATGAATAGTGTGATATCCCTCTCAAAAGAGCACGATGAATTTGGTAGCAAAAATCCCTGACAAAAGATCATATGTCACTTTCCAAATAAATTATCCATAATATTATCTGACCCTTACACATCGCAATAACCAAAAGCATTAGTTCAAATAATTACTTATCTATACACTCCTGGAGAATGTTTTTACCGCACTTTAAAAGTCAGTCCGTCCCCTCATCGGTTTACCTTAAGAATCTAAATAAATATTACTACAGAGGTTTGTCCTGTTGCCTTTGCCTCTCATGTTATGAAAGATACAGCTTCTTAACACTGCTGGCACAGAGAATTACACATCTGTAAACACAGAATCAACACCACCCCTGAAGTATCCCACCTAACTCCCACACCTACAGTTGTGTGTTGGGAGGACCTTACCAGTGTTCAGAGTTCTGGAAGTCCCATTCATCTTCTGCATAGACAACATTAGATAGTTAAATGATGGACATCAAACTCCCTGCTTGAATTATAAGTATAAACATTTATCAACTGTTAGGAAATATTAGTTATATATATATATATATATATATATATATATATATATATATATATATAAATAAATATAAATAGTTAAAAAAGGTACATAAAAGCTTATGGACTTAAGTCAACAACTCTGAAGAATAATTTCGGTAAGAAACGTCCAGTAACCAAGCTTAAATTTAAGAGTCACTTTCAGATTCAGGCAACTCAACAAAGCCGTGTTTTGTTGGCAACAGACCTCAGCAGACACTTCCGACGAAAATTGTGAAACTAATTACATTAACAACGTCATTGCAGGGTGCAAGGGACCTGGAACAGGCAAAACGAAATGGAATTTCATTGTTACTGTTATTAATGCAAAGTGCTTTTTGTGCTACGGCATGCCAAATGGTGCTCATCCACCAAAGCATCGAAACATGATTTCTTAGAAACAAAGCTGAAATAATTTAAACCGACGGCCATAAAATGAACATATGGTATGGAGGATATTTAAAGAAACATTTTAAGGGGGAACTATTTTACTACTTAAACCAGCATATTTTCCCACTATTGAGAAAGGTAATGCTACATTTCCACTGCATGGCACAGCACGGCACGGCTCGACTTGCTCGTATTTTGGTTTTACATTAGCAAAGATTGTGGATAGTACCCGTTTTTCTTTAGTTCCACGGCAGTAGTCGTTCTAAGCGAGCTGAGCCGATACAATAAGGTAGAGTTAAAACACTGCGGACCACTGACTGTTTGGAGAGAATCATCATCCTGCACAAACCTGCCAATTTTATATCACCAATACAGTGAGTAGTGATTCTAAATTCACTCGATTCAGATTATTATAATTTATTTATTTTTTTAAATGGCAGCATGCAAAAGTACGTTGTACACTACGTCGTACAATTGACCGAGTGCAGACATTCTTCTGTTTGGTTGCCGATGAACGGATTCAGCGAGTATCCCAATGAATATGAGGTCACAACAGTTTCATGTGGTGTCGCTACGGCGATCAGCTGAGATTCCCACCTAGACTGAGGGGGTACTATCTGCTGTGAAAAAACGACAGAGAGAAAGCACCTGGTGCCAAAAGTGAGTCGAGCAGAGCAGAGCCGCGCCATCAGTCGAGGTCTTCCCAAGACTGAACATTGGTATCTGATCTGAAAAGGGCCTGAGACTCGGATTATCTACCAGATATGTCCAGAAAAGCACTTGCCTTTGTTACTTTGAGGGTTTTCAATTCTTCTGTCACAGCCATGCACATGTGTCTAAAAGGAAAAAGGCACATGCCGGGTTAACTACAGAGCCAACATGGCTGCCTCTGGGCTGAAATACATTAAAGTTTCCAGCACAAGCAATGATGATAAAGCTACAGCAGTACATTGTTGAATCTTGATTGGCTGATTTATGATATGTTGTTGTTGTTGTTGTAAACAGACTCTTTTTCAGGTGTTCTTATGTCCTCTCAGGTCAGGTCTAGATTTTGCTTAGACCCAAGACCTGGAGTAATTTATGTTGGGCCCCATCCAGAACCTATGTGGACCTGAGACCTGGTTCAGGTAGAGTCGGGTCCTCTGGTCTGTTGGAGGACATCTACAGCTACGTCCCACGTTCGTAAACACCATCATCTTCTGACAGCCAGCTGAGAGCCTCCAAGCCTCCAAGTCCTTTTTTTGTTCCGAGTTTTTAAACCTCCACTCGTTAATGAGATGGAGGTTGAAGAGTGGTTGTAATTAATGTCCAGAAATTGTCTTTATTAACAAGCTGCGTTTATCCAGGAGATGGGTCCGCAGCACTGGTTGGGAGGTCTGCAGTGCTCAGCGTGTCTTCCTGTAGTAAACAATAGCTGCAACCAATGCTACTGATGCTACTATGGCTACTGTCCTCCACCGAGAAAAACCACAGATCACCCCCTCCTAGAAGGATCAAAACAGCAGGATTAGGAGCTCCATTAGCGAGACCATAGCGCTAAAGACCAACATTTCAAATGAATAAATCCCTCACCCAGCCACCTTGCTGTACGATCCACGAGTAGAGTTGCTCTCTGATGACCTGGAGAACCCAGCTGATGATTGTTCTGATGTTCTCTAGATGGTTGGTGGTCAGTGCCTTTAAAACAAATGACCAGTCAGTCAGAGCAACTCTGAAGTTGTCGGCTACTGACGCCACATTTCTGCGTGTATATATCCATTCTTTATTTAACCAGGTACAAGAGTGACCTGGACATTTCGGCAACAATAAACACTAACAATACAAGCAGACAAAGACATAACATACAACACTGCATATCAGCATCCTAAGAAGAAAATTGGTACCAGACTTTAAAAGTCTAGAACAATTGCAGCCTCGTGGAGAAGCACTGCTCTGGAAGAGGCGTTTCTGTGCCTTACCTTGTGTATGAGTCTGTAGGCCAGATGGAAGAGAGCCACCACTCGACCCCAGTTGATGCCGTCGGCAAAGATGCTCTGGGCCACCTGCATGAAGATGTCCCGAGCACAGTTGGCCTGAACCTGGTTGAGCAGTCTGACAGGAAGCAGTGGACAAATTCAAATGTGACAACGTTTTGATTCGATTCAACCCTTGTCAAATTTCTCTGAAATGTGTGTTGCGTCACAATTAGTGTTCATAGTAAAGGTGTTCTGGTACTAAACAGCACTGCTTGATGGCAGTTATTTTGCAGAGTCCAACAAAGTTGCAATAAAATCGCAAACATGGTGCATTTTACTATACCTCAGCTCAAATTGTAATATTTTTCAGGAAAGTGTGATGAATTTTGGGAAATTAGTTTCCGATCACATTTTTTGGACAATAATCACAGCATGAAAATGAGATACTGATAACACCCTAGTTCTCTCGGATGAAATTGATCTGGTCTTTTATCGTAAAGGCCGTCTCAATTCTAATGAAACTCTTTTACCTTTGACTCTAATTGTGTCAGTGACTGGACACTGCAGCTGATTGGACTGCTCTGGTACTACATTACCTCAGAGTTCTACTGCAACACATGACAGATTAAACTCAGGTGTGAGCTCACTACCACTTTCAGATTTAATTTTATCTGATTCACCATTTGGTTTAAAGTCACTGGATCTGCAGTAACCATAGGTCTGATTCATAAAAGGAAGCCACACGGACACGGTGGATGGAAACGCATTTATAGACAAATCTGCATTTCAGTGTTAGTGAACAAAGGTCATTCCTTCAAGCATACAAAGATGTGTGTATTATTTAAAACATCCGTCTTACATAACGGGCAGTCAAAACAGTGACCAAACCAGTCACCAGAATAATACCTAATAATAACAGCTGTGTGAATACTATCAAAGGGTTGTTGTGAATCGACATTCAAATTGGGACATCCCGATCCAATCTCAAAGATCAGTATAGGGGCCGATCAAGGCTTTTTTAAATTGATCGGCTCTATAGAGCACGAACCTAAGCCCGATCCTCTGTTTCACGTCAGCTGTCACACAGGTGCCGAAAACCAAGAGCACAATTTCTGTTTGCCGTCATTGTTCTCCATGAAGTTTGCTGGAAGTCATGTAATGCAGCCGTGGTGCGTTTCATGTGGAGTGAGCACTGTGCCGGACTCTGTTCATGTTGTCTGTTTTTCCTTTTAAATGCTACATTGCTTGTAAGCAACGTATTTGACATATTTTCTTTTGAAATAAGAGCTGTGCGGTGGATCTTATTAATGCCAATGTGAAGAGTGGTTTATGTGGATTTGGATAAATAACTGATTGATATTTAAAGTGTAAAATGTGAGAATGGAATTTGGCGTGGTGGTAGAACGAGTGTTTATTGGGTTGGTGATTTGTTACTTTGTTATTTTATAAACAAAGCATTAAAAGAAAAACTGCTTGGATGCAGACTTCTTCTTTTCCTTTAAGTATTGAAGAGCTATTCAATTGTCAAGCACATACCTTGGATTGATTTTAATACATTTAAATGTGCACTGTGCAGCTGTATTATCTAGTAAAATACAAGTATTGGATTGGGACTCGGTATCGGCAGATACTCAATATTGCAGCGAGACAGCGGCTCTTCTTCCTTCGCAGGCTGCAGAGGTTCACCATGGACTCCAGGATACTCTGTAACTACAGGTGCACCATCCAGAGTCTCCTGACTGGCTGCATCACGGCCTGGTACGGCAGTTACACCGCCCTCAGCAGTAAGACTCTACAGAGGGTGAACACTGCTCAGCACATCACCAGGATGTGCTACATGGTGGAGCTCTACACCCAGTGGTGCAGGAAGAAGGCACACAGGATCATCAAAGACCCCCGTCACCCCGGCAACAACCTGTTCTGGTACCGCAGCATCCGCACCAGCAGACTCAGGGACAGTTTTATCCCACAGGCCATCAGACTGTTGAACTCCTGAGCTCTGTGTTCACTACTTACATATGTTTACAGTACATGCATATGTGTATTACACATAACCTCATATGTATATATTATTACATATAATATATAACATTTTCATTTCCAACTTTGTGCATAGGACAATAAAGCTTTTGAATCCTTGAATTACATGACAAAACACTTGATGGGGACATCCCTACATTCAAGGAATGTGATTAACTTATGGTTAACTTATAACCATGGCTCTATTGACTGTTGTATTGTATTGATGACCAGTTGTGTTTGTACGTGACGCACAGCTTACCGTTGGAACTCAGCATTCCTGTTCAACTCATCTGCAATCTTGAGCAGCTGCTCCACCACCTCCTTGACATTTGGATCCTGTAGCTCATTCGGCCTTCCTCCAAGATGCACAGAGGACACGTGTCGACTGGGCTCCTCCGTGTTTATACGTTCAATCACATACCTAGGACAGAGAAAGCAGGGATTGTATACTAATAAGAATAACTTTGAGAGATACTCAGACTGTTGAAGCCTCATATTAGCTTCAGAATTACTTTTACACAGACTGAGGACTGTGGATTTTGTTACATTTAAATTGCTTTTGGAATGGGTCTCTCTGCAGTCACTATAGACAGATGGAATTACTCTTGAGACGTACATATAGAGGTTAGTATTGTTGGAAAATGTGAAGCTATCTGTTAAGTATACTTGTTGATTACAGTAGTCTGAGTGACTAGAGGCTTTATAGGATATCCGAGTGAAGGTTGGTGGCAGGTGACGCAAATTAGCTGCATTTTCATCATAAACTCAATAACAAATTTCATTTATTTTGTATTCAAATATGTGCATTTACAATGGATTGCTCACTGACAATGGATCCAGATCGGCCTCAGATACAACAGCAAACTAATGAATCTACCCAGATGAGGAAACAATGCAAAATGTAAAAACGTTATACATTGTGCAGAAACTAAAATTTGAATTAATCTAAATCATGAATGTGCCCAGCCCGAGATGGACTATGTGACTCAAGCAAGTTTTAAGACTCTTAAAGTGGAATTTTCTTGCTGTACAAAAATAAACAATTATTTGAAAACATCTAACAAACTATGGATTGTTTTAGAAAAATGGAAAGATTCAGATGTAATGTGTGTAATTTGTAGTAAACTGACTAGAGCATAAAAACACACTACTGTGGTCCTTTATCAGTCTTGTTGGTCCTCCAAAGTAGGACAATATGGAAATGTCATGTCACGATTATCGTGGACAAAATAAGTGCGATTCACGATATTCTTCAAATAGTCATCAAAATATGCTTAAAACTCTTGAAATTACACTAAAACTTACTTGAATCACTTTACCTTACATTTTAAAAAGAAACTAATATTTGTATTGCATCACAGATAGGCCACACGTTTTTTTTAGTAAACAACCTTTTTTGTGAACCAAAAAACAATCTTAAATAAGGTAACCATACATCATAAGGTCCCACTGCATCAATTGATATAAAACAGAAAAGAGAAATTAATATTTGACAGCAACCCTTTGTTTGAAATTTGTTTTACAAAAGTCGTTCAATTATGTTTTCATTAGCTGACAAACATCTCAAAAATCTGGTGATTTCTCTCTTGACCTGATCTCTTAATTCCTGATTCAACCATGTTTAAATTAAGTTTATTATTTACTATTATTCAAGTTGTAGTGATGAGACTTACCCTCTGAGCACCACTGCTCCCTGCTCGAGGATGGGATCATCAATGACATCTGGAAAAATAATAAGATAATCATGTCAAGGATTGTTTAAATGTATGGGAAATATGTGGCATATTCCTTTCATCATCAACATTTTAAAAAATGAAAGTTTCTTGTCATAACAGCTGACCAACTTATGTTATGAAGGCAAAGTTTCTTGATTTAACAAGATATGTTGATTTATGTTTAGTTTAGTTTGACAACATTTTACCAATCGGATTCATTTTCATTTATAAAGTTTGACAATGCAGGGTACAGCATCATAAAAACAATGTATACATATGTATACACATATATATACACACACACACACATATATATATATATATATATATATATACATATATATACATATATACACATATATATATACATATACATATATACATATACACACACACATATATATACATATATATACATATATACATATATATATATACACACACACATATATATACATATATA
>CALSBV010009005.1:0-11235 GCA_943590825.1 Bovichtus diacanthus | reverse complement strand
ACACACACACACACACACACACACACACACACACACACACACACACAGACTCATTTATCTCCGTCTTCCATCAGTCTCTTTGTCAGCGCTTCATTAGCATATCTCCTCCCGGTACCTGGGTGGGAAAGCCAATCAGATGTTATCGCTCGATGAAGGAAGAAAACTCTTTTCAGTGAGAGGAAATAATGGCGAGCAGAGAGAAAAGCCTGAAAACGCTGCACGTTGCATCATTAGCATTTCCTCTGATATATACATGTGCAAATCCACAAATATGCATCCACGTCCACACAAGGTTGTTAGCGTGATCATTAAACCACGCGGCTGAATCCTTATAATAGTGTTATTGCAGAAGGCTCCTGTGATGCTGTTACGCCTCTGCAGGCTCCTGTAAACTGACCGCTCAGCAAAGCTCGCAGAGAAGTGATGGCTATATTCACTCGCTCTGGGAAAATGATACAAAAAACAAATTCACAGCAGCATGCATGAGGTAATATGCAGCATCCCGATGAACACTGTGCTCATGTTTATTCTCCATCTCGCACTCTTTTCATATCATATCTCTGTCTTATCGGTCCCACTGTCTGCATCTATTCAGATGTGACTCCATCTCTGCTGCTGTGTGACCACGGAGGAATTATATTTACTGGAAATTAATGTTTTTTATAGTGCTGACAGACAGCAGTCTGCAGGTGCTGCCACATTACTTCATGGACCCAATGGACCTGATAAGAATATTTCCCTAGAATTTCAGAATTATCCTTTAAAACTGAACTGAATCCATCAATGTGGCTTTATAGATATATTAACTCCATTGTGGATAAACATCTAAAAATCTGCTTGTAAATCATAAAATAAACGCTGCTTCTTAAAACTGCAGAAGCTGCCTGAGAATCTTCATGTTTTTAACTCTCTTCAGTATCAAAGTTATCCAGTAATAGTTGCCTGTATATCCATGAGACCACTGCAAACAGGAGCTGGTAAGAGCCCATTCTGCACACTTTTAATATTAATATTTTAGTAAATGTAAACCAATACAGGCTGAAATCTAAGACTCCTGTTTTAGCAACATCTGCAGCATCATGTCAGCTGGATGGAAGATCGCCAAATCCCAATAAAGCTCTGCTGTATTACGAGCGAGGCTCCAGACACCCTCCCTGTGCTACACGGACGTGTGCAGGCTGCACATAAAGGGAAACACCATCGACCCTGAGGCATGGCTGCGTTTGGGAAAGCATCACGATGAGCAAACAGGAGATATGAGCTGTGGGAGGGGAAGAGGGACACTGCAGCTCCAGCTCATCTGGACTCTTTGTTCTGTACAGACAAAGCGTAATGGAGAAACGGAACAAGCGGAAACTTGTAGAAGTTGCGACCACGAACACGCATGAAGACCACGACCTCACAAACACTTGAGCTCCATGTCACACAAAGGGTGGAGACCTGCACCAGCACAGTGTAAACATGGTTGGTCCATGTCCTCTGATGGACGCATCAGTGATCTGATGCTAAATAAATCTGTTTATGACTTTGGTGAAGGTTTGTTATGGTTCCCAAACGTTTTGCTCCAAAACTAAAATGAATGGAGGGACACGGCCAAAAGCAAAGACCTATTGCATTTTATTATTTAGTTAAGATGCAAAATGATTCATTATTATTTAGGGATCCTTTGCATTTAAAGAGCATTTTTACTTCACAAAAAACTTTATCGTATAATGTCTTTAATTATTAAAAAAGAAAGTCTTCTAGAAAGGTCTTTTGGCGGCGCCACCGTTGGCCGACTTTGGGCAGCGCTAGGTTCAGGAAAACATCCTGGTCTGGGTTAAAATGAGGTTTATTGGACCTTCGTCATCATTGTGACAATAATAAATATGTGATCATGAAACTCGTGTTGGAAACAAACTCTCTGATAAGATCTGAAGTTTTTCTTCCATCCAAACTTTCCTCCTGAAGTACTTTTAGTTTTCTCAACACCATAAACTTGAGCTTCCGCCCGTCGTAAACCGATGTTTTTAACTGTGATTGGATGTTTCTTGCCGCGCAGGATTTGTAGTTTTTATGTACAAAGACTTCTGGTGTCACAAAGTACAAAGTAACACCAAGCGGCATTTAACTTGCAACCACGGGAGGAAACTGAGCCGTACATCAGCAGCTCAACACACTTCAACATGAACTGTAAATAATCTCAACTAAACTACGTTTTTTGCTTCTTCCCACGACTCTCCAACGTGGGCTCCCAGGTCCGTCGGAGAGCACAGGGTTTGGTTTCGGTTGCTGTGCAGGCACAATGGTGCCAAACCTCACAACCTCCTGTGCTGACCAGCCTGCAGGACAATCATCCCACTGCTCAACAATCAAGCGCTCCAGCACGTTAAAACTACAAACTGTGATTTTTCTCCAGCTTCACACTCGTTTGTTTGCAATATTCTTCTTCTCATATTTTATCATTAAACATTGTTGGAAATATGAGCAACTTTACTAATCTCCACAACAAAGTCTGTATATGCAGGTGAGTCAGAAATGAAGCAGTTGAGTAAAATATCTCTACATTCAGAAACATTATATGTTGACGTATTCTATAATTCATGCTTTAAGTCTCTTACATAATGGATAGCAATTTATATTGGCCTTTAACCTCCAGCCTTACACCTTCCCTGTACATAATGGATGGGGTTGCACTTTCCCTGGATGCAGGCAGAATGACGCTAATGTGTGTGAAGGTGAAGAAGAGCAAAGCACATAAATCTGTTGTGCTCAGACGTCCTCAGTGTGGATGTGTGCCGCCTGCATGCATTTACTTCTCTTCTATCGTCAGATGGCCGCGTCCTCACTTTGCCATAAATACAAGACAAAACTGCTGCGTTGTATTGAGCTTCATACAAAGACAGAACAGTAACTACGTTTAAAAAAAAAAAGGGGTTAAAGTTACCTGGCCAGGGACAGATCGAGAGCTTGTATCTGATTATTTTACCCAAAGTTAACATAACACTTAAAAATGCAGATAATGCACGCTACTATTCAGGCAATGAGATGAAAACACTACAAACTAAATGTGTCCATTTCAGAATTCTTCTCCATTTAATTGATTTTGCTGATATTGTATATAAATAGCTTCAGCGTTACCTCATTGCTATTAGAAATGTTCAATCTGAATTTGTACAAATTGCAAAAGGTGTTCCACAAGGCTCAACCCTGGGGCCATTTCTGTTCCCTCTTTATACAGACGACATTGTTTATTCTCTAACTGGGTGTAATATAAACCTTTATGCTGATGACTCCATGTTGTACTGTAATACAGATAATGTGCATTCTGCTGTCGAATCCCTTCAGAGCTGCTTTTCATCAGAGCCAAAAACATTGATTATGTCATCGTATCATCACTCTAAAGGTACAAATATTAAACGAGTCACAAGTGTTTTGGTTTTTGGATTGATAAGAAGGTAGCTGTTAAACACCAAGTGAGCAAAAAATGGTTTCTTCCATAAGGAACAAAACATGTATCCTGTGCATTGTAGAAAGATGCTTATTGAGGCAACTCTCTTATCAGTCTTGGATTATGGTGACATTTTATAAATGCATACTTCAGCTGCGACTCTGAAGCTCTTGGATGCTTTTTATCACTCTGCACTAAGATTTATTACTGGAGATAATTATAATACTCTTCATTATGAGCTGTGTGCCCTCTCGCTCTGTAGGGCGTGATAGACAAAGCCTTTACTTACTTTTTTTTTTACCCCCTACTTTGCTTTATTGTTGTCTGTTAATGTGGGCCCTTATCAAACACGCTCACATGATTGGTTAACACTGCAGGGGCCGTTTTCTCTTTGTGCACCTGCAACCTGGAATAACATGGAGAATAATCTAAATCTTAGCTCATGTTTATCCTACTTTTATCCTTCGGGCAATTTACATTTGTAATGTCGTCTTCCAGTTGTTCTTCAGTTGATTCAATTTACTTTAAAATGTAATTACTTTGCTTATTATCAAGTGTTTTATGCGTGTATCTTTGTTTCCTGTTGTTGTTATTCTGTTTTTTACTCGGCTATATTGTAAATGAGGTCTCTACCTCAATGTTTTTACCAGTCAAATAAACGCTGAATGAATATTGAAATCAATTGTAATACATGTATTCTGGAAAACATGCAAATATGTGATTTAAAGGCACCCAAACGACACTAAATTGATTAAAACAACTGTTGTTTTTCCACAGTCAGTATCCAGACATATGAGGATGAAATGCATTGTATTCTTTAACAGAACATAGAAGAACTCACCTGCAGGTTCGCACACGTGGAAAACATACACGCACTGTCCATGGGTTTGATTGCGTTGCCGTGTAGAGCGGGAGCGGGTTTGGAGATGATTGGCGGCTGGGCGGGGGGGAGGAAGGTGGACGCGGGCTCGGTGACGAGAGGACTTCCTCCTTCTGCGCCGTAACCAAACGACTGGATGGCGTTTTCTGTGACAGCAGAGCAGAGAGAGGAAACATGAGGGGCGACATCATCAATATTACAGAAATTAATATCCAGATTACAGATGACGACTACATGATTGTTTGCTCATTTCACTTCCTGTCTTTTATATATATATATATGTATATATATATACATATATATATATCTGTATTCATACACAATGTGGGAAAATTATCAAATTTTCTGCCTCATTTTTCTTCTACTCCCATTTATACATTTTATATAACAATCGTTTAATAACCATCATTAATAAATAGTAAATTGCTCATTATTAAATATTAAGTGATTTTATTGTTACCAAACAATGAAATCATAATCAACATTTTTAGACAAATTATTAGTAATGCTATAATTTATGTGATTTTATTGTTAGTTATTATTATAATTATACAGTAATAATTTGTTTATTAATTATATATTTCATTATAGCTGATAAGAGACGATAAAAACTACTTATTAAGAGTTTATTGTTATTATACTATATTAAGTATTTGTTAATGATTACCAAATGATTTGTAAAACATCAAAACAACATTATAAATATATAATAAAGTTGATTTGATTTGAACTCACATGGCTGCCAGGTATTGTTTTGCATGTATTTGATTGTAATAGAACATTTTTTTTATCAATAACTTATGACCCAAGCATCCAACTTGATATTTAATAACCTTCAGGAGGGCTAACGTTAGCGCTCATAAAGCTTCCTGTTATTGTGAAGACGTGGCGCCACAATGATTTTCCTCTTTAAATCTGGACCTTTATCACTGACTGATCCTCAGCAGTATCTCTGTGGAGACGTCCTGCACTAAAACTCTGGACGTCAGTGAGAAATGATCCCGGTGCGTCATAGAAACGGTTATTGCTCGTCATGACTTATGTGTGTATGAGTGTGTGAGAATGAGTCGGGCCAGAAGACTTGTATGGATGCATTGTAGCAGACAGTTATAAAGCAAACCACAATATTTCCCCGAACCTCAACCAAGTGCTTTTGTGCCAAAATGTAATATTTAAATGGTACAAAAAAAACCCCAAAAAATCTCCAGTTGGTCTCCTCGCAGAAGTTTGACAGATACAATCTGTGTCTCTATGATTAGTTTCCAATAATGTTTAATCCGGGATCAAATAACGCTCTGATTATGAAGCGTGATGCGGTGGATCTCCTTCCCCTCAGGCGCAGTTTGCACATGGACATGCATGTATATGTTCACATTACGAGGCTGTATGTGTGACGGCGGAGGGCAGAGGTCACACTGTGGTATTTACAGGAAGTGTCTTGGGATTCTCAACACATCGTCTCCTCGTCCCTCAACGATGCACCACACACACTTTCTCCTCTCCACTTCTACATACAGCTCTATCTACTTCACACACACTTCTGTGTCACTACATCTGTTTAATCCACTCCGGACACCGACGCCGCACAAACCTCCAAAGATGATTCATTCATCGTTTCCCTGATCTGCAGAAGATTAATCTGACAATGTTTTGATGGTGAATTTGAGTAAATTTTCAAGCACAGATGCACAAATTTGCAGATATCAGATCATTAATATGTAACATTTCTACATTAAAATGTTCTATATTTAAGACACTTTTTACATCTTGGTGCTTTTTAACTTTATATCTGAACTGGATGAAGGATTTTAGTCTCCGGACGGAGGGAATAACAGAGTACAGAAGTAAAAAATATTATATAAAACAATATTTTAATGAGCTTCAAATATAAATGACAATCTACAGCAAAGCCTTGTTTAGAGTTAGGGCTCTAAAAAATATCTAATTGTGATTATTTTGGGAGGAATTATCATTTTTAAATCATGATTCCCATTTTTATTTAAAAAATATTTTATAAAGATCATCAGTGTTTGAAGCACCAAGCAAAGAATGTTTCTTCTTCTCTGAAGCGCCACGATATTTCATTTAAAATAATATTTCGAAGAAACATTGCGTCTCCTGCGACGTGGACTTTGCACTAAAGTCCTGAAGGCTGTTCACGCAGAGAGCTGTAAGAAGCGCGTGCAGACGTGCAGAGGTACAGACGAGGCAGAGGTGCAGACGTGCAGAGGTGCAGACGTGCAGAGGTACAGACGTGCAGAGGTACAGACGTGCAGAGGTACAGACGTGCAGAGGTACAGGCGTGAAGCAGCAACACACTCACTGAGGCAGGAGTTGTGTGTGAAGTCGCGCTGGAAGGCGTCACACTCGCGCTCCTGGTGGCCGGTTCCCCTGCAGGTGCACCACAGGCTCATGGTGATGTTGGACGGACTGCTGTCGCTGTAGTTGGGCGTCACATCAGAGCCTGAGACAGAGGGGGGGAGGGGGGGTGGGAGGGGGGATTAGGATGCAGATTAGCCGGGAAGAAAGCTAAAGAGGATTTTTGCAAATTGAGAATTGAATCACTGGATGATTTCCAGCGAGGAAGTGAGTCACCTGCAACGTGTTTCTCTGCTCACAGGAGAACAACTCGTGCTGTCACTTCTCCAACACTCACACAATAATAAAGTCTGACTGCTGTTATAGGATCTGTATTATCTCAGCACACAGGGGGAACTCAGTGAGCGGCACATCCTCACAGCATTACTGCAACCAGCACAAGAGACCTGAAATATTATCACATATATGGAGGCAAATAGGGGTTTACAGCTCAAATAGGAGCTGGTTTCTGTTCAAATGTATCAAATGTTCGCAGAATTTTGAGATAATCTGCAAAAGTAAACGTGATTGTTGATGATTAGGTGTGTTGATGGAGATAAAGCAGGACGAGGCCTTTCAAAGAGAACTGCACGTAAACCTCCGTCAGCATTTATCCGCTGAAGCAGTTTCCTTACATTGAATGCATCAGGGACTGGAAGCAGCAGTTTACAGGAACAGCCTGTGATCCTGAACTCACCGATGAGGCCGACGTAGGACATGAGGCAGCCGTGGTAGTTCTCGTGAGGGCAGCTGGTGACCGTGTGAGACGTCATCGCACAGTTCATGTGGAAGTCAGCGAGCCGAGACCTGCAGCAACACAACATCCTGTTAGCAGCACAAAGTGCATTTTATACATTAGTCTAGTTTATTAATCATTGACCTTCACTGGTGGTCATTTCTGATTCTGCAGCCCAAACTGCTCAACGCGGCACGTTTAGTAACTCATGCAGTGTCTGCTTCATATGTGCTCTATATACACATTACATTCCAGCTTTTCACTGCACTCATTATTGTGGCCAAAAGAAGAAAATAAAATCTTTAACTTTGTTTCCGCTTCGAGCGTCTGTCAGCATTATGATGTATAATTCTGCACCTGCTACATGCGTATGTACATTAGCACAAACGTCTATATATATAAATCCTGCAACATTAGCTATTCATGAGACTCGTCTGCTAATATTATCGTTTATCTCTCACACTGGTGATGTGTAAAGTCTTCTGAAGAGCAGTACAGAATCTACTGAATCTGACAGCTGCACATCCTGCTGGAGATGAAAGTCTGACTCACAAAGCAGTTTGAGATTATCTCTGCATTTGCAGTATGCATGTCCTGCAGTATCCACTACATCATGCATATGTTAATGCAGGAGAAACTGTCACAGGCAATAACTGTACAGCAGCGGAGCTTAATCTACTGCTTGTCCTAGTTTCCTGTTTCACCAGACTTCTCTCCTCTTCTTCTTCTCTCTCTTAGTTTCTCTCGCTCTCCTTTAATTCCTGAGCCTCTGCGGCTCCGTTCCTCTCACATGACATCGTCTCGTCTTTCTGAATGAAAGGTTGCAGCGCGATGGAGAGACGGACGGAGCGGAGGAGCGACGTCGTATCAGCATGGTGACAAAAAAGTGTGTGTGTGTGTGTGTGTGTGTGTTTGACATAAACACAAATTGCTCACTTTGAAAGTGTTTGTGTTTGCTCGTCTGTCGGCTGCAGGGAATGATATAGTTTGACAGGCCTGAGTGGTGTGCTTGTGACTTTCACACAGAGGTCAGTGTGTGTGTGTGTGTGTGTGTGTGTGTGTGTGTGTGTGTGCGTGTGTGTGTGTGTGTGTGTGTGTGCGTGTGTCCTGTTTGAGTTATCCTGTCAATGATGTCAGCTCTAGACAAAAGACTCAACAATAATCTGCACCGACACACACTTTTCTCCAGTCTCTCTCTCACTTTGTGTTTCTGTTATGTGACACACACACACACACACACGCACACACGCACACACAGTGACACCTCCACCCTTGGCTTGTCGGGGCACATTACAGTGTAAAGGAGTGACTCAGATGGTGGAGTTGTGCTCGTGTTTGGCAGCGTACGTCAACACTTTCCCAACGCTTGCCATTGATTTTTAAAGACATTTATCTATTTTCCTTTCACTCCCGTCATCACCTCTTTATGGTACGACAGCCAACCTTCACACAAGCTATTCCATAAAGCATCACATTAGTTTTTATTGTCATCAGAGTTGCATCAAAGTGTGTGTGAAAGCAGAACACACTAGAACTAGACGTAGCAGGATGATAACCTTTGGTTTGACTGCACAAAGATGTAACCTCACTCCTCGTGGTGCTTTAGTGTCTCCAGAGGAAGCTGTGTGAGGTCTGATAAATGTGCTGTAGAGTGTGTGTGTGTGTGTGTGCGTGACTTAGTTATAGTGTAACTACTGCAGTCTGTCCTCACACAGCGGGCCGTCTCCTCTGTAACACCTGACCTCTTTAAGATGTGAGATGTGGACAGAGAGTCAGAAGTCTAAGAATAGTCTGAGGGAGAAGTCGGTTCCTTCAGCTGCTTCGATGACACAGGTAACGACTGACTTTACATCGAAGTGTTCGGAGATAAACTGGAGAGAAGAGCTTCGTGTGCACAGATCAGAGGAAACACAGTCCGCCTTCATTCGTGCACCGGGAAAACGAACCAGACCGAATCCAAAACCAACCAAAAGTAATAATTCCTCTGATTGTGAAAGTTGTTGAACAATCTTTCTGTCCTCTCCTCTTTGTAGAGGTTTGTAATGTGAACATCTGCAGATGGTCCCAGTTATATCTTGAGCATCTGTAATAAGAAGACGACCTCGTTACTGCACAAACGGCCCGAGAACCTTCCTGTTTCCTGTGGGGGGGGGCACGTGTCTGGGGAGGGGCCCGCAGTGTGACGCTGCTCCTTTAAATGAACCCTGCAGACATCACACACATGCAGTGAGTCTCCTCTCACAGCTCACTGCTCTGTTCCTCCAGAACCTCCAGTCATGTCTTATTTAAATATGTTTATTTTTTCATGTACTTCGGTCCAAAGCCCTCTTTCTACCAGAGTCTGGAATCTAATTGAGAGGAAACATGTTGGGTCAGAGGAAGTCGGAACATGTTCTGTCTCCCTCTCTGGGTTGATGATTAGTTTAGATGAATCTTTAACGAGCCCTGAGGGGAAATGAAAAAGCTCAGGCAGGATTTCATCAAGTGGTTTCAGAGGCGGCACATTGAGCCACTCAGCGCTCTGCTGCGACCGTCCTGCTGTCTGCGGCGCCGGCGTCATGCCCCTGCGACCTTCACGTGTCGGTGCATCGTCTGAAGGTCAACTATATCAACACATGTCACGACTTTTAAAACTCGCAGCATGTAGAGACACCAGCAGCGACAGTTTCAGGTGTGTGAGCTTGAAGAGCAACTTCAGCCCTGTTTTTGTAGCCAAGTGTGCAGAAGCTGTGATCAGGTCCTGTCTGCAGTGTATCCATCCACCTCCAGACTTTTCTACTCTCAGGCAGGTTCTGCAGAGGTGGATTGATGCACGTTGGACGTTACAGATGAGTGAAAGTCGCTGAATCTAAAACATGTATTTGAGTTCTGAGAGAGAAAGACTGAGGAAGGACAAAGTGTAACGACAGCGGGGGGGGACGCGTGTCCTGAACGTCCAGCAGTGTGTTACCTTCAGTCTGTTTTAAATCCTCTTGAGAGGAAACTTCTCGCCGAGCTTCACGTTTCAAACATAATAAGACATAAATCAACGTTGACTTCCTCTCCGCTCTTTGTGCTTCTTGCTTCAGGATAACGTGGATTACATGTGAGGATATACAGGAATAACAGCTCATTCCTCTTCGTAGGTAAAAAAAACAAACTGAATTTCTCTGTAAGATGTCAGCGTAGCATCAAACCTTCCAGAAGGCAAAGCATGCTTAAATGAACTTATTCATATTAAAGACAGTTGAGAGCCTGAAGACGACGTTGTGAGGAATTCTGAGTAAATGAAGACTTGTCCAAGCTTGACTT
This sequence comes from Bovichtus diacanthus, assembly GCA_943590825.1. NCBI lineage: Eukaryota > Metazoa > Chordata > Actinopteri > Perciformes > Bovichtidae > Bovichtus > Bovichtus diacanthus. The sequence continues at coordinate 540 of CALSBV010009005.1, read as the reverse complement.
GTGAGGCGGCAGCTCATCACTCGCTCACGTGAGTCATGTAAAGGGATTACCTCCGTTTACATTACTGCAAAGTGTTTAAAGACGCGGAGAGGAAGAAATCTCATATATAATCACATTTATATGAACGTGGATTAAAGCAACACCCACAGCGAGCTACTTGTTGTCATGACATTTCCGCGTGTGGAAAACGTTTCTCGTGCAGCGTGCGATGCTCTCAATTACGCCTGTGCGTGCAAGACAAGGTGAAGAATATTAAAATGAAGTTACGGCGAGGCTGCCTGGGTCTCTACGGCCTGATTACTGCCTGTCAGGCAGCGCTGCATAATCACAACGACACCCTGCACGCTGCTGATCACACACAATTATCTCCAACGCTGGAGCCTTACAGTACACTTACATTCACACACACACACACACACACACAGATTCTGTATGTGTGTTGTCAGAGAAGTCTCTCTGTCTCTCTCGCTGTCTGTCTGTATGTCTGTCTCTCTCTCTGTCTCTCTCTGTCTCTCTCTCTGTCTCTCTCTCTCTCTCTCT
>CALSBV010009003.1:0-10278 GCA_943590825.1 Bovichtus diacanthus | reverse complement strand
TATATATATATATATCTATATATATCTATATATATATCTATCTATATCTATATATATATCTATCTATATATATATATATATCTATCTATATATATATATATCTATCTATATATATATATATATATATATCTATATATATCTATATATATATATCTATATATATCTATATCTATATATCTATCTATATATCTATATCTATATATCTATATCTATATCGATCAATCTATCTATATATATATATATCTATGTCTATATATAGATATATATATATATATAGATATGGATATGAAGTATCATTATTCTAATGATATCAGTGTGTCGCTCCCACTGCAGATAACCCAGCAAACACTGCGGTACAAAGTCCATAACAAGGTAAATAAATGAACACAGCAACACAGTCTTACACAAAAGGTCATTTTTATTCTTCGCACTCGAAACAGCCTTCATCAAATATGATCATTCACAAACTAATCTGTCGTGAAAAACTAGCCGCAAGAATAGAAAACATTTTATGGGCCAATGTAAAATGAACTAGTAGTTGCTATGTAATGCATTTCTTTCCACATGCATGTATGTATGTTTTGTAATGAAATGAGTCTGGAAGTACAATTGATTAATAAATAAAATCAAAATGGCACATAAACAAAAAAAAAAAACACAAAAAATATGACATCTGAAAACGTCATATTTTTCGTTCATTTCCAACACAAAAACGAGCAGATTTGGAAATCATATTTATGTTTGAGTGCGTCGTCATGGATACAAATGAGTCCGTCAGCGAATGAATAAACCAAACTTGATCCATTTTACAGTGAGTGCCGGAGCAGAGGCGAACCTCTTCACAGTTATCAAGCTAAACATCTCTTATCTTCCAACATGTCGGAGGTCGCAGAGGACGCTCGTCAAATCACATTCCGCTGATGCCGGGAGTTTTCGCACCAGAACAGCTCCCAGTTGAGGGCTTTGTGGAGAATATGTATTTCCTCTTTCCCAGTGTCTCCCTTCACACGTCTTCTCCTGTTGTTGACTTTGGCGTACACACACGAGTGCATGTCCAGCAGCGGAGCAGTTTCGCACTCAAAAGGCCAACTGAGACAGACCTGAGGAAACGGCACACGACCTGTTCTTGTAAATGATCGCAGCACACATTCAAAACGGGGAGGATGGGTGGAAAAACATGAAAGTTTTGACACATATTACTAATACCAAGTCAATAAACTGACGGACAGCATGGCGCCGTAGTGAATACCCTGGAAATGAGCAGCCGTAGTTTTATATTTCCTACGACAGCAAACATGCCCATTCATTTCTGTGGAAGCTGTTACATAACATGTGCATTACCCAGATTGAGTTTGTCCTTGGTGGCCCAGCAGATGCTGTAGTGTTGGAGAAGTTGTTGCAGCAGCTCCCTCTCATCCAGGAACTCCAGACGCTCAATTCTGCAAGAAATACAAGAAATATTCCATCATCTGTTCAGGAACGTGATGTTTCGCATCAGAGGGCACATGGTAAACGGACTGAACGAAAAAAAAGGTGCTTTACAAACGATTAACAATACCAACCCCTGTCCATACAGAGCGACACGTAACTTTGTGATCAATAAAAACAACTTAACAGAACCTAATAAAGGGACTGAATAAAACAAGACTGAGTTAAAAGCCAAACTAAAAAGGTGGGTGTTGAGTGGCACACGCTGGGATGTTACAGGTCATTTAACAGACGCTCTTATCCAGAGCAGCTTACAGTGAACTAACTACAGGGACAGTCCCTCTGGAGCCTTGCTCAGGGGCACAATGGTGGCAGCCCACAACCATCTGGTGTTATATATGAAAGCCTGACCACTAGACCACCACACATTACCTTCCCACATCATCCTGGGGCAGCATACTGTAGACCGTCATCATGTCCAGAGCATCAGCGTGCTCCCAGCCCGTCTTCAGAAACCGCTCCTTCTGCAAACAACACGTTAAAAACACTTATTTTTAAAGTGATCTCTCGAGCACCAGACCCCCTTACTGGACTCATATTAATCATAAGCTCCTATTGGGTTGTGAAATATTGAGTGAGGGTGGCGGAGGTTACCTGAGAGTCCAGAGACTGGCAGGCCTCCACTCCTGCCAGGGTGCACTGGCGACGCTGCAGGTTCTCGATCATCACCTGGCCAAATCGGTCGCTCATGTTCACCTGGACACACGGATCACGTCGAGCGGATGAAGCCACGATATCACATTTCAGCTCGTACACACATTTACAGCTTCAGTCTATTCGGAAAAACCTTCGTATTGAAAAAACTCAAGACACTTGCGCGAGGCGTCGCAGGAAGTCAACAAACTGTGTTCTTCTGCTCTGTGAAGTCAGTCGCTTTGTTCACCTGTTCGTAGTTGATGAACATGGCGGTCGGGAAGGTTTCTGCAGCCCAGTGAACTACGTTGGAGGACTGGGAAGGCGTCATGTAGACCAGCACGCACTCTGACAGGAGCAATGTTGGTAATCTGGGAGTGAGAGCAGAACCACAACAACGTAACTAGAAAGAACAGAGACTGAAATCAAGCCTCTAAATCTGTTATTTGAAAAAAATGTAATAATTTCTGTTATCTGGATCCAGATATGCATCAATGTAAACATGAAACTGTACATGGATGAGGAGAGACAGCGAATACGTTTCCTTTCCACCAAACTTCATTGACATTTATAACATTTTTTATGAGATATCTTGCTAATTAACTGACAAACAAACCTTCATCCTCTGTGGTCATAAATCCACCTGCACTATAAAATGTTTCACTCCAGACATTTAGTGCGGGTCGGCAGAACACTAAAAAAAAAGTAATGACCCTCGCTCTTAAACTATAAAAACAAATAAAAACCCCCTAAACTCACACATTTACATTTGGCAGCTTTCCTGAAAGAGAGCCTCCCTCTTTGTGAAACTTCCCTGGATAAATAAAAGGTACAACTGTGCGAGTTAAGAGCCGGGGCCATAGAAAACATCCCATCTATAAAAAAAAAAAGGATGTCTGTGCCATCCAACTACCATAAAATAGCCAGCTGGCTGGGTCCACTGCTACAGATAAAAATCCTACTGTACTTTGTTTTTTTATAAAAAAGCAAAACAGTTTAGGTAGCTTTGTCGTTTGCTCTAAAACTAAATTCTTGTTGGTTACAGTGGATTGCAATAGTGTCAGAGCAGCAATATCTTAGCGGAGATATATAGTGTTTAATATTCAAAACTAAACAAAAGCTACAGACCAGCGTGAGGAAACGCAGAGATAAACGTCGATGCTTGGATTCCTAAAGACTTGCTGGGAAAACTAAGGACAACTGACAAAGCGCAGTGCGAAGGACTTAATCCTCCAAACTAAATATCGACCTCAGGTAAGTACATGGTTTGTTCCCAAAACAAAATCATTTGCTCAGCATGACTAGTATGAAGCATGAAATTGAGATGAAACAAAAAAAAAAAAAACATATATATCTTCACATACTCCGGATTAAGCTGGAACTTCTTCAGTTTTTCGTCCAAATTGGAGATGTCTCTGAGGTCTGCTCCAATGATGCAGTAGCGGTCTGAGTCAAGGCTGTGGGCATCTGAGCGAACACAAACGTACACAGTGAGGAATCTGAACACGATGCTAAACAGACGTTCTGACCTAAACCACGTGGATATGTCATGTAATGAGGGGAACTTTGGTTTGTTACCTAGTAGTAAGGAGTCTGTAGAGTGGGTTTCGATGAGGGGTTTGGACAGGGCCGGTTTTGTTCTAGTCAAAAAAACAGCATTGCAATTCATAACCAAAACTGCCCAAAACAATAAACCTGAAGCTACACTACAATCAAGTTACAGGCTTTATAGTTCTCTGCTAAAACACACACACACAACACACACACACACACACAACACACACACACACACACACACACACACACACACACACACACACACACACACACACACACACACACACACACACACACACACACACACACACACACACACACACACACACTAATACAACAGTCCTGCAGTAAATCAAATACAAGGTTTTGGTTGAAATTATGTTGAGTTTAATGTGAATACTGATAGTTATTATTCATATATAATGTACAGTATATAATATTTAACAGACTTCCTTACATACATGTAGCGCTGTCTCCCTCTACAGATGTTGACCCCACATTGCAATATCAAAGTCAGAGAAGGACCAAACAAAAAGCACTTCCTGAGAATGACAGTTATACTAACTGAGCTAAATAGATTGTCCTAATTAATATGCATTTAACATATTGCAAAATCAATATCCATCATAACCTGACCTGTAAGGGAAGCGTGTTGTTCATGTATGGCACACGGAATGGGGGCTAAAAATAAAATATGATAATAATAATAACAATAATAAGGTTGTCTTACTTGATATTGTGTATTTTCCGGGCCACAACTGTTGGAAAGTCGACTTCAAAGAACTTCCGTGGCATCAGGTTCTCATCCTGTAACACACACACACACACACACACACACACACACTCACACACAGACACACACAGACACACAGACACAGACACAGACACAGACACACACACACACACACACAGTATAACTTTAAACCTGTGCCACACACAAAAACTGCCATAAAATCATACATTAGTATTATTTCCCACTTAAATCTTTTAATCAACATCAGTTCTGATCATAACTACCAAATATTTGTTAATTTTCAGAACTTTAACCCTTTAAAAGCACGTTTGTTTACACAATGTCACTGTTGTTTAATTCAAACACAATTTAATTATTTTCTGTAGACTAAATGCTAAAAATATTGATCTTTATTTTCCCAGTCTGGATTATGTCAATGATTGGCAACAACATTGACTTGGATGCATGTTTTTTTTTTGTGCAGATTTTATTTTCCTTTTCATAAAAACTCTCACTTGTTACCTTTGAGGACACAAATGTCTCCTTCTTAAAACTGCTAAAAAAGTTTCAATCTTCAAAAATCAGTTTGATTTAATTTAAATAGTTCAAGAGTCTACAAAATAACTACCAAACAGTCATTTTCAGACCGTTTTAATCCTTTAAATGCCAGTTGGTTTACATAAGGCCTAAACACCATTTTGCTTTTTAAGAAAGAAATTGAAATCTGGGATATTATCATTTCAATGATTAGCAACAAGCTTGGTTTTGATGCAGTTGTATTTTGTGTACAGTGTCAGATAAAAAAAAAATAAAAAACTTGTTACCTGAGCACAAACATTCAAATTAAAAAAAGCCAAACACGTCCTCAGTAAAGCACAAGGGTTAAATATAGACACGTGTATATGAAGCAGGTGTATGAGTCACATGTAGACCAGAGTCCTGGCAGTGAGCTGCAATGTTGCTGCAAACCTTAAGTCTCCAAAACGTGGTGTCCAGTCCGGCCCCCAGGTTGATTACTTGACAGTCACACTCTGCTTTCCTTATAAACGCGTCAAGGAGATGGTTAACTCCTTGAACGCGGGCATAGTAACCTGTCACATGAGATAAGGGGACAGAAACATAAGCTAATAAAACAAACACCTGGACTACATCACAAACAAAAAGACATTCCTTTGCAATGTAGCATTTATAAATACTGTAACACATAAGATTCTACACATATGAAGCCTGAATACATTTGTGTACACGTTACACGATCATTTACTGCAGACAACGCCTCCCTCTGGCTTTATGACTTGTAGTGCTGCTTATACATATTATAAGTTGGACACATGGCTCCCTTCACCAAGCCAATAAGTTATTTTCGAATAAAGAAAACCGTGTGTGAAAGAAGAGAGGGTATCACGTACCTCTATTGATTTCTGGTGCCTTCCGCTCCCCCACAGATCTAACGAAATACTGGATATAGGGGTCCTTCCAGTAGCTTTTACTGGTCGCAAACCTAGAACACCGATTACAAATTTGATGAGGAGGTGACATACATAATTCTACAAAAATTAGATTTAACGTTTAGCATTATTATATAATCAAATGACCCCCTGGTTGCACAAAAGGATCAAGATCCGGCTCTACAGATCGGTGCAGTTTTCGGCTTCATTTTCGTTTTTTGATGCATCCCAGTGGTGGAATGTAACATTTACTCAAGTATCGTACTTCAGTACTAATTCGAGGTAGATCCACTTTACTTGAGTATTTCCCTTGATGCAACTTTATACTTCTACTCCGTTACATCTCAGTACTTTTTTACTTTACTACATTTGTCTGACAGTTTTAGTTACTTTACAGATTACAATTTAGCTTCATCCTTCCTGTCCAGTGAAAACCATGTATCTCCAGGTGTGTTGGTTTTGAATCTTTGAAGAGTTGCTTGAGAAAATTCTCCTCTTTCTTAAACTGAATAAACTATTTAAAAACCCTCTTGGATCAGCTGGAAAATGCATCGTCACAAAGCTGCAAACAGAGCTGATTTACTGATCTCATAAAACATTTACTTTTGTTCTTTGACAGGACAGAGTCAAAGCTACAAACATATGACGATCTTATAGAATATGATGCATTGCTTTAAGTTAAAAATCAGCACAACATTGAACATCTACAGCAGTAAAATGCAACATACACATTACTGCAGCAGTGATATGAATCCAGAAACATAATATATATATATATAAAATAGTAAAACACTGACAGGGAACATTTTACTGCACAATGCATACTTTTACTTGAGGTACTTTAAGTACATTATGCTGATAATGCTTACATACTTAAGGTTTTATATGCAGGACTTTTACTTGTAACATAGTGTTTTCAGTTTGGTATTAGTGCTTTAACTTAAAGGATCTGAATACTGGTCTGATCCCAACATGTCTCACAAACCTCCCCATAATAAACCATGTGTGAGGTCAAGAAAAATAGTATTTTTCAGGACCACCATGTTTCTCTATGTATACTAGTTATTGGGCGTGATAGTACATTAAAACTGAGCTGCATTCTTCCATTTAATGGTGGATAAAGTTGCTTTATTACCTGTAGCTATGGCGTTTTAAGTAATACGTTAATTGTTTCATGCAGCATGGCATTTGTATGCACGACCTACTTTAATGCTTCAACTTAAGTCACATAATGCATTTAAAGCCATATGATTGATGAACTGTGCTGCTGCACGTTACCTTTTACATATGGTTGCATCGTCACAGGTCGCCCTCACGGCTTCATCGGAAGTATCTGTGTCTATGAAAGGTTGCCGAGCTGCCATTAGGATCCTTGTACTAACGTTATGTTGACAACATTAAAACTGAAAGTGTTGAACAACCTGCACCTGGTCCCTCTGCTTTACACTGGCTAGCTTAGCTAACACAAGCTAACTGGCTAGCTCAATGTTGACAGGTGGGGTTATTCAACAAAACGGGGAAGAAGAAGAAGAAAACTGTGAGGGTAGTCGGGCTGCTCGAGTACTTGTGTGAAGTAAACAAAGTACGAGTTGGAGGAAATCCAGCTGTATTGAACGAGGGGGGAATATTTAGCTGGCTAACAACAACTCGCCGCTAGAAATGTACGAGCAGTTCCGACCAGATGGTGAACACTTCCGGTTAGGGTTTTCAGATTAAAAGTATCACCGCAAATGTTCTGATTTTGCACGTGAATAAAATAGACCTAACGTTAATAGCAGAATACACAACATAATAATAAAAAATAATAAGACACTTAAAATTGTATTATTTAGAAATATTGTGTATGATATTATAAACTAATATTATTATTATTTTTTGTATTATTATTATTAATAATAATAATATTAATAAACTCTATTTGTATTGCACTTTTCATACAAGACATGCAGCACAAATAACTTTACAATATGGGGAAAATAGACATAGAGTGAACACTAAAAAGAACGCCATAATTAAGGGAAAATAAGATGGAAGATAAAAACCCACTTGACAAAGTATGATAAAAATTGAATACATAACCTAAGATGGGAAATAAAACCCACTTGACACAATATGATAAAAATTTAATACATAACCTAAGATGGGAAATAGAACCCACTGAATAATAATATTATTATTCAAATCAGTAGCCTACAATGCACTAGCATCAGCATGTCTTCATTCTTTTCTACTCTTTTTTTCTATTCTATATTAGTGGTTGAGATTTTCACCTCAAGTGCACTCTCTGCACTATAAGCCACTTATGTCTAAGGTGCTCATTCCTGTGTTTTGCACTGAGCATCATCTTTGGTTGACAGAAATAGGCCAAAGCATAGACAGATGGTTTGTAAAATCAGCTAATACTAGTAAACAATGAGCCTGAGTAAGAGGCACCAGAAACAGCCAATCACCTTCATCTGTTTTATTCTAAAGATGAGTAAAGACAGCAAAGAGGATAAAATACTTCCTGAAAAACACTGTCTCACTTTGGGGAGCTGAAAAAAAGGAGGCAGGACATTCATCAACTCCCATGTGAAATATGGAATTCCCTGCCACATTTCCTCGCGGATTGTGTGGGGAAATCCTGCCATTACAAAGCCGACCTCATTGAGGAAACCTTATGTCACTCAGATAATCAAGAAATGCTTTGTGCCATCTGTGGGGTGTGTCTGAATCCCTCAGAAAACAATTGGTGCAGCATGTCACATGAACGTCACATGAAAGAGAGAGGGACTTTTCCTACTTGTGGAAGAAACATCAGGAGCTTTGTTAAAAAATCTATTTGAAAATCCACAAAGGGGAGAAACCATACCGCTGCAAAGCTCTGAACAGCCACACGCAGAACTATACAGGCAAATGTGCATCATGGACTGTTAACAAAATGTATGTCTCCAATAATATCTTAATGCTCACTTTGCCATATTTCAATCCAAGTATTTGGGAAGTTGACAAGCAGCTGAAAGGCATAAGTGTCTATAGCTTCGATCTTACAGAAGCATTATGCACTTAGACTCTGACAGAAGCCTGCCTGAGTCATTTTACTGCTATCAGTTACTTGAGTTGCATGCCATTAAGAGTCAGTATAGTCTTATTGCCTCACAGCAAAAAGGATGTGGGCTTTTACTAAATCTGTTTACTGTAAAATGTATTCCCTGGTACTTTGTCTTTGAAACATCTGATTTTTAGGGAAGAAAACAACAATATTATTTCCAGAATTTTGTATCTCCATAATCAAAGCAATGTGTTCAAAAAGTGTCCAAAGTGTCAAACTATTTTTTTTATCTACATAATATCAACACATTGGAGATGGTAAAATGTCTTTAATCTGACATGATTTATGATGGAATTATTTATAAGGATTAACAAATCAAAACAGTGTTTGGAGATGATCCTTGGTCATTATCCTTTCAAAAGTGATGGGTAAGTGACATATTCAAACAAAATAAGATGTTATGATCAATATACATGCACAGACATACACTTACTGCTCATAATACTGTACAGACATGAGTTGATTCCAGAGAGTGCAAGCAATTATTGTTATTGTTGCCTGATACCAATGCACTAGCAGATCTACAGTACTGTGCACCCCTATACAGCTTTGTACAATTATAATATATTGTCTATTACCATCTCGCAATCAGATTTAATATACCTCTGAATCTATTAGCATTTTCAATTTATGTTTGTTTTTGCCCTTTCAAATCATATGGGCTGTAGCTGAAGAACAAGTGATGCACTTGCATCTAACGGCTGTATCGTATGTTTACTAAACAGCATGCCAACATTGATGCGTGTAAGTTTAGTTTGACTTCAAAGTTTATTTGTAATTTTTACGGTTCCATGTGCAGACGATTGCATGCACAGAAGGTTAGGCAGCATGAACATGTACCATATGATCACATTTTATTAATTAAATGTTCCCTGCAACCATTGACGTGTCCTCATCAGGCCTGTGTTGCAGAATGTGTGAGTTGGCCGTATGTTAGCCTACTTGTAAAAATGCAAACAGAATGCATTGTTTTGCTCGACTAAATGCTATTATGGCTAAGCACAACTTTTTTGTTGACTTTTTTTAGGGCGTTGTGTGGACCAAAGTGAATGCAAAAGGCTCATGGGACATGCAACAATGTGATTAGTTTTTAATCAAATAAAACCATATCAATGAACTGTTTGGCCCTTTGATGTGAAATTGAGTTATTGACACATGTGGACTTGTTTTATTTATACTGTATGAAAAACAAAAAAAAAAAGTTTGTATTTTGAACAAAGTACATGTCTGGACGAAATGAGTAAATACATAAAAAGTTAAAAAAGAAAGATGAGTGCATGTCCCCCCCCCATCAGTAAAAGTGCTCCATGTGTTTGTCCTGTCAGTGT
>CALSBV010008993.1:2500-11632 GCA_943590825.1 Bovichtus diacanthus | reverse complement strand
TCCACATCTTGCCCAGCCACTTTAGAGACTCAGATACATTCATCTGATGGATGCTCCACAGCTGGAAGATGGGTGAAGGGATGGATGCATGGATGAGCCCCAGATAACGGCTCCACTGTGGTTGGGGATGACTGAAAAGAGAAAAATAATCAACCTTTAACAACATAATGAGAGTCATGATTGGGAAACAAACTGTGACAAAGACAGACTAATTATATTTACATTAAATTAAAAAGGTATGATCTTGTCCTGTCGCCCCTTGAGGAAAAGTTGTGATCAGGGCTATATACAGTGCATCCGGAAAGTATTTACAGCGCTTCACTTTTTCCACATTTTGTTACGTTTCAGCCTTATTCCAAATTGTATTAAATTAATCTCTCTCCTCAAAATTCTACACACAATACCCCGTTATGACAATGTGAAAAAAGTTTTCTTGAGAGTTTTGCAAATTTATTAAAAATAAAAAACTAAGAAATCAGATTTACGTAAGTATTCACAGCCTTTGCCATGAAGCTCAAAATTGAGCCCAGGTGCATCCTGTTTCCACTGATCATCCTTGAGATGTTTCTACAGCTTAAATGGAGTCCACCTGTGGTAAATTCAGTTGATTGGACATGATTTGGAAAGGCACACACCTGTCTATATAAGGTCCCACAGTTGACTGCATGTCAGAGCGCAAACACCAAGCATGAAGTCAAAGGAATTGTCTGTAGACCTCCGAGACAACATCAATATAGGTGCCCGAAATCGGATTGATTGCAGGGCACAACCCCCCTCCACCTCTGGAAGTCTGGACTTTGACTTTTTTTCTCCACTCCTTGCTCATACATACATTACCAGGGGCCCTCGCTGAGTGTGTGGCCCAATATAGGTGCCCGAAATCGGATTGATTGCAGGTCACAACCCCCCTCCACCTCTGGAAGTCTGGACTTTGACTTTTTTTCTCCACTCCTTGCTCATACACACATTACCAGGGGCCCTCGCTGAGTGTGTGGCCCAATATAGGTGCCCAAAATCGGATTGATTGCAGGTCACAACCCCCCTCCACCTCTGGAAGTCTGGACTTTGACTTTTTTTTTTTTTCTCCACTCCTTGCTCATACACACAGTACCAGGGGGCCCTCGCTGAGTGTGTGGCCGAATTTGGGCTCCCAAAATGGGATGAGTTTTCAGGGCTCACCCTGGAAGTGGATTTTATTTTCATTTTTTTTTTTTTCTTCAAGCCCTTGCTCAATAACCCTTTGATAGACAATGTATTGACCCCAACATTTTTCCTTAAACACACCCTGCCCCATGCTCAATAACAAATGCACACTCACACAGACGTTGAAGTATGCCATCCTGGTGTATTTCGTTTAAAACATAACGTTAGTTTTTACTTCTAGTGATTGTATTTACGTTTTTAAAAATCATAAAAGTGGTGTTCACTTGTGAAGATTATCTTGCTGGGAAAAAAAAAATAGAAGGGATCATAAACTTTTAAACCGGATGATGAGAGAGAGAGAGAGAGAGAGAGAGAGAGACTTTTTGACTTTTTCAAAAACACTTTATTTACAATATTTTCTATAAACAAATTCTTCAATACATAAAAGTGCTTTTTTTTTAAAAAACTCTCATAAAAACTTGTGCAAAGTGCAATTCTTCGTCCCTAACGGAACAAATAATATTTTTAAAACACCAACGTTGTTTAAAGGTGTCTAAATCTCCTATATGTTTATAAAACCTGAACTGGAGCCAGAGTCTCGCCCTGATGTTGCACAGCCACACTGCTTTGGCCTCCTGCCCTTCTCTGTTCTCCACTCTGTTTTTTCTACTTATTTATATGGCCATCTTAGCTTCTCCTGAGAGGAAATTTAGGAGCTGCCACTTTTCTTTGTTCTCTTTTTTGTAGGCAGCTCCCATGATAAAAACACTCTCAGTAAAAACTACATTAAAAAGACTAAAAACCAATATTAAAAGAGTAAAGAAACTTAAAAGTCTCTTACACTCGCTAAAAACATGGAAAACAGTCTCACGTAGTTGGCAGAAAGGACAGTTGTTAAAAACAGCAGGATTAATAACAGAGATAAAAGCATTGGAGGCGATGGCGCCATGTAAAATCCTCCACTGGAGGTCGGCGGTCCGCTTTTTGATTGGAGGTTTATATAAAATCCTCCACTGTGGGCCAGGTCCACTTCCTCCACCCAGCCTGGTACTCCACACAGTGGAGGGCCTGTCACTGAGGGTATTTTTTTTAATACTTTTTATACAGTTCCCATAAAAGGCGGTTTTATCCGCCTTATGTAGCGACAGTCTCTCAGGGTTTTTGACCTTGAGCAGGGGGCCGGTCAGTTCTCCGAGCCCCGGGCTTAGGTAGATTTCTGGAAAGGGATCTGCTGGGTCTGGAGAAGCCTTTCCATCGCCGTAGTCCTTGATGAGGCTTCTCTCCTTTCCAGACAGCCTCTGCCTCCAGAGCTCCAGGATCCTCTGCTGGGTCTGAACTCTCTCCGGATGGCCCAGAGAGCCCAGGGCCCGGGCATCGCTCAGGTCCGGCCCCACTGCATCCACCAGCCGCTGTATCGTCAGGGTCCTGGACCTGCACAGCGCCGCCATCAGGCCAGGTGTGACGCCGCTGCAGATGTCCAACCTGGCTCCGCGAACTAGAGGCTCATTTAACAACCAGTGCAGAGAGTCAGACTTTGTGCACCTTTTTTGATTAAAAAGGGCCCAAGACTTAAAAACACCCTGATAAAACAGAGGCAGCCCACTTAACTTTAAACATTTAGAATCAGTTAAAAACAGAGCAGCATCCAGCCCCAGGTTACTCACACTAGCAGGTCCCCAAAGGTCAATGTATGGGGGAGCAGATATGAGCAAACCCACATGTTATCGGGTAAAAACAGATGTCCTATTATCTATTGTGTAGTGGAGAGGCCCCTTCCAACCGTCCTCAGGTTCCCTCCTAAAGGGATGTACTTCCTCTTAAGATAATCAATATGAACACTGTGTTTTGCCAGGCCATACACCACATATTTCCCCCCTTCGAGACTACACAGAGTCTCGAAACCAAAAAGAATGAACTATAAATGAATATAATTTTAATAGAAATAACAAATCCTCCAACCCATGCTTTCTTTAGCATAATTCTAATATTAAAATTACTTTATGGAGTGGGGGAGCGAAAAACCTGTCTGGCAGTCATCTTCCCAAAATATCCATCAAACAATCTAGACAGGAAAATTCTCCCACGGCCCCTCTGCCCTAGGCGACCACATAAAGTACTCCAGACCTATTAAAAAGAGGAACTCTAATTATTTGTAACAATTTGTGTAGAATATCACTTACTGAAATACATATAGAAACCTCAAAAAATAAAATCATAACAATGTCCAAATTCCGGCTGGTCGACCCATCGCACCTTCCAATGGACCTTTCCCTGCCTAAACCCAATTTCCCTAGGCGTTAAAGAAAACAAGAAAACATCTGAGGTCCCAATACAGTTATTCACTATCAGACAATATTATTCTACAAACAATTGCTACAAAGATAATATTATGAAAGTTACATATTCCTCATACAAACATATACTGTATACATATAGAAAGACATAAGAATGCATCACACTGCAGCTCCTCCGCAGCGTTGACCGGTGTATCGTCTCGATGCTGTATCGAATCTGAACACTTTATCACAATGTCCTTGTTCAAAGTCCTCCAGTCCATCGTAATTGACCCCTCTTGAGTGTCTGAATCCCTCCTCCAATATCCTTTTGGAGAAAAAGAAAAAACACCAAGCAGTATCTTTGCAGAAAACAACAAAATTCAAATTAAACATCGAACAAATTAAACATCAAACACAGATTATAATGTGAGATTCACAACATCATATTATTTCAGTTTATGATTTACACTTCCATTTCCCCCCTTAGTATATAACCCCCATCATAACTATGAAATGGCAACAAAATAATAAATGCCAAAAGTATGCTAGGATTAGATATTTAATATGGATATTTCTCCATCAATTCGCCTTCCATCATCACTTCCTCCTCATCTGTACCAGCCATCTGTAACAGTGGCATCTGAGATTGATCTCCAGGCATTACAACACCAACCCATCTCAAAATCATAGCCTTCGCAAAGGTCAATAACAGCGTACAGAAACAAAACATCACACATAATGATAGAACAACTGCTACCATAATCTGAACCAACACTGCTCCTAGTGGTCCTAATTTGTCCTGCAACCAGGTATTTGCAGACCATCCTGCTCCTTCTGATTGGCCAAATGCATCCCTTATATGCTTTAATGCATCTATGACACTAGTCATATTGTCCGAACTATCTGAAATCAAAGTGTAACAAGTATCTCCGGTTAAATTCAAAGCCACACATAGGCCACCCTGTTTGGCCAAAATATAGTCCAGAGCCATATTATGCTTTAACAATGTCAATCTATGACTTTTTTGAGTATTGGACAAAAAGTCAAACCCCCTTATGGTTTCATTAGCAAACCCCTGTAGGGTATACGTAATATTATCAATGTGATCTGCCAAAAATGTCACACCATACCATGGAAATAATCCTATACCCCATTTTTCTCCTATACTTATTCTCCAATGGTAGGATTCCAAATTATGAAATTGTGCCAACTCTCTTTTCGTCCTACCTCCAGAAAGATCATTAGATTGATCCTTATCGGGTCCTTCTCCCTTCTGAATAGAAAAAACCTCGTATGGGAGTTTCAATGTCGCCATGTAACAACATCCTGTCCACCCATACGGCAGAAATATGTATGCTTTATCACCGCACACCCACCATATATCTTTAAAATTCCCTATTGTCACGTTTCCGGGCAAAACCTGATCCCTTACCATCACAGTTCTATGCTGTTTAAGACGTGGGACATAAAAATTCACCTTATATTCTCCAACCTGAGCCTTACGTTTACGCCTATCCAATGTCATCATATACCCATCACAGTCAGATATTCCCATAAACATACCCGGTCCATCATAAGTATTGTTTGAACAAAAACAGTTGCTGGCCCTCACGGAGGCCACATCCATTGCCTCAGGGACTGCTGTTAACATATTTTCCTGCTGAGCAAGCAAATTCATGTAAGGTAATGTCCCTAACCAAGAACAATTAAATCTAGGCCTAAACAAATGTGTTGCCAAAGACATCACCGTATCTTTGTCTGATTGCTGCTGATACAACAGCCACGATAAGGCATAAAATTGACATTTAGAAGCTAAAGGTTGAGGCACTGTCTCTAAAATCGAAGGCCATGTGCCTAGTGATGGAACTTTCACCACACATGGACAATTCAATCGTGCAACCGATCTTACGGAATGAGTCAACTGCTGGAACCATAAGTTCCTGCCTGCCCACTTATCTGCAATCCTTAACACTGAAGAATCAAATCCATATGCCTTCCATGTAGCATCTCTCTTTTGTACTGCATGATCTTGATCAGCCATATCTCCCTGTATCTTATCAAAATCAAAAAACTCCGCTTTCACCTTTGGACTAGTCCTCTGAGCTGTCCCAGATGAATCATCATTATTCTCTTTCACCATCGATTCTCTAATTCCAAAAGTTTCAATATCACTGTCCATACCAGACTCTATTTTTAACATAGGTTTTTGAGTTACATTTACTACCACCTTAAATATCAAAGAAGTCTCATTATGTGTCTGCGTAACATTCACAAAATTTGCAGTCCTCAAGGACGTCGTTACTGTTGTAACATCCATCTCCTTTAATGTTGCTGCTAAAGTAGTCACCTGAGTCGATGTATTACCACTCTTAGTTGTTGCCAAGGACAAAGTAACCAGCTTCATCTGTGTACTATTCACCCTTGGGGTGCTTACTGTAGTAAATTGTTCCTGAACCTTTTTAACCATCGTGAAAACTTCAATAGGCTTTGAATCTCTTATTCTTAGTGACACTCTACGGATTACATAACCTTCTATCCAATAATTCTGAAATGGCACAAACTTAAACTCTGGATCTAAATAAGTACATGTGTATTCCCCTTGGTCTTCCCATGTAACATTTCGCACGACGAGTGAACAGTCACTCATAATTTTAAACCACTTCATGTCGTTATACAAAAGATACTTCCTCTGACTATAAGGCACAGTATCCACTTCAGGTCCTGACACCACCACATCTTCACCCCGGCTATTTATCCACTTAGGAAGAAGGTTACCACCAACATTCCATCTCCCACATCTACAAGGAAGATGAGCCGCTACTCCTAACTTAACTCTAATCTCAGTTTTCAAAGAAGTTGGCGTTGTAGCAATAACCTGAGACCTCATTGTAGTTAAATGAGGCCCATTCATACTTTTAGCATTGTTCACCACTGAAAGATCAGATTTCCGTTCTATTGTCACAACTTTTGGCTGAATGGTAGTTGGTATCGTTGTCAGTTCTCCTGTTTCGCCAATAACATGGATTTCAGTACTCTTTGTTCCATTCATCACCACCAGAGTCACTATCCTAACCCTGGGTCTTGCCTCTGATCCCTCACTCTCAGACCTCGGATCATAAAAAGAGCATCTAAAATCACCCTGATCTTTCTGCTGAGTCTTATATACATACAGACTACAATCTCCTTCAATCTTTATTCTTTTCTTGGCATTAAGTAGGGTATACCTTCTGTCTGCTGATGTCCCCAACAGATCTAGAACCCTGCCATGATTATCTTCCCATTGCACTCTATACTCCCCTTTACCCTCATTATCTCCTGTACACTGGCATGGAAGCAGAGCTGACCTTCCCAAGGTCACCTCCACCCTAGTCTTCGTAACGCTTTGGTCTGACTCTTCTCCGAACTGGTTTTGAACTCCTTTGTCTAACTGGGTCTTCAAATCCTCCTGGGGCAGATTCACAGCCCTTTGTAACCTTTGATTTTTCGCACTCCACTGAAACGGATTCTGTTGTTTCAGGGACATGTTGCAAATCAATGTCTCCAAACCTTCTCTCCTGTCCATTAACTGTTGAGTCAGCTCTGGCAACATCAGCAATGTGCACAGAAGCATCAACACCGTCCATATCATTGACAATCTCCCCTTCCGGGTTTTGACTGTGAAGATTTTCATGCATCTCTTCTGTTTCCTATTCTCCCACACTTTCTCCCGGCTCTCTTGAGCCTTCACCATCTTCTTTTGCTCCTCTTTGTTTATCACCTTTTCCTCTTCCTTTTTCTTGTCGCTTTTCACTTTCTCCTCATCGCTTTTCACTTTCTCTGTCTCTATCTCTCTCTGTCTCTCTCTGGGTCCTCTCACTCCTCCTTTCTTTTCCGCTTTAGCCAGCATCCGCCTGACTGCAGGTGCATATCCTCCTACTGCCCCCTCTAGATCCCTTTGATCATCATCCTCAACGCCTCTCCTCCTGGTCCTCAGTTTCTTCTCAGTTCTCAAATGGATTGTTTTCTTCTTACTTTTAGAACTTGGATACATCTTTATAGTTGTTTGTGCTTCTCCCGTTTCTATTATTCGGTCTTCTTCATCTTGGATGTGATAATTACCCCTATGGCTGATCACTGGGAGTTGGGGATAGATTTCTTTAAACTTCACCTCCTTCTCATAAGCTGGAGGTCTTTTGATTGGGTCCATATGCAAGAAAGGTGCATTAATTTCCGCCGCTAATTTTTCTATTTCTTTTACACTTTTCCGAATTGCTTCCGCACCGCTATCGTTTCTATCTTTGGCTACTTTTAACCTTTTCCGTCCCTCATTTTCAAACAACTGGAGAATGCCGAGCTCTACTTGCCTCTTTTCTTTACGTTGTCTCCCCTTTTTACCCTTCTTTTGATCCGCCTTATAGGTGGACACAAGTACCTGCATTGTTTTAATTACATCAAGGTTTAGGGTCCCTTCCACTGGCCATGGTTGATCAATGTCAGGCCAACGCTTACTCCACTTCTCCGACATCTTTGTAATACCTTTAATTAAAGGATTGCTCTTCTGTACTACATCAGCAGGAGTAATTATATTTGGATTTATAATTTTAATGTTCTTTTTCTTCATTGTGATTACTTTATTTTTTTTTTACGTCCCCAAATTTTAATTTAAAACTAATTATCAAAATACTTAAAGCACTTGAAGCTATTTGAATCCTCACCCCCCTTTGGAAACAGTTGTGTATCTCTCCACTGCAGCAGCTGGAATCTGTCTGCTCCTTTCAGCACACACACATTTCCACAGGAGGGGGGGGGCCTCCTGATTCATACAAACTCCAACATATGAATAACACTCGGGTTGCAGCTCTTTTGTTTGACAAAAAACAAACTTAAGCCAATGGTTTACTATAGACAACTAGACAACTTTCATAATACTTCACAAGTTGCTTTATACCCATGCATATGCTTATAAATCTCCCTAATGATCTCTCCACTTTTCCTCAAATTCATAAATGTCCTTCCTGGGGCTCATATACTTTAACCTAGTGAAAACGTCCTTTGGAGAGGCTCATATGTTTTAGTTTTACAAAGTGAAAAAGTCCTCTTCAAGGAGGCTCATATATTTTATTTCAACACAATCAAAAAGCCCTCTTTAAAGAGGCTCATATATATCTATTTTAACACAGAATATCTTTCCCTATATTTCACTGAATCTCCCACTCTACTCAGTCTCTCTTCACAACAGATCAATCATTCATCCAGCAGAAATACCAGCCAGCTTGTAAACCACACAGCAAATTCAACTTTATCCCAATTACACAACTGGTATTCAATCCTAAAGTCTCAAAGACTTCTCATTCATACATTTCCTATTAGCATGCTCCTGCCGCTCCTTAATTTTCCTAAATTTCTGCTACCTTTAAAGTGTAAATATTCAAGTAGTTCCTTTGAACATTGTTCGTCAACAGCTGTCCCTCGTAAATCCACTGAATTTCCTTCTACACACAGGCCCCCCAAATGACCTGAAATTCTCCTAATGAATTTTCCAGGCTTCTAAATTCTTCCTTCGGGCTTTGTCCAAATCTGCGGCTTTTTCCTTATTCCTTTTTTCCTTATTCCTTTTTCCTTATTCCTTTTTTCCTTATTCCTTATTCATTTTCCTATATTTTTGCCAATATCCAATTGCCCTGGGCCCAGGGTTACTACTTTATCCGACTATTTTAAGCCAACTTTCACGCAG
>CALSBV010008991.1:0-10883 GCA_943590825.1 Bovichtus diacanthus | reverse complement strand
GTGTGTGTGTGTGTGTGTGTGTGTGTGTGTGTGTGTGTGTGTGTGTGGAGATCACTGTCTGTTTTTTGTTTTTTTTTTAGCAAAAACATTTCCAGGTAAGTATGGCATCTCCCAAAAGAGACTGCTGCCTTGCCTGAAGACATGCTCGGAGGAAAATACATTTTCTACACACACTCTCACACACTCTCTCACACACACACACACACACACACTCTCCCACAAACTCTCTCACACACACACACACTCTCACACACACACACACACACACTCTCACACACACACACACACACACACACTCACAGTTTGGATTCAGAGCAGCAGGCCTCTGTAACGGCCGCACGATGTTTGCTCTCACTTTTAATCCTGTTAGTTCCACTTTGAACTTCATCCGCAGCATTTTAATATTCACAGCAGACTTTGTTGTGCGTTCTTCAAAGATGTGTTTCTGTGACGCACAGCGAGCGGCAGCGTCTCGTCTTCACCCGCTTCCTGTGTTTCTGTCCCGCCAGGGTCCGTTCGTACACATCGCCAGTTTGTGTGCTGCGCTCCTCAGCAAGTTCATGTCTCTGTTTGGAGGAATCTACGAGGTAAGTTTTATTTAAATGTTTATACACGTGAAAGCCTTTAACTCCATATTTACACACTGACTGTTGTTGTGCGCCTGATGCTCTGTGGATGCACCAACTACTAATGATATTATCAACAATTAATATTATAAATTGTAATATTAATGTCTGAACATCAGTCAACGTCGTAGTAAACGTGTCATTATTATCATCACGTGTCTATAAAGGAAAAGGGTTTTTAAGCAGGTTAGTGCAATAATACGCAGCATTTAATTACATTTTTTATTATACTGAGATTATGGAAAGCACAATACGAAAATAACCCTTGTTGATGAGGCCTAATGCGGTCGGGAAGGAACAGTTTTTGTGGCAGGAAGTGATGCGCCTGGTGCGACGCAAAGAAAAGGGTCCGGGGGGGCGGGGGGGGGGAGATCCTTTGGATCGTCTGAAAGTGACCCGGGAAGCAGCCGGTGACGTCTCCAGGCGCTGATCACAGGAACGTGAAAGGAGGAACATGTTTCAATGTTTGAAGGAGAGAGGAAGGGAGAAGAAGGGAGGAAGAGAGAGGAAGAACAGAGATGAAGAGAATGGGAGAGGAAAAGAATGGGAGAGAGAAAGAGAACGGAGAGAGGAGGAAGAGAGAGGAGGGCAGGTGATTCCTCAGACCCTGCAGGATGGAGCTGGTGTTTGTGCAGCTGAAGCTTCTTCTTGATTCCTCTCAGTAGATTCTGCTGTGGTCTCTGCTGATGTCAGAGCAGACGTGAGACTCAACAAAAAGACTTTTTTATTTATTTATTATTTATTTAATTATTTTTAGTTTCCCTCTATTTGTTCAGCTAAAAAGTGGAACAATAACTGCTCAGAAGATGAAGGGAAAACTGAAAGAGATATAATTTCTATATCGTCATCGTCTCCTTCTTCTCCTCCTCTTTCTTCTTCTTTTCCTCTTTCTTCTCCTCCTTCTTCTCCTCCTTCTTCTTCTCTTTCTTCTTCTTCTCCTTCTTCTTCTCTTTCTTCTTCTTCTCCTCCTTCTTCTTCTTCTTCTTCTCCTCCTTCTTCTTCTTCTCCTCCTTCTTCTCCTCTTTCTTCTCCTCCTCCTTCTTCTTCTCCTCCTCTTTTCCCTGCTCCTCCTCCTCTTGCTTCTTCTTCTCCTCCTCTTTCTTCTTCTTCTTCTCCTCCTTCTTCTCTTTCTTCTTCTCCTTCCTCTCCTCCTCCTCCTTCTTCTTCTCTTTCTTCTTCTCCTCCTCTTTCTCCTGCTTCACCTCCTTTTTCTTCTTCTTCTTCTTCTTCTTCCTCTTCTTCTCCTCCTCTTTCTCCTGCTTCTCCTCTTTCTTCTTCTTCTTCTCTTTTACCCCACAGTGTGTTGTGTGTGTGAAGTGTCTGCAGAGCGATGGTGCTGTATGATAATGTAGCAGTGAATATCTTTTAAAGAGCTTGTTGCACATTAAAACACAGGTTATGTTATGATTCAGTTTTTTAATCTATGAACGTAGATTGAGTTTAAGTACTGGAGCTAAAACACTGGATGTTGAGTCTGACGGAGGAAATGTTTCGTCTCCTGGTATCTTAACTTAGTCCTCGCTCCTGCGTCCTGAAGGAGCCCGGGCTCGTAGGGCTTAAGGTAAATCAATCGCACATTTCCCAGCATGCCTCACAGTCCGCGCCTGGTGCAGTGTTGTCACAGTGTTCGGGGGCGGAGCTGAAGGTGTCATTATTCTACGTTTCTACGATCAACATTTACTTCATTTAAAGCAACAACAACAACACACACGTGTGTTTACTGCCCCTGCTGACAAAAGGGATTCAAACTTGGAAGAAGTGGAAATATTCCAGCCTCCTGGCATTTTTTTTTTTAAAATATTCATTCCAGATTAACATGTTTTGCAATGTGTGTGTGTGAGATGTGTGTTTGTGTGTGTGTGTGTGTGATATGTGTGTGTATCTGTAAGCTGCAGTACAGCATGCTTATCAAGAGCTCCACACTGTGAGTTTGTAAAACCAGGATAAGCCACTGAGTGTGCAGCCAAAAGGAGAAGACACACACACACACACACACACACACACACACACACACACACACACACACACACACACTAACCTGTCTTTATCACTGCCATGCTGCTTGAAGGAAGCCAGTCTCATAGCAGTGCGGGTAAGTACGATCAGGCATGTCCAGAACGACTCCATTTCCCAGGGTGCACTGCTTTCCCATCTCACTGCAGCAGCACTGCATCGTTACAGAATGAAGAGCTCGGTGTGGACTGTGCACATAGAGCTTTTCTTAAAGCATGAAACTAATTTATCAACTTTTTGTTTTGTGAAATGTCAATTTTTTTTGTTTTGCTTCGCCCACTTTTTTGTGTGATGAAATATATATATTATATTATATATTATATATATTCTGAGCTGCCGCTTGGTTTCAAAATGTGTTTTTGTCTGAAGTTTAACCTTCATCCTTAACAACAAGCCATCAGAGCCCAGATGTTTACTTTGTGTCACAGCTGCTTTATTCTGTCTTTACAATTTCATACGACTTTTTCAATCAATTTGTTCCTAATTATTTCATATATCTGTTTATAAATAGTGCTTTAAATACACCAGTGTGTTGGTGTATTTAAAGCACTATTATATATATATTATATTATATATTGTGTCAGAAACACGCCTTTGCAGTTTTAATAGATAAAATGATTATGATTTAATAAAAAATAAAAATAAATGATTTTACACAACATGCAAATTGACTAACTTTCCTAAAAAAAATTTTTTTTTTTAAATGAATGAATAACTAATAAGTAAACATTTTCTGATATGATGGTGGTTTGTTGTTGGGGTCGTTGTGTTTGAAATGTGTTGGTAGGACGAGGGTCACGCAGATGTTTTAATCATCATTTCTAATATGTGCTTTGTTCTGTTCTTTGAGTGGAGACTGTCCTTAACTCTCTCAGTGCTTCAGTAGTGACACGCGTACGTGTTTATTTGTGCGTTTCAGAACGAGTCGAGGAACATCGAGATGCTGGCGGCGGCCTGCGCTGTGGGAGTCGGCTGCTGCTTCGCTGCACCTATAGGAGGCGAGTCTTCCCCGAAAAATCTAACGCAACATAAGTCTGACGCACAATTCACTGGAGGTCTACGATGCATATCACACGAGGCTCCGCCAGCAAAGGAAAAACATGTTTTCTGCTCACAGAAGGATTCTGCATGGCTTCAAATGTACAATTCACTGATTTAAAGTCCTGCAAATTCATATTTAAAATGGCATATAAATATACTTTATACTTCACACCCCCTGGGCAACAACACCATCATCACTACATAATTATTAATCATGCGTGACTTTGCTGAGTACTTTATAATGTGGAGTACATAATGGGCAAACTGTGACCAGCTCATTTCCACATGTAACTGGTGTGTGTGTGTGCGTGTGTGTGTTCCAGGTGTGTTGTTCAGTATTGAAGTAACGTCCACGTTCTTCGCTGTGAGGAACTATTGGAGAGGTTTCTTTGCTGCTACCTTCAGTGCCTTCATCTTCAGAGTGCTGGCCGTGTGGAACCGAGACGAAGGTTAGTGACTCCTGCTCAAAATGCTGGATATTGATGGAGGAAAGATTCTTTTTTACAGCATAAAAAGTTCCGAAAAGTCTGTAAAAAATACCAAGACTTGGATTACTAACACGGGTGGAACTCGCACATTTTAACGATGAAAAAGAAGCTGATGAATAGAAAATATCAGGACTAAATGGACCTTTTCCACAGAACTTAAGCACAGTTTTGACTTTTTTGTACTTGCTACTCCAAATGAAATGTATTTATACAGCCTGATATCACAAATTCCACGTTGGTCTCAGTGAGTTTACAGCCTGTACAGGACACGACCCCCTCTGTCTTTAGACCCTCGCACCACGAGGAGAAACTCCCTAAAGAAAGCTCACATTTAAAGGAGGAAACAGAGACGCACACACGTGTACAGAATAAACAACACAGTGAAACTACAACACAGACGATCCATGACACAGAAATGATGATGTGATCGAGTGAAAAAGATCCAGGAGGAGGTGAAAAAAGCTTCCCAAAATAAAAAGCTCCTCCTTTACCAGCTGCAACATTAAAGGGATGAACACATTAACGCCTCAATAATTATCTCTGCACAGTAAAAGATCACTACTACAGTGCGTCATGATCTCAGGACCTGGCAAACCTGCATGACGCCTGCATGGTTACCTGCATGACGCCTGCATGACGCCTGCATGGTTACCTGCATGACGCCTGCATGGTTACCTGCATGACGCCTGCATGACGCCTGCATGACACCTGCATGGTTACCTGCATGGTTACCTGCATGACACCTGCATGGCACCTGCATGACGCCTGCATGGCACCTGCATGGCACCTGCATGACACCTGCATGACACCTGCATGGTTACCTGCCTGACACCTGCATGACGCCTGCATGGCACCTGCATGACACCTGCATGACACCTGCATGGCACCTGCATGACGCCTGCATGGCACCTGCATGGCACCTGGACATGTCTTCTAGGCTGTGGTTATACAGGAAAGCAGTAAAAGGGAGGATGAGTAAGGGTGGAGGCTCGCGACAAAGATGGAGATTTGTTCCCGCTCCAGCTGGAAACTTAACTTTCAGTTTGCAGCAGCGGGAGTTCAAACTCGCAGCCAATGGAACGGCTTCCTCGGGACTTTTCGTGCCTTGTTAGCCCCGAGCTTCTGACAGCGTTTTCTCCGGCTTTGGTTTGGTTACATCAGGAGTTCAGCACCTCCGCACTGAGCTGAACCATCTGTCTGCTTCGCCCTCGTTAGCCTCCGTCAGGGACACTTGGTGTCTTGGCACTGCTCTGTTCTCTTTCCTGACTGCTGCTCTACTTCTTCTTTCCCCAGAAACCATCACAGCACTTTTTAAAACCCGTTTCCGGCTCGACTTTCCCTTCGACCTCCAGGAACTTCCTGCCTTCGCCGTCATTGGGTGAGTCTTGACTGGCGATTGGTCAAAATGTAGATTTACATCCAGTGTGGACACGGGTTGTGACTTTACTTGTTTCAAACCAAAAACAAAGAGAGAACCATCAATTCAAAACCATCAATTTTGTTTTTACAGATTTCTAACCATTTAGGTCCTTTTTTATAAACGATCCCTCATTAGAAAGTCTTATTATTAACACTATTATTTTATAAATACACACATTTAAATGACATCATTTACACTGAAACGTCTTCAACAAGCATCTGTTAGCTGCTAATGTTAACAGCTGCCTTGTAATATACACAATGTTTAACCTTATAGATGAAATCGTGCTAAATGTTGAGTGTTTTCACGGTGTTTTCTGACTTTCATACTACAGTCTACTAGTTTTAAACGTCAAGGAAATGAGTCTTTAGGAACGTCCTGAATAGAAAGTGAGAGAAACGAACTCTTCTCAACTCGCTGGTTTGTTTTGCCACAAAAGTCCACAGAAACGTCACAATAAGGTCATAAAACGAGTTATTGTTTGCTGCCCGTCTTGTTGGTTTGGCAGCTTTTCTTATCTGCAGCAGGGTTCAGATATTATTCAGGAGCTGCGCTCGCTGTAGCTCGTGCAGGTGTTTCTTCAGAGTAGCCGCCGTGAGGCTCCTAACATGGATAATTCAGCCGGCAACAGTTGCAGGCGCACTGAGGGACGTCTTATGTCCTCCTGCCTCAGCCTGAGGCGTCCTCCACGGCTGTGGATGAGAGGACTCCTGGAGAGAAGCAGGAAATCAAAGCACATGCAGCTCTGCGGAGGCTCCTCAAAAGTCTTCCTCTTCTTTGTTCTTCATCTTTCTTTGTCCACCCACTGCTGCATCAGTGACTTTTCTACATACAGTACACTTAAAACTGCCTCTAGAGTGTGTGTGTGTGTGTGTGTGGGGGGGGACGGTGCGTCTTCCCCTGCCAATAGCTGTCAAGCGGGGAAAGTCGGTCAGTGTCTCAGTCGACGAGGCCAGAAAGCTTCTGTTCTGTGCTGCAGGTCGTGCATTATTCTCTTTACCGCTCGCACCTTTGGGCCTCAGAATGAGAATCACTGGGACGCACGGAGGCGAAAAATGCGCAAAAACATGCGACTACAATGCAGCACAGTGATCACATGACTGTGTGTGTGTGTGTGTGTGTGTGTGTGTGTGTGCAGCCAATGAAAAGCCTTCCTATCATTTCTGCAGAAGCCTCATTGTACAGTTTTGCTATTTTTGTATTGTGGCTGCAGCTAATTCATTTCAGGCGCTTGTGAGTTTTCTCCCTGCGTCATTTACATGTGTGCGTTTGACCTTTTTTTTTTTTTGCGTCACCGTTTGCTGGCACAAACCGTCGGCAGCGTTGTGCATCCTGTCGCCTCTTTGCCTGCGTGACACAAGTGACACATTCAAGAACCAGGCTGGCAACGTCCACAAACCCCATGAAAAGACCAAAAGCAGCGAGCGTCTCTCTCCGAACCTTGGTCCTTTCTTAAAGGCACAACTAGCGTTTCCCTCGGCCGCACCACGGGGGCCACGTCTCCCTCATCGTCCCGCTCATTATTTATTCAGAGGTATTTGATGGGATTAATAATTCAGCCAGATAAATTTCTAAGCATTAGGTTGTCTGCGTAGCTGTCTGAGTGTATTATTTCTCCCCCGTCCTCCCTCCCTGTCATGAAGAGGACTCCCACTGAGCTTTTAAATGAATGCTTATGTAAACCTCTTGTTCTGCTTTGACTCCCACACATCCCCGTTTGACTGAATGCTCTCCCACTCTCCCTTTGCTGCAATTCCCCGTTCGTTTCTTTTCATCTCTAGTATGTTTCTCCTTTTTTTTTCTTAAATGTGTGCGTTTGTTTCTTCTCTGTTTCCTCTTCTCATCCCACCCACATGTTTTATAGACTTCTCTCTTTTCTCCTCTCCTTCATTCACATTTTCACACGGCATCTACTGTAAATATATTTCGACTGCATTAATCGCCGACATCCGCCTCCGGTGTGGCGGAGACTCGTTGCGGTTACGTAGTTTTTATTGTGGCCACGTACACCGGGGACGTCCTGTGGAGGAGGTTTGAGAGAGAAATGTTTTCATTGATGCTTTGACTCACTTAGTGCATCCACTTTCAATTTCACCAGGATGCATTTTTATAACAAGTAGAAAAATCCCTCTTCCTGACGTGTGTGTGTGTGTGTGTGTGTGTGTGTGTGTGTGTGTGTGTCTGTGTGTGTCTGTGTGTGTGTGTGTGTTCTCTCTGCAGTATTGCCAGTGGTTTTGGTGGGGCTTTGTTTGTCTACCTGAACCGACTGATTGTCCAGTTCATCAGGAAGCAGAAGGCCATCAACAGATTCCTCATGAAAAAGTAAGTCCAGTCTGCTGCACATTTCCCCCAAATGCTGCACTTGAAGTGGAAATACACAACTTTTCAACGTTTTCCCTCCTTAGCGGTATTATTGTTGGCGCTTGAAATGAAACGGACGATTCGAATCCACTGACCCGGTGAACCGGTACCTCTCAAAGTAGCGTCACTCCGTACTTGGTTCGTTCTTAGTTTCGTTTTCCGCACTTACTCCGGTCATACTTCTCGAGAGCTTGCACTGCTACGTCTTTGTGACTGCGGAGAGCTAGAAGAACCTCTTCCTGTTGCGGTCGCACGATGTTCATTTGTTTCCGTGAACGGAGCCTTCGTGTTCCCGGGCGATCGACCTCGGAGGAGATTTAGTCATAACATCGTGCAATCAACATTTCTGATGAGAAGTTAAAGCAAAAACGCTTCTGTTGCCACTTCAAGTGCAATTTTCTTTGCGGTGCGTTATACTTTTCACTCCACTACATTGACTCGTGCACTACGATGGTTATGTTTAGTCTCCTCTTTAATACGCTGTCTGTCTGTCTGTCTGTCTCTCTGTCTGTCTCTCTCCCTCAGACGTCTGCTGTACCCTGCGCTCGTCACTTTACTCGTTTCCACTCTAACGTTTCCGCCCGGCTTTGGACAGTTTATGGCTGGCAAGGTAGGTCCTGCGCACCCACTCTGCACGCACTATGGCGTTCCACACCTGCAGGGTCACTATGGTGTCACACACCTGCAGGGTCACTATGGTGTCACACACCTGCAGGGTCACTATGGCGTTCCACACCTGCAGGGTCACTATGGCGTGCAGAATGACCCTGACATATCCGTCTTGTGTTCAAACTGCACCATCATGTCTCCAACTCGCATGCACCCGTTAAACCTTTCTAAAGTCCTCACTCACGATGCTTAAAGTGCTGCAGGATTTACATTTCCTGCATGAGCAGCTGTGTAATTAAAGCATTTTGGATCATTATATTGTTTCATAACAGCCTGATTAACATTCGTGTCTTTGTGTGATTTGTTAAAGGGACAGTTCATATTTTTTTCTTTTTTTTAAAAAAAAAAAAAAAAAAAGGTGCAGAGCGTTGGAGATTTCGGCCTGCACAGTGATACGGTTGGCGGGTGTAGCTCGGCAGAAAGAAAGTAGTTCCATCTAGTTCTGTGGATTATCTTGAGTTACCGGGTCATGATTTCTGGAAAGAGACGTTGCTGTTGAGTTTTTTTTTTTTTTGTTTTTTATGTTTTTTTACTGCCATCCAATTCCATTATATTGGAGAAAAGGCAGAAATCTCCGATATCTTTAACACTTGTTTTTAATCTTTTTAGATTTTGGGGTGAACTGTCCCTTTAACACTCACAACACAGGTTAAAATGTGTGTGTGTGTGTGTTTCATTTGTGTGTCCTTTCGACTCATAGGTGTGTGTTTTTGTGTGTGTTCCCTCCAATTCCACCCCTTTCGTCTGTCTAATTATCAGAATTCTAAAAGAAATATTCTATTTATCCACACACACACACACACACACACACACACACACGTCTGTATCTTCAGTCCATCTGTCTTGCTCTCATACTCCTCACTCATCATTTCTCTGGCAGCGGGCGACATTATCGCCACCAGTGTCTCCAGCTATCGCGGCTTTTAAACGGCGTCAGGCTGAATTTGTCATCTCGATATCTTAAATCTTTTAAGACACTTGCAGCACGTCCGTCTACCCGGCCTGTGGTGCCACGCGCTTTGCATTTGAAGTGGAAATATTCACACAATCACTCGACTCCGACGCACATGTTTTGATGTTCTTTGGAGATACGGGGAGAGATGACTATCCCGCGTTTCTCCAGAGTCTTCTCCAGAGGAGAGAAAATGAATTTACATCTACAGGCCGGCGCCGAACCAAAGAGGCACATTTGGCACATTTTTAACCCGCGAGCTTCCTGCACAGAGAGGAGCACAGGGCCTGCTGACACCTCGCTGAACGTCCAGCGTGTCCACGTGAATTTGACGTAATGCTGTAGCGTTAGCAGTGATGTAGTAGTGGATGGAGGTGGAGGCAGTTTGTCTATAAGGTGAAGTTTGAAAGTTTTCCTTTAGTCCGTCCACCCATGTTTGCAAATGTTGATCTGCCTTCCTGTGGCCTTTTAGCTGACCCAGAAGGAGTCTCTGGTGACATTACTGGACAACCGGACGTGGGCCAAACAGGGCATCGCGGAGGAGTTTGACTACATCGGACACTCGCAGGCCTGGAAGCACCCGCAGGTCAACGTCTTCGTCACCCTGGTCCTCTTCATCGTCATGAAGGTAGGAGAAAGAAAAACCTAGATGTTGGGATTCTAGGAGATGAGTGTGGGAACTCGTGTCAGTTAAATGCACACTAAATACTGTCCACGCTCTTATTGTGAAAATACCGTAAATCGCCCAGCCCGACGGGGGCTTTTAATCTTCATCTCGGAGGCGGTTTCGTCTCCAGAGCTGCCAGTCGAGCAGCGGGGAGTGAGGCGGAGCTAGTTCTTGTCTCATTTGTGGTCTGATAAACAGCACATTTGTGTACTTCAGTGTCTCACTGTTGTAGAAAGGTTTTACGAGAGAAAGCAGAAATTTCTTTTTTTCGCGAGGAAAAAGGGAGAAAGTTTCTCTGAAGGAAGCAGAAGTTTCTCAGGTGACACTAAAGTCTATTTATCTTCTTTTTGTCACAGATCTCTTTTTCTCTGTCTCTTTAGCCGCTCTGTAATCTTCCCTCTGGTCACTTTGCTTCTTCTTCTTCTTCTTCTCTATAAATTGCATATTATTCAACCTTCTTTTCACTTCCTTTCTATATTGGACAAAGTGTGCTGGTACAGTCTGTGAAATCCACACACACTTTATACTTTATACTTTAAAGATAAAGGAAGGTCACGGGGAACTGAAGGTTTTATAAATGGGAGGGTTTTGCCCTTTTTTTTTTTATTCAATACTGGACCCGGGCTAATGGGAAAGTATTGGAACT
>CALSBV010008980.1:72293-88602 GCA_943590825.1 Bovichtus diacanthus | reverse complement strand
TGTTCTCCATCTGGTCCTCGGAGTGCGGAGAACACAGGAACTCGACATTGATCCCTGAATACAGGACCAACACAACCAAACTCAATGCAGAAAAAACACAATTTTTATGAAGTTTTTAGTCTTTAAATGTCTGCTGGGTTTTGTGTTAAAACCAGTTCCCCACCCAGTATGAGATGCAGTCTGTCGGCGTTGATGTTCTCCGGACTCTTGGCTCCGCCCCCTGTTTGTCCCATGGAGGTGGGCGTGGCCGGACGGGACAGGTGTGTCGTCTGACATCACAAAACCTGGAACACACAGTTGCATATGGCTGTTCAACACCAGTCTACGTCTTTACTCCTTACATCTTACAGAAGAGCATTCAGGAGGAGTGAGTAGGGCGGAAGAGAGAGGAGGAGGAGCACTGACCGGTGCTATGGAGCCAGAGGGAGGTGGCGTGGAGGATGGGAGCCCAGGAGGAGGAGTAATGAGCTCTTGCTTGGTTCACCGTCTCTGCTGTGTAGAAAGAACCTCCTGGAGGAAAAAGACGAGGACAAACTCAATTTAACTTCAAGAAAGGTACAGAGTGGAATATTCAGAAAATACTTGTTATTATAACACCGGTGGCCGCTAAGTGATCTGCAGTCAGCAACCTCGCCTCTTCCTCCCCCCCCTACCTGATGTGATGCGTAGACCTGTGGGAGGGTCAGCAGGGCGTAGTCCTGCAGCGCTGCCAACCACAGGCGGCTCAGCATCGACAGATCTGATTGGACCAACTTCAGGAGGCCCGCACCTCCCGACTCAGAGTCTGAGCTGTCATTGGCCAGAGGGGAGGAGACTGACAAATCAGACGCCTTATCAGGGTTTTCCTTCTGTCTGCTCCTCTGAACAGCTACGATGTAAACCTGAGAGGAAGACAGAGAGAGAGTTTAGAGATTAATGTAGGGGCCACTGTCACTGCAGAAAACATAAGAAATGTTTTAGTTCTTCTTTTTTGCTCACGAGTTTGACAAAATAACTACACAAGTTGAAAATAAACACCAAGGATATACAATATATACTGATTTCTTTGAAATAATTCATTTTAAATTGGACTTTAAGACTTGCAGCACGAACAGAGTTATGTTCCTATTCTTAAATTTATTGTATGTCTCTTTTATTTAGTAATATATACACATTTATTTTTTATCTTTTTTCATTTTGTATTTAATTTAATTATTTATTTATTTTGAGAAAGTTTTTTGTTAAATATAAAATTACTTTTAAGAAGTCACAGCAAAAAATCATTTGAATAATGACATGAAACGATAAATAAACAGTGGAACCAGGGAACACCCACCTCGGCCCAGGCCTTCAGGACAGCCAGTGTTTCCATGGTAGCGGTGGCTTCGTTGTACAGCTGGCTGGACGTGTCCCTCCCCGCCTGGACTTTAGCCAATGAGGAGGCCAAGAGCTGATGGACTCGCCGCAGGTCACGCAGGTCACTGACAACACCGCTGGCTATCCAGGCGCTGCATACCTGCAGAGGAGAGGACGAGGTTAAAGGTCACAGAGACATTATAGAGCTTACAGCTCCATGTTATGTAATTCTGCTAACAGGAGTCTAGATGAGGTTTTTTATTTTTTATTTACCTGGACTGACTCAGCAGCCTCAGGTAAACATTTACATTTATTAAGATGATTGATCACCTGGCAGGCCTTGGCGGTGACGTCAGGAGGAGCGTCAGCAGTGAAGGCCGGTCTGAGAGCAGCTCCAACCTGCACACACACATACAGTACAATAAAAAAATCATACACATTATTTCGAGAATCACCGAAGTCATCAAAGAGGTCTGTGCAGACATTGTGGGGATTAAACTGTGCATTTTTCACAATTATTTAAAAATAATTACATAATAAGTTTTATAGGATAAATAATGAATTAATCATGGAAATAAAACAATCCAAAAATAATCACCAATTGGAATTTTGTTTTTTGAAAGTCTGATATAATAGAATGCTTTTTATGCTGTAATGGCCGTGGGATTAAAAAATTGTGGTTTTAATTGGTTTCAATGGGAAAATTTTTTTTCCTTAAGAGTGTCTTTATTTTGCATACATGATTTATTATAGGAGCCGAGGTTGAACTTCTAAAATAAAAACATATAAAACTCACACCCTTTCCAAAAATGTGTGGCATTAACGCGGCCAAAATGAAGTAAAAAATGTCAACATAAAAAGCCTAAAACGTCCCTCGTGAGGCACAAGGGTTTAAACTGGTCATGAGTTCGATCAGTGGTTCTTACGTTAGCCTGGTACTGCTCCAGGATCACATGACCAGGGAACTCCGGTTCGGGGATGGCTGAGAAGCATCTGATGATCACCAGCAGGGTCTGGAGGCCCGCCAGCCGCAGCTGGTTGCTGTGGTCTGTCGCTGCCATGAACGCCATGCGTACCAGGTCGCCAAGATGGAGCACCAGGAAGTCTGTGGGAGGACAGGTGACGGTCAGGGAGGTCTGCAGAGCCCTCAAACACAAACAAAGTGTGAACAGGGCCACTATTTTTTCCTCTTACCGGTGGACTCGTGCAGCCGTCGCTCCTGAGCCAGAACCATGTCAAAGTGCGCCGAGTCTGCAGTTTCACACTGAGCTATGAAGCGACAAACACACTCCATGGCGAAGCGGCGTGTGGCCCACCGCAGGGCCGTGAACGGGCCGCTGGACTCTGACCGAGCCTTGAAAGCAGAGGAGTTGTCGTCTCTGCCGGGGTCCGTCTCCTCGTCCTCCTGCCGCGCCCCAACCGGAGCCCGACAGTCTGAAGGGGAATCGCTCGTGAAAGTTCATTCCTGACCCTGGAACCTCAAGGGCCACTTACTAGCTTTTAATGTTTGTATGTAACGAATTGAACCCACCGGTGGTTGCAGACAGGACATCCTTGCAGAGTTTGAGCCAGTGTCCCAGTTTCCCGCTGGTTGCGCTGGATGCCATCATGGATGTCCCTCCTCAGACCTGGATCTGACTCCCGGTCCAACAGAGTGAACAGAGCTCCTTCCAGACCCACCTCCTTTATGGTGACGTCTGCAGAGAGAGGGGGGTGTTAGCATGTCAGTGTGTGGAGAGATGTGTGTCTAACACTTCTGAATGATGAGAAAGAAATATGTGTAATAAACTGTGATGGCAACAGGAAATACAATTAAATATAAATTAAATAAATCACTGGGTCTCGGACCGAATGTGCTGCAAATATGTAATACATAGAAGAAAAAAATATATTTTTCCTATAATATTTATCAATCCTACCAATACTGTATTTTTGAAGGTGATACCAATGTTGTGACATTAAAAGCAAAAAAAAAAAAAAAAAGAAAATCTGCTAATATACAGTATAGGTTTTGTTTTTTTATGTAAAATTATAACATTAACAAACATTTTTAATGTGTTTTTTAAAGAACAGTAGATATGTAGTGGACAGGATATTTTAGAGTCAAAACAAACTTGGGTCAATGCTCTCTGGTGAACAAACAACAGGATGTAATGGCGTTGACATTACAATTATAATGCCTTATAATGTCTAATAGTTCAACCTTTGAAATGAACAATACTGGAATTGTCTTTATTTGGACTTGACTTTTTGTAATATTGTATTTACTCTTATTACTTTATGGGGTTTTATTCTTCCTCAGTCTGTGATTATATTTATCTCGTGTGGCCTTATTTCTTTTGTGAGGCACTTTGTGATGTTATGCTCTTGAAAGGCGTTTTATAAATGAAGTTACTAACGTGTTTGAGATTTCGTGAACTCTGGAATGTAATAATTTATAAAGAGCTCATTTACCTTTTTGTGGAAAAACCATATTAGACACAAAGTATTATTCCAAGCATAGTATTATTATATGTCTTCAAACATGTCTGGATCTTTAAAAATGGCTTAATAATGATATAATAAATTTAATAAGCCGCAGCTCCAGCAGAGACAAGACTGACCAAGCTGTGTGTTGTCTCGTCTGGGCAGCTCTTTGACGAGAGTCACGGCGTGTTCAGAAACCTCCACAGCCTCCCGCTGGACGAGCTGCCGCAGACACGCCACCACCGCCCGACGCAGACACAGGTAGGAACTGCACAGGTGGGCCTGACACAGACACACACAGACACACACAGACACACAGACACACAGACACACACACACACACACACACACACACACACACACACACACACACACTTTTGAATTTCATAAAGGATACATTTTATCTTAACCTATAAAACAAAAATATATTATTTGTACTTTGTTTTAATTATGTGAATGGCCCATTTCTTAATAATAAATTATTGATGAATTAATGTGTCCATCACTTAAATGTTGCAGCTGGTTAATGTGTAACATTTTAACAACTTTAAAAACTGCTTATTTTCATCTATAATAAAAAAAAAATCATCATTTTTTGGGGGGTCATTTTCACATTATTAACCTCAAACTGCAAAGTAACTACAGTTATGAAATATATGTAGAGGGCTAGAAGTATAAGTAGTTACTTTTCAGCACCTTCATCAAACTATAAATATATTCTTCATCAGTTAAGACCCCAGAACTTCAAACACTTTCTATTTTCTCCATTTGTTTTTGTTCGCTGGAGTCACAAACAGGAAACAATGTGCGAGACACCGCAACAGAAACATCCAACATCTGTGAGCTGGATAATTATATCTCAATGTTAATGTTTTCATCCGTTACTCACAGGAAACACAACTTATTACTCTCTGCTGAAATGTCAAGAATAAAGCTCTTGTGTGCATTTAAAACTTCAGACAAAGCAGCTTTTATACCGCGCAATTCTGAAACTTCAAACTAAAAGCACACCTCTATTTGTATGACATTATATCAATATATACTAACAGGACTATGTGCAGGACAAACATAGTACACATTTTTTTTCACAAACCATATTATGGGATGTAAACCCAGTGCAAGCTGAGACACAGTAAGTGCTTCCTTATAAATCTGAGATTTTCCAATGGGAGTTTTGCATTAAAGCTGGACAGATCTCGCTGTATTTCTGTACTCATTAGAAAACATGGACGATATACAAATTTCATGTCAAGATTATCCTGGACAAATATAATCACAAACTAATATTACTGTTGCATCACAGATAAGAAACATCCTTTTTAGTGAATCTGCAATTATATCCTATATTGTCACAATATCATCCAGCAAACTGCACTGAGCTGAAACAGCAGACCAGGCTTCATGCAAAATAACAGTCAAACTACAACCTGAGGCCTGAAAAACTGTCCATTTTCACTTCAACACAGACAGTCATGTTTGGTGTTTAAAGCTTAAAGTTTCACCTTAAAATCCTCACATTTATATCTATAAACACATTTAAAAACAATACTAAAAACATGTGAAGCGTTCATTTGCAAAAAAAAACAGACAAAAGCCAAATAAAATAAATAAACCAACACTAGTTTCATTGATAAATTGATGCACAATAAAAATAAATATATTTCATCACTAGTTTGATATTCTCTGGATTGCGCACACAAAACATGATTTAAGAAAATAAATAATTAAAGATACGTTTTTGAACCCTTTATCGATATCTCAGGTAATATGT
The DNA here is from genome assembly GCA_943590825.1 of Bovichtus diacanthus. Classification (NCBI taxonomy): domain Eukaryota; kingdom Metazoa; phylum Chordata; class Actinopteri; order Perciformes; family Bovichtidae; genus Bovichtus; species Bovichtus diacanthus. Next base: position 83,030 of record CALSBV010008980.1, on the reverse strand, counting down.
GACATTTTACTTCTTATGAGGAATTTTCAATTAACGTTGAAACCTTTAAGTAAATTAAGTTGCTCAGGCGACTCCTGTGCTTTTTCCTGCTGCGACATGAGTTTAACATTTTAAACTGTAAACAAACTACTACAGCCGATGTGTCCGCTGCAGATCAGGATGTCAAAATCCTCATGAGATACATTTACAAAACATCAAACCAGGAGTTCCTCTGATATTCAACAAATAAAATTGTTAAAAACATGCAAAACACAACCATCACATTTAAATTTACAGAAAAATGCACAATATTAAAACGATGCTCATGGATATTAATTGTCTTATATTGTTGCATTTGTCAGAATAAAATACTTTATCTGTGCTGGTTCTGCTGTAACATGTGGAAGTAAAGTCTTATCTCAAAACTAATCAACACTAATATTGCACAATAATCCTCAAAGGCGGCATTTCAAGAGATAAATAACCTGACACCTGAGAAAGAAATGAGGTTGTTCATATAGTCGTGAGTTTCTTAATTAGCAACAGCTCGACCTCCTGATGACCACAGGTGGAAGTAGTACTCAGATATTCTACTTAGTAAAAGTATTAATACAGTGTAAAAATACTCTGTTACAAGTACAAGTCCTGCATTCAAAAGTAGAAAAGTATCAGCATCATAATATACGTAAAGAACCAAAAGTAAAAGTGCTCATTCTGCACAACGGCCCATTTCAGAATAATCTATTTGACTTTGCTGGATTATAATTATTGATGCATTAATGTGTGCATCACTTTAATGAAGGTGGGGATACTTTTAATAACTTTATATACTGCTGGGCAGCTTAATCTATAAAAATACATCACCATTTTTCCGTTGATTTAATATTTTGTATTAATAATCTTAGCTCAAATAAATGTAGTGGAGTAGAAGTATAAAGTAGCAGGAATTTGAAATACTTAAGTAACGTACAAGTACCCCACAATTGTACTTGTTAAGTAATAAACAACCACACAGTACATTAAAATACCAGCCTGATGCTGTAATACACTTGAAATACATTTAGTAATGTCACGTAATCTAAAAGATATTAATTAATTTGAATTTCACACACTTCAGCAACTACTTCAAACTAAAAGTTTCTGCACAATGAGAAATGTAATTTGTCACATCGAGCGCCCCCTTGTGGTGCAAACAGGAACATCACGTCACACAGGAATTCAAACCACCAGGAGCTTTTATCAAAATATTATTTAATTATCAAATAATTACATAAAAATAAACAATAAGAACAGAAATACAACCTTTTATCAGTGAAATGCCCGAAAATATTGATACAAAAACAGAGCAGTGGTCAAAACAGTACAGCACAGACGGAATCATTTCACTGGATTTACATGTTAAAGTAAAACAATTCTCTAGAAAACAGAGAACGTGTAGAGTAAATAACTTATTTTAAAGAAAGTTTGACTTGACTTTGTCACATTCAACAGACTTTACATTGAATTTTAAGGCCCGATTTAATGTTTCCATATTCAGTGTACACACAGACTCCCTGAACTCGTATTCAACAACATCGACAGTAATAAGTCCCTTTTTTTTTTTCTTTCATTGCAGGCTTGAACTGTGATTCTGCACAACCTGGTCAGATATGAGTATTTTAAGTTCCTTTTGGCAAAAGTTCAGTCCTCCAAACCGCCCGTCCCACAGTTTTGAAACCCTCTGCAGTTTTTATCCGAGCCGACTGAACCTGTCGTTCCTCTGTGAGTGCCTGGTACAGCTGGCACAGCAGAAACTGGAATAATACGAGTTGGAGCAAAGTCGTGCGTAGACTATGAGCTCGCAGTTGGCAAGCTCAGGCTGGTCCACGCATTCTGGCGACACGTCAACACCTGCAGCAGTTAAAAGACGTTTAGTGTCCTTTTTTTGCTCCTCATAACATCCCTTCAACACACAGACCACTGTGTGGTGCTCTGTGAAGTAAATAATGAATCTACGAGAATCACAATGTCAGTCTTTTACACTTTGTTTGATCACCTGCATGACAGAGATCCGACTGTTTTTTGATGCTTAATATCCAGCTTGTACTGATAAATGTGCTGGTATTTATATGTTGATGCTTTGATCTGTCTGTATAATTGTTTGTGCGATAGAGAATATGTAATGTTTTCAGTGTTGTTTTGTGTGTACCTGCCCAGGGACTGCGGATGGATACTAACTTGTAGCTAAATCTGAAATAAACAAGGCACTACTTATTTTATAAATGTTTTTATTTTAAATTTTTCGTTTCCATTATCGCATCACTTAATATTTCCTCTTTATATTACTATTTTTTGTGTTTTATTTTCTAATTTTTATTATATATTTATACTGTGCTTGTTTTAGTATTATAATTTTTACTTCTATATATTTTGCACTTTTTATATGTTTTAAATCCAAGAGTTTTTTTTTTTAAATTGCATTGTTTATGTATGGACTGCTTGATATATTTGTTCTCATGTTGCTCATTTTTGAATGGTATACAGGGGGGCTTACATTATTATTATTATTATTATTACTATTACTATTACTATTATTATTGAGTCACACATTGTGGATGTGAAGTACAAACATCTTTAGGTCTTTTTTTAAACTGCTATTAGCAAAGTGATGCTTATGTTTAATGATAAAACTAAGACGTGTTTAATGTTTTTAAATTGAAATATCTTCATATGGGCACTTTTCCAAGCACATATTGATAAATGCAATTAATTTGAATAAATAATTAAACGAAAGCTCTACTTAAAACATGTCTGGAATTGATCTTTCAAGATAATAATCACATCTAAAATATGATTTGGAGGAATTACAGTGGCTAAAAACGTCCTTTCCATACTCATGGGTCATATGAAGGAGAATCTGGTGAGTTTGGTGATTTTTCTTGAAATGTCGATACTGTAGCACCAGGCTACATAAAAACAGAGTATGATCCTCACCTTGCGGAGCGTCTTTTGTGACTCTCACTTCAGCCGTGGCACTCACAGAGTAGATGCCGGCGTAAGCGTTGCAGGTGTACGTTCCCTCGTCTGCAGGCGTCACGTTATTCAGGATCAAGCTGCCGTCAGAGGACTTCAGGACGTTACAACCGTCGGGACGCACCGGTATACCGTTTCTGAAGTAAAAAAAAAACCAGTTAAGGTAGTTTACTCCTGTTGATGCTTTGATTTCTTACCTAGAATAATATTTACAGATGCTAAGTAGACAAATCAACATCAACATAAAGTGACGAACAATTGTCATATTTCCAATGGAAAAATTCCAATATAGTGTTTGTTATTTCTCTCAATGTCCTTATAAAGCTTATTTTTGAAACACTCCACAGGAGGCAAAAATACTTTTTATTTCTCCAATTTTGTGTGTTTATGAGTTATGAACTCTGTGATCATGTAAATGTTTGTGAAAACAAATGAAACATATAAAAAAAGTTCCCATTCACTTTTTTACTTTGGAAGACAAATATCACCTGATTGTCTTTCAAATAAAAACTTGAACTTGAATATTAGTTCATTTGTTTTGCTTTTAAAGATGTTAGATATCTTATTTTTAAAACCAAACTCTGTGCTGATTATTCTTTGGGCCTGAAATAAAGCATGAAGGATAAGTAGGATAAATGCTAGATCTTTATGATCGCAGTGATTACCTGGACCAGCCTATGTTGACGTTGTCTCCTGACACCACACAGGGGAGCAGAGCGGTGCTGCCTTCAGACACTTGGATGTTATTGGGAGCTGTGGTGATCTTCAGCTCGGCTGGACAATAAAACCAGAAAAAATAAAATCACCGAGGAGGATTTTTGCTGATTTTCTTCAACCCAAACCCTGTGTGTTTTCATGCCACTCAGATATATTGACCTCTGCTGGTGCTTAAGTGAAATTACAACATCATCAGAATCAGGTTTATTGCCAAGTCGGTTTTCACACACAAGGAATTTGCTTTGGTTTAGTGATGCATAAATTAAAATGGAGAAATAAGAGCAAATATTGAAAAACTATTTAAAAAAATATTATTAAAAAAATATCAAACAAAAGATAATAAATGTGTACAAGGAAGATAAATATACAAAAGAAAAAAAACAAATGACAATTTACTGTGAAAAAAGGTATATCTTAATTAAAAGCGGTAGTATTGTGCAGAAATGTCCAAAATAGTCAGAGGAATGTGCAAAGGAAGACAAAGGAGAAGAAGAAGAACGAAGAAGAAGAAGCAGAAGAAGAAGAAGAAGAAGACGACAAAGAAGAAGAACGAAGAAGCAGAAGAAGAAGAATAAGAAGAAGACAAAGAAGAAGAAGACAAAGAAGAAGAACGAAGAAGACAAAGAAGAAGAAGAACAAAGAAGAAGAAGAACACAAACAAAAAGGCAAAGAAGAAGAACGAAGAAGAAAAAGAAGAAGAACACAAACAAAGACAAAGAAGAAGAAGAAGAAGAAGAAAAAGAAGAAGATGACAAAGAAGAAGAAGAACAAAGAAGAAGACAAAGAAGAAGAAGAACACAAACAAAAAGACAAAGAAGAAGAAGATAAAGAAAAAGAAGAAGAAGATGACAAAGACAAAGAAGAAGAAGAAGAAGAAGAAAAACAGAAATGTCCAAAATAGTGTGAGGAGTGTGCAGAGGTTCACAGTGTGCATGAGGAAGGTCACAAAGACGTGTGTAGCACCAGTTACATGTTTCTTAAGTCACCTTGGACTCTGAGCTGCAGCTGCCTCTGCTCCAGCTGCTGCTGAGAGGAGGCTGTGCACGTGTACACTGCAGAGTCTGCAGACCTCACAGAGCCGATGGTCAGCGTGCCGTCTGAGTGTTGGGCGAACCTGCAACACAAGGAGGGTCTCCTTTACACCTGGATCAATACTTCTGCTTATGTGCAGCTTTGAGGGCCAGGACCCCCAAGTGGGTTGAGAGAGATGAAATAACATATTTTAGACTATAATATTTGGTGAATGGCTTTACATGACAATCTCAGATACAATATATGTTTATTTGCCTTTTTGACAACATCAACTTTTTCTTTTCCATTATCGCATCACTTAATATTTCCTATTTATATTACTAGTTTTTGTGTTTTTATTTTATAATTGTTATTATATATTTATACTGTGTTTGTTTTAGTATTATTTAGTATTAGTATTAGTGTTTTTTTTTAATTGGCATTGTTTATGTATGGACTGCTTGATATATTTGTTCTCATTATTATTATTATTATTATTATCGCTACTATTACAATTATTATTATTATTGTTATTATTATTATTACTATTATTACAATTACTATTATTATTATTGAGTCACACATTGTGGACAAGTAAAAACATCTTCACTGTAAATCACAAGAGACGTTTTGTCACTTTATTGAAGCTTCATTGAAACTTACATTTAAATGGGAATATGGTATAACTTTATTTATTTATTTTTTTGTGGTTACAAAATCCTTTATCTGCAAATAAAAGAATTTGCACATCACAAAAATTCACTTTTCTGTAGACTGACAGTTAATAATAATAATCATAACAATTTAATTTAATTTAATTTAATGATAATTACCTGGAGTCACTGAGGGTCTGTCCATCTTTAGTCCACTGAATGCTGACAGACTGCAGAGCTGAGGGAGGGACGATGGTGCAGGACAGTCGGGCAGTTTGTCCCGCTCGCATTTCCACCAAAGACGAGCTCGACCGCTCGATACTGAAGCTGAGAGAAATAACAGAATGAAACAAAGTCAGTGACTGAATCATCATTTCCAGCTACACACATTTAATATAAGAAGACGAGGAAGAAAAAGAAGAAGAAGGCAAAGAAGAAGAAGAACGAAGGAGGAAAAGAAGAAGAAGACAAAGAAGAAATTTAGTTCTTACCGAGGGACGGGACCATCTCTGGGCAGGGAGGTAGTAACCAGCTGAGATGATCCTACTAACACACAACTGGGTGAATGCTCGCGCCATAATTCACTTACGCAATGTCACATTAACACGTCATGCATAAAGGCCGGTTAACTTTTCACGGTCAGTGTGTTCTGACAGAACCTCTGACATCATCTATGACATCAGCTTCGGCCCAATATTCAGGATTTCCGTGTGACGGACTAATTGGGGTTAAAGTCGGACAAATTAAGGTTGTCACCGGGTCTGGCCCCAATTAGCCGACTGCACACGGGGTGAGAGGTTTTCTCTCAGAAGCTTTCTTCGAGTGCTCCGATCTTGAAAGATGTGAAGTTTACAGGACAGTGTTTGCTCTGTTTAAATCCACACATGCTTTGAATTTCATTAGTGATTAACAAAAACAAATAAATAAAGATGACATGGTGCAGGTACAAGCCATATAAACTGCTGAGATTTTGGGCTATTTTACTTCCATAACATGTCTTCTGTCAGACTAGTTAAAAGAAATCATCTAAAATCCACATCAGGAGTTTCTTTAATAACTTTGTCTGTTTGTCTGTACATTTCTCCTAAATTCAAATGATTGTATCTCTGCGTTACCTGAGACCGACAGGTAGATGTAGCGGTGGTCTCTCTCCTGTTCACGAGTAGCCACGCACAAGAACCAACCGGAGTCCAACTTAGTGAGAGGACCGACTAACAGGGAACCATTGGGCTGCTGGTGATGCCTAAAGAACATATAAAGAAAGAGGTAAAAGATAATCACAAATATTGACAGAAAGCGAAACTAAACGTATATTACAGTTTAATTTACAGCCGCTTTGTTATGTTTCTCAGATTATTCGTTGTATCACTTGTGCACATCATAAAGGCAATTTCTCATTCTTTTGAACACATTTTAAATGCCTTGGCACATAAATGCAAATGATGATGTACTATTGTCTGCATTCAATAGTTTCCTACATTTCTTTGAATATCTTCCTACATTTCTTTTGAATAATTTTCTGTTGAATATTTTCCCACATGTCTGTTGAATATTTTCCCACATGACTGTTGAATATTTTCCTACATTTCTTTTGAATACTTTCCTACATTTCTTTTGAATACTTTCCTACATTTCTTTGAATTGTTTCCTACAATTCTTTTGAATTGTTTCCTACATTTCTTTTGAATACTTTCCCACATTTCTATTGAATTGCTTCCTACATTTCTATTGAATTGCTTCCTACATTTCTATTGAATTGCTACCTACATTTCTATTGAATTGTTTCCTACAATTCTTTGAATTGTTTCCCACAGTTTAACTTTATACTGTTGAAATTGATTTCTGTTATACATTAAAGTACTTAAAGTAACGAAGTGCATTGACTCAAGTACTGTATTTGAGGTTCTTGAGTATTTTCTTTTCATGCCACTTCGTACTTCTACTCCACTACATCTCAGAGAGAATATTGTATTTTAACTGCACTACATTTATTTGCAGCTTGGGTTACTAGTTATCTTACAAATTAAGATTTTTGCATAGAAAGAGTTTATAAAGTATAATTTTTCGTAATAAATCTTCTCATAAACTACCCAACAATATATACAAATACAGCTAAAAGTTAATCAATTATTTGATTAGTCGACAGAAAATGAATTAATTTAAAATGTGAGGATTTGCTGCTTTTTCTATTGAATAATTTGAATCTTAAATATTTTTTAGGTTTTTTGCATTGAGTAGTTTTACTTTTAACACCAAGTAAATTTTTCTGATTATACTTACATATTTTTTACTTTAAGTAACATTTTGAATGCAGTACTTTTACTTAAATTAAAGATGTGAATACTTCCTCTAGCACACTGTTATGTTGACAACATGATGAAGCATTTTGATTATCTTACTTGAAAATATGACTTTGACACATGACAAAAAAACATGACACAATGACTTTTAATTTTGATGTTCATTGACATATTTACTTTTGAGAGATAAACTAAGGATTTTCAGCAAGTTACGTTATGTCGCAGGTAATCCATCGTGTGGTGCCGTTTAGAGAAAAGCCCTTACTTGAAGATTTACAAAAACTGAAAGCTGGCGGAGTGTCTGACCTGTGAGTAGACAGAGGGACACCATCTCTTCTCCACTCCACGTTGACGGTGGAGGACGGCGGCGGGCTGACTCTGCAGGGCAGCACCACCGTCTGTCCCACTAAAGCTTCCACTGTGGAGGGGTCAGTCTTATCGATGGTCACCTCTCCCAGGGTCAAACTGAGGAAACAGGAGGAGGATACAAGGACAGAAGGAAGGAAGGAAAGGAGGAAAAAAAGAAGGATGGAGGATCAGGAAGAAGATGGAAGAGAACGAAAGAGTCACTTTATGCTCCACTGTTGGTACTTTTATTAGTAGTCACCAAAGCAAGCATAAAGATCGCCCACAACCTGGCATCAGAAGCTTATCAGAGGGAAGACAGAGACAGCATTGGCACACAAATGGCCCATGCAACATGAAAGCGACCTTCACCCACAAGTAGAGCTGCACCGATTAGTTGATAGACAAAAAATGATGGATTGAAGTAATTTTTCATGCAAAATATCCCAAAATGCCGTTTTCAGCCTCTCAAATCTGAAAATGTCCAGCTTTTCTCTGTTTTATATCAAATTAAAGTGAATATCTTTTGGTTTTGGACTGACACTTTGGACTTTTCACTATTTTCTGACATTATAGACCAAACGATTAATCCACGAAATAATAGGCTGATTAATCGATAATGAAAATAATTGTAAATTGCAGCCCTACACATAGAAACAACAAATTAAAAGACAAAGGACAATTTTCCCTTCACCAGAATGAACCCAAAGTAAGTACCCAGCAAGACCAGCTACGTCCCCCACAGCTGTGGCAAATACCCCCAACAACATTAAGTTTAGTGACAGGACAAACCATGAAGCCTTACAGCAGAACCTTTATTAGTTTATCTAATGACAAGGTGACAACACAAAGCACAAAGGTGGTGACGCACACAGTGAGGTAGCAGGCACAGATGAGACGACTAACATCAACTCCAGACGGACAGACAGACAGAGAAAAGTCCCAGAAGCTTCAAACAAAAGAGCTGTCCATTTCAGGATCGCTGTGAGGGTGCCGGACTTCCCCGGACATTTTGTCGAGGTTAAAAAGGATGAAACGAGGCGTTGCAAGCGCGAGAGAAAAAGTCCGTGGAGCTAGAGGCACACGAGCGGCGCTGAGGTTGCATTTTATGCTGCGTTCCAGTCTAAGTCGTAGTTCAAATTTCCGACATCTGACCCTCCAGGTGCACGACGGCAAAAGTAAAACAAAAAAACATGGCTGACCGTGACAAACATTTCCCCCAAGTTATTTTTGTGCAGAGAACATAAGTTCCCTGTAACCAGCGACCTCAGTTTACACGCAGAACAGCTTTTACTGTGTGATAGTATAGCAAATATACGTTACGTTGCCTTTAAGTTTGACCCTTTAAAATGTTCGCTTTTCACTGTTGTGTGACGTCAGAAGTCGGAGTAGATGGATCTGAGTTTACAAAGAGGAACTCCGACTTTGAGTGGCGTTTCATTGGACTTTTTTGAGGAACATGTCGGAGATTTTCGAGTTACGATTCATCTGGAACGCAGCATTACAAAGCACGGTTTTAGATTATATTAGCATCACAAGAATTATATGCATCTACAAACTGGAAAGAGCATGTTGCATAAAATAAAGCACATATATATATATTTATATTTATTTATATATTATAATATCTTTAAAGAGTAACTTAACTGTGTCACTGCCACACCTGACAGTGAAGCCATAATGTACCGACACACCCTGAAGTACACTTCTACGTCAATGCAGCAAAAAACAGACTTTCTGGGGTGTTAAATTACTCTTTAGGTTTGCTAATTTAGTTTTTCAAGCTTGTTAAAGAAGGCTATTTATTTAGTCTTCACTTTGATTTCTCACTTTATGCTTCATGAGTAATTGACATTTTACTGATGACATTTAAAAATCAGATTGCATGAATTATGTGAACTGGCATTCTGAATTTTTGGGACTTTTTGTTGTATTATTGAAAATGTGTGTGCATAATTCTGGATGTGGTTTATATTCAGGGTTCCTACAGCTTAGATTTAAGACTTTTTAAGACTTTTTTAATGACATTTGGAAATTTAAGACCAATTCTATGCACATTTTTTCCACCATCCAGATCTGTGGGACGTTAATGCGAGAGGATAAATTATAAAAACAAAATCAAATAAAAATGTGACCAATTATTTCCAGATTTTACAAAACATACATGAAACTTCCCATGTCTTAAGACTTTTGAAAGATTGATGTAAGACATTTTAATACCAATTCAGGCCTTATTTTTAGATGAATGAATTCAATGCGTTTTAAGACTTTTTAAGAATCCTGATATAAATTTGCCATGCGTGCAGGCTGGGAATATTTGTACACTTGAACATCATCATCATCATCATATTTGTTGCGGTGAATGATGCACGTGACTTCTGTCTGTGGACGATGTTTCCTTCAGCTCATACTTTGGCCCTACTCATGGACCAGGGCTCCTTCAGCAGGGGGAGGAAGGCTATTAAGAGCATTATGAGGCCAGTGGAGGCGATACCGGGGCAGGGAGTGAGCTTTTTTTTCCCCGCCGTGCTCCCAGGGTCTTCGGGGTCTTACCTCGCTGCTGGGCCGGTGTGCTGTGCAGCAGTAGCAGGGGAAGGCCGGCGACCGCGCAGATGGACTCGAGCTCTGTGGGCGTGCGTGGCCGCACTCGTGGCCTGTCTGCCGGTGCCGCTGGTCGAGCCTCTCTGGACTGTGAAAATCCTCCCCATGTTGCGTGACCC
>CALSBV010008980.1:10084-23728 GCA_943590825.1 Bovichtus diacanthus | reverse complement strand
TGCAATAAGGTCCCATAAACACATTTCCTCCATGGGGTTTATTCCTATTTTGCTACATGTCATTATAACGTTCTGTACATGTAATTCCAGGGTAAATGTCCCCAAAAAAAGAAGAAGTTTTTGGGAGGGACGCAGGGGGACACGCCCCCTTCAATGTTTAGAATACATGCTAAATAAAAATTTGTCACCTCCAATAAAAACAGGAGTTTTAAAGATGTAAAGCAGCAAATGCATTGCAAAAGAAGTATTAAATTCACAATTTGGATTCAACGCGATTCACAAAAGCACTATCGCCTTATTTATTAATATTCTGTATTTTCTAAAATAAATGTTCCTGTTTTCTATATTTGATATGAACTGAATTTGCAATAAATTAAATTAATTCTGCTTTTTCATGAGCTTCACTGAGACACTTCTGTTTTTATTTATTTTTCATTTTATTTTATGTTTTATGGGATATCTACGGATCATGACCCCCATATTTCCACCATAAATTGATGCAGAAAAGACACAAATTGGTGCAGAAAAATAGGAATATCTGTACCGAGTTTCACAGCAATCCATCCACTGGTTTTTGAGATAATTTGATGAAAACTGAAGGTGGTCAACCTCATGGTGGCGCTACAGGGGAGGGCGGAGGATCACCAAAGTCTGTGGGAATCATCCTCTGGGGAACGTGAATATTTGCACAAAACGTCATGAAAATCGATCAAATAGTTGTCGAGATATTTCAGCAAAGTGCAAAGAAGCAAAGTGGTGGACCAGGCGTCAGACGTTATAGCCATGCTGCTAAAAACAACAACAAAACATTTTTTTTTCCTTTTAAATATTTTTATTTACTTATTTAAACCCCGACCCGCCGTTGTCTCCGCACACAGAACATTGCATCTTATCTTATTCTACACGCATATATTTGACTTATTCCTAGATTTTATTTGCATTTATGTTGCATTGTTGGACACGCCTGAGATAATTAACCTGTCGATGTCGTGCACATGACAATAAAACCTTTGAATCTTTAATTTGGGTTCTAAACATTTTTATTTTTTTTAAAATAGAGCAAACAACAAACTAAATAAATCCCTGAAGTTGATCTTTCATGTTGTGTTCTCAATAATTCAAAAACACTGATCTAAAATACACAAAGGCTCTTAGAAGAATTTGACAATTTAATTGCTATATAATCCTGAAAATGTTAAAAACTGCATGGGGAAGAACGTGGACAAGTAATTATTTTGGGTTTTAAAGAGGAAACCACCACCAAAGCTATGTTTAAACATCTGCCAGTATGTTCTCTCTTCTCTTCTGGGGGTGAGGTTTTTCTAAACATCCCAACTGGCTAAAAACAAAAGACACCCAAAACTGAAAATTGTGCAGCATTATGTAGTTGTGGGCTCATGTAAAAACACACACACACACACACACTTTGGGTGTAATGTGTACTCATCTTGAGCTAACTTTCTACTGTTTCATTCAGAGCAGGGTGTGTGAAGCAGTGAGAGAGAGGCTGCGATAACCTTTTCCTTGTGCAAGAAAAGCAGTTTTAACGCCACATTTCCCACCAAAACCCTCATTCAAGCCACATGTTTGTTTGTCTGGTTTCACTGAAGGATCAGTTTCCATGTTGAGGCCAGACTGCGTGACTCGGTGAGGATAAATGTTTAAAAACTCCTCACAGGTAACTACGACCTTTTCTAAAAAGCACGGAAAGTGAAAAACAAACTAATTAGTTGCAGCAAATACCGTCCGTCCAGTTTGTCGAAACAGCTTATGCAGCACAATCCAAGCTTTTTTGCAGCACGTGCACGATATTTACCACAATATTCAAAGATTCAAAGGCTTTATTGTGATATGCACAAAAAGCTACAGCGTTGTTGTTCGCAAGGAAAATCTTCCCAGGCTCCTCCAACATGCAGTAAAGTCAAGACGTGAAAGAATAATGCAGGAATAAGTCAAATATATACAAATAAAACAGAACATATAACAATGTAAATACTGTACAGTGGAGACAAATACTGTAATAATATGTGGAATAAACAGTGTGTGTACTATATATTTATTTACGATGTATTTTTAGTGCAGTGCACAAGGTTAAGTTCAACACCAATAGTTCAATCCTTAACTTAAAGGGATACTTCACACTTTTTATGTCAGTGACTCCACATGTTTCCTTGAATTCTTGAAGAAAATGCAGTTTTTCTCTCCTGCCTCCTCGGTGAACTAAGAATCCAAAAAAACGTGGAAAAGTCTTGATAAACTGAAGTAAATTAAGTCGCGTTTAACAACAAAACTACGTGAAAAAGTCACCAAATTCATCCTTCATGACAATGTCAAAGGTATTCGGTTGGTAATTTATATTTAAAAAATAACTATTTTGTCTGGCGTTTAAGAAATATACGTGTTTGCCTTCTTACGGAGAGTTAAATGAGACGCTACAGCTAAGAGCTTAGCTTAGCATAAAGAGTGGCTGCAGAGGGGACAGCTAGCACGTGTTTTTTTATACGTATTAAAAGGAGATATGATAATAAGCTTCAGAGATATCTTAGGCTAGTTGTTCACCTGATGAGGCTAACGTAAGCTAACGACTGCTAGCTGTAGCTTCATATTTATTTTACAGACGTGAGAGTTAATCTGTTCATCCAACTCTCGGCAAGAGGAAAAAAATATCATATTGAACTATTACCTGAAGTTAAAGAACTGTCTTTTATTTTAGTTCTTGAATATTACATCTCAAAAATATATATTCAGGTTCAATAAACATCAAACTGCAACTTTAATCTTTATAGTCTTCAAGATGTGCAAAAAGCCTCCAACACGAGCGAATGTCAGTTTCACAAACCTGCTGAGGATTTGCAGGATTTAAACTTTTATTGGAGGGACATGAATAAGAAAACACTGCGACCAAGAGTGGAGGGAGGCTCACAAGGTCACGGGTTGGAAGGGATAATCAGGTATTTTTAGCACGGACTCAAACACCAAACATCAAAAATAGGTGGCCACCCACTTCTCCTGAACAACCAGAAATAATATCACCAAATAAAATCTTTACAGGGGCAGTGCAGCCAGGACTCCGGGCGTGTTGTTGTTTTAATTATAGAAACCTAATGAGTACAATGCCTTATGTAAAATCTTTGAAAAAAAAACACAAATCTTTTCAACTAGAGTCAACATTTTTCCACATGCACATTTCTGAGACACATCCACTTTTGATTCCTGGTCATTAAGTCTAGCTGTGGCTTTAAAAGGGGCCCTAAGCCGCAGGATTTAAGTTAACATTCAAATTACTAAGCTTTACATACATCCCCCTTCGGACCTAAAATGTACACATAAGTAGACAGAACAAAGAAAAACACTTTCTACATGTCAAAGGAAACATCTGTGCCCAGTTTAGCCTTCAGTCAGCATTTAGATCAGCAACATGATGTTTTTCCCTCCGTCGTTGTCCTCCAGTACACGCAGGTCACATCCACGTACGGTCGAGTTCCCATCGTCCTTGTGGGCCTTCAGAGCTGCCGGCTGAGCTTCTGCGCCTGTCTCTCCTTCGCATTAAATGCATATTTAGTGTCCTGTAGCTGTTCTATAATCTCCTTGGCCTCCTTCATCTCCACGGCGAGCTGGTTGTACTTCTCCACCAGCTCCTGGTTCTCTCTGCGGAGCTCCACCACCAGCTGGCTCAGCTCCTCGCTTTGCTTCCCGCAGTGCACCTTCAGCTGCTCCATCTCCGAGAGCGTCTCCTCCATGCGCTTCACCAGGCTCTCCAGCTTGTCCTTAGACATTCTCCCAAATGTTTTTATTCACCTCAACAGGTTTTTTTCTTTGTGTTTCGAGCTTTAGCTCCTTATCTCCTTGCGTTGTCGAGTGTCTGCGGTTATTTAAGTCTAATTCCCAATTCCTTACATGTCACACATGGCGCAGACAGCCCTCCCTGCTCAGTAATCCCCTTAGCAGAGCTATCCTGGGTACACAGGTGTGACACACAGCCGCATCGTCTCCTGCTTAAGTCCACTCCATACAGAGGATGACAGTGATTGACAGGCGACTGTTCACTTTGTCGTCCTGAAGCTTAAAGGCCGACAAAGAAATATGACGTCTATACATCTGTAAGAAAACAGAAGATTCTCTCGATGGGGATTCTTCATCTTGAGGAATCTTTTCAGGGAAAGCGGCCCAAACAGCTTAGAGTGCATGGTGTATAAGATAATCTGAGAAGAACAGGTGTCTGGAGACGATGCAGGAGAAGCTTTAAGGAATTAACTCTGTAGCCGAGCTGCAGGACTCACATGCCAGGATGAGGCCTCGCTGAGGGCTCGTTAGGTAAGTCACAGTATGAGGCTAAACATTCTGGGTAAACTGCCATACTGTGCCACTGTCCCGGCCAGCGAGGCCAAACGGTCCCCATGGTGACAGCTAATGCATCCAGGCAGCGTGCCAACGGCGCCCGTCGGCCAGTTGGCATCGGAGGACGAACGAGCGCGGGATACCAGTGCATCAGCACGCCGAGGAATGCCCACAATGTTCCCACCGTCTGCAGAGAAGCTTCGTGTCAATGGAAAGCTGTGCAGACAGATGACGCAGCAGACAATAGCAGTTTGAAGTAAAACGTGTTGAAGTAAAACGCAGCTCGAGGGCCGGTGACCTTTGACCTCTATGCGTGTGTGGGCAAATAAAGAGATCAGTGCCGCTTTACAGAAGCAAAATCTCACATCACAGAGCTCAAAGTTTAGTGTTGTGCATCAAATATGGAGAGGTGGAATGCAACTAAATGCATTTACTTAAGTACAATTTTGCTGCTTTTTACTTTTAATCCTCTACAATTCAGAGGCAGATATTGTCTGGACAACTAGTTACTTTGCAGATTAAGGAATTTCATACAAAACATGCAATTAGTTTATAAAATAGGAACAATTATTATAGATTAACTTTAAAATTAGCTCTACCTGCATTATCATAATGCTGTTTACGAGTGTATGCATCTGTGGTAATCAAATACATTTTTTTAAAAAAGTACCTTTTACTTTCGATACTACTCCATGTTGTTTCCACATGACGACTTAAAGCTCATGAAGACGCCGAAGTCGGAAGAACGACTTCTCAGGAAATGAGAGCGTCAGAGGAGCACCTGAACGCACCATCAGAAAGCTCCTTCTTGAAGTGAAGAAGTAGCAAAAAGAAAAGATGCCACAGTACAGCACACAATGAGTTTTGCCAGCTTGGTATTGATGTATTTGAGTTTTCAACGTGTATTTCTTGAATTGTTAATTGTTTTTATACATTTGTATTATACGGATGTGATTATTTAACATTCTGATGAAGATCGAAAGCAGAGAAGTAAAATGTGTGCATTACTTGTAGTTTTGCGTACGGGACACACCCATGTGTTGATATGTTGTCAGCAGAGTCACCACTTGGCATCAAAACCTAAACCAAAAAGTAAAACCAAACTATGATTTCAAAGATTACCACTTTAAGTGCTGTAATGTCGCCCACACTGGCTGAGAAAAAATACAAATTACAGTCTTGAGAATCTGTGTGTCAGTCACAACAACAAAAAATTAATAAAGAAGAGTATTAAGTTTCATTATTTATTAAAAAACAAAATCTGAATTGAATAACCTTGCATAACACACATGCATGTGAAGGAAAAAAAGCCAGTCACCCAACATATTCCCTAAAAACAGAAAGAGGAACAAAACGTTTCAGAACAAATATCACGATATTGTTCTCTTGGTTTCTTCTCTGCAAGCAGGAAACTCGAGTGCAACAACAAAAGAGCGATCAGTGCAGCTCGTCCTCCGTCAATCTGCATCATCTCATTAACGCACGCGAAGCCACGTCTAAATATTTCATACAAGACCATTTCTCACCTTGATTTAAACTTTTTTTGGTTTGTTTTAACTTGATTAAAATGAGTTAAGCAAATAATGCTGATAACTGGAGATTGTTTCCCAAAAATGTTAAAATTTAAGTATCAAATCAAACTAGATCTACAACTCCCTCATTTAGCAGGACTTTTTTCCTCAAAACTCGCTAAGAATTTCAGTCAAAGGTTTCGTTATTTCCTCAGATTTTCCAGATCTGCGTAGCACATGTACCCTCATGTTTGAAAAAGTACAAAGTCTCTCTAATGCACATCTTGAAAAACAGTATCTGCGTTTAGTCGAAATAACCGGCGTGTTCGATGTAGCATAGTTTCAGACGCCAGCGGGCGAGCATCATGAGGGCAGTTACAGTCTAAAGGTTCAGGGTTTGTGACCAGATGACCACAGGTTACAATCCCTGGACAGTTTAATCTCAGTCAGGGAAGAGAATGAAAAGCACGTTTCTGTCCCACAATAACAATTACAACAACAACTGAAACGCCCTCGAGCAAGGCACTGGACCCCCGACTGCTCCAGCTGAACTGCTCAGTGGCTGACATGGCAGGCAATCTTAAGTGTGTGTGTGTGTGTGTGTGTGTGTGTGTGTGTGTACTTTCCTCCCTCTGCAGGCTGCGACATCAAATGTCATTAAAAGGAATACTTCACCCCCAAAAATGACCAGTTACTCTCCACGTGTTTCCTTGAATTCTTAAAAGAAAACTTTATTTTTCTCTCCTGCCTCCTCGCTGAACTAAGAATCAAAAAAACTTAGAAAAGTCTTGATGAATTGCAGTACGTGGAGCTGCGTTTAACAACAAAACTACCTGAAAACTTCTGTTTTCAACTCTCACACAACTCCTGCAGAATAATAAAGTCTCATTTATCAGGTCGATGCTCAGTACTTCACAAACACGACTTTTAACCTAAAACTGCAATATTTAAAATATAGTTTTGATATTTTTTTAAACAAAACTTTTCTCTTTCGATTCTTCGTTCAGGAGCGAGAAAAACTAAGTTTTCTTTAAGAATTCAAGGTAACACAGGGGAGTCATTTATATACATCATTTCTACGATTCCCTTAACGTACAATGAGCCAGGAAACCACAATTATACTCTTATCTTAATAGACAAATAAATCTTTCCACTTTTCCCCCTGAGAAAGATTCACAGGCTCAGAACATGACCAGTGTAAATCTTTCGGCGTGCGAATTCAGAGCTTTTGTGTTAAGTGGGAAAACAAAACACGTCTGAACTGGTCGTCATTTTCGTTTGTTCATTTGGTCGTTTTGTCAGAAAATAGTGAGAAATGTCTCAAACTTCAAGGTGACGTCTCTAAATGTCTCGTTTTGTGAGTCCAAAACTCAAAAAACAGAGAAAAGCAGCAAATTTGAGAGGCTGAAATCAGCATTTTCTGACATTTTTTCCATGAAAAATATCTCAATCAATTGATTTTCAAAATATAATAAAAAAAAAAAAAAAAAATTCTGTCGACCATTTGTTGCAGCTCTATTATGCTCATATCTTAATTCTCTGGAGAATAAATTCTTCACTTTTTCCAGTGAGGAAGAGTGAAAACATCAGGTTCAGTGTAAATCTTTCGGGGAGCGAGCACTCCGGCGTCAGAGCTTCGGTTCTCGTGCGTCTAAAGTGGGAAAACTAAAACACGTCTTAACCATTCTTAACAGCGGTGAGGAAAGCACGTGTGGTGACTGACAGTTCATACACAATCAAACTACACATTTACCAATCTATTATCAATGTCATCACAGAGTGTCCATTAGTTTGATGAAGGCTTTTAAAAACAAAATCAAAAAAATCTTGGAGGTTAGTTTTGGGGGAGCGGTGGTGGCTTGGAAGTTGTAAAAATTAAGATGTTGGATCAAAGTCTTTGAAGGGAGATTGAATGAAAAGCATCTCCCTTCGCTCAGCCGCTACCGCCGAGGTGTCCCTGAGCAAGGCACCTTCTGTAAAGCCCCAGTTGCAAAGGGACTGTGGTTGCACTGGGAAGCCCCCAGATATGAACGTGTGGAAGTGGAAGCGCTGCTGAGAGGAAGCAGACGAGCTCTCGAAAAGCTTCACTGGATAAATAAGAAAAAAAGGTAAAAATATTCCCACCGACTTCTCTTAGTTTTGATTGCGCTGGACATCAGAGACGATTTGAAGATGAGGTCCCAAGTCGAGCAAGAAATGTCACTTCTTGGTTTAAAACTGAAATTAAAAATATTTAAGAACAGCCGTCGTGGGGAATACCCTCCCTTGGCGGCGGAAAGAAAAGGCAGAAAAAAAACCAACTTGTGTCCCGTCATCGTGAGTTCTTAGGAAGGGGATGTGGGGGCGGGAGGGGCCCCCCGCATCGCCCTTTGTTCGCCCCCCCTCCCCCGGCTGTGAAGGGACCGCTCTCGTGTTGTTGGCCGGGGGACTGTGTGGGTGGAGGTTATCACGGCAGCGTCCTGCTAAATGTAGAACTGGTGTAGCGCCAGCCTGTCCATGAAGGGCTGCACTAAGTTGTCTGTGGCGAAGTAGAAGACCAAGCCGAAAAAGATGGAGATGGGCAGAGCGGGGAGCGCTTTCTTGAAGATGGCGAGGAGGAGCAGGGTCAGACACAAGCCCTGCGGGGGCAGAGGCAGACAGAAATAAAACACGGAGGAAATGGTACATTGAAAGATTGTGTACCAAACAAAAATCAGCCCTGAGGGGTAAAAAACAAACTGCCTGTTATACAATCAAGTGTGGTTACATATTGCGCTGGGAGACAGAGGTGAGGTTTTGCGGCGACCCGAGCGCGACACCAAAATAAGCAGCTGTGGTCACTCACAATGAGGATGGCTACGAAGCATGCGAGCGTGGTGTTCCAGTCGCCGCTGGCTGTGGCCGAGGCCTTTCCCACCAGCATGCTGTAGAAGATGAAGTCTCCGAGGCCGAGCTTGACGCCCCCTGAGAACACAGGACGACACCACATTCAGGGTGGAGTCAAACACGAGATTCGCTTTAGAAACCCACACCCTCCGACCCTCGTAGAAATATTTTCCCCAACTGTAATTACTGTACAAATAAGAGCTCCGACCTTATATTTACCGAAGCTTTAACTGAGAAAGAGCGCAGGGCCCTCAAATAGTACGGACATGAAACCCAGCAATTGGCATGAATAATCGCTTCCTAATCTGCTCCGACTAAAAACAGTCTGCAGCCAAACATACGCACTAATTTCACAGCAGAGGCAACACATAAAACATTCCCGAAAGGTTTTATGTGTTGCAAAGATGATGATTATACACGGAGTCAGACAATTCACAAGTTTGAATTACAGAGCGAGGCTTCATATTCGTGCTGGGAGGTAAATCTCTTGTATTTGATGGAACAACACATGATACTGGTGATAATCCAGGAGCGTATAAAAGAGGACAGACAGACAGTAGTATAGGAAAAAAATAAATAAAATCAGTAGCTTCCATTTAGACAATAAAAAAAACATTAAAAAAAAGAAAGGTATTACAGACATTAACTAAAGATTAAAGCTGCTGTACTCCACATTTTATGTTTCCGTGTCTACTGGATGTGTAAATAAATCCCTCTTGGTGACAATATAAAATTATTGCAAAAAAACAATAAATTAATGCAGGTCTGAAAATAAAATTGACATTATTGATGGTCCACAAGCAAAAAATATTAGAGCCAAATTAAATTAGTTTCACTTTTTTAAGTAATAATAAATAAAAACAAAAGATTAGTTATTTGGGGTTTAATCAATGCCTGATAGGAACTTTAAAATGTTCTTTGTTAAATATTTGTCTGTCGGCACTTACTCTCATCATCGTCGTCGTCCTCCACAGGGGGGCGAGTGGAGGGCATCTCCTGGATCTCCCGTCTGGTCTGCTCTGTGGTGCTGAGCGGCCCCAGCTGGTGCTCCTGCTGGTTGACCCAGTTGGAGTTGAAGCCTCCGTCGTCCTGCGACAGACCGGGAGCCTGGGACGCCACAGCTGCAGACGAGCGATACCAGTTAGACTAAACAACACCGTTTGAAACGTAACCAAGCCAGCACCAGATTAAACATCACTCCGTCACTTTGACGCCACGGCCGCTCACCTTCTGGAGCCTCTTGTTGAGGTGTCGCCGCTTCTGACGAGTTCCTTTTGGGCCGGTCAGTGTCGGCCATGGTGACGAGCCACACCATCGTAGCTGTGGATAAAGTCAGAGTCAAAATACAAAAAAAAAAAAAAAAAAAAAAAAAAAGGGGCAAGATGTTACAAGCTGAATCCAATAAAAACTAGAAAAGGTTCCTTTTTCTCCCCCTGAAGTTTAAACTGCCTCTTAAACTTCATTCAATGCTTTTTTCAGGGCGAAAAGCAAGAAGAATAAGAATGGAGGGAAGAGGGGTTCACGAAATGAAGAAATAAATAGAAAAATAACATGTTTCTTTAATACATTTCGTTTCCGTTCTTCACCAAAAGACATTACATCATTGAGCGCGTGACTCGAAGTGTTGATGGTGTCACTGGATATCTAAGCGACGCAAACAGAATATACGTAGAGAAACAAAAACACAAATGGAAGATATCAGAGATACTTTGTTGGAAAGATGCTGAAAACTTAACCAAACGAGCTGCAGGCTCCAAGCTAGATGGAGCGAACCGTATCAGAAAAACAAAAACACCAAATCTAAAAGTTTCTGATCGCTATCCTCGCGTTAACTTGAAAAAGTAAAAATGTCGGAAAATTGCATTATCTGCTCACCCTTTACCATTCGGAAACCATAGGCTGATAATTGTATTCAAGTCCAAGCACAACTTTCAAATCCGTAAAGAAAATCCAAGCAATTTTTTTTTTTAAAGACTTGTAGAAACATCGTATGCGGCACAAAAGGCATTGCCAAATTAGTCCAAAAGGTCACGACGATGATAACAAAACGAACAGCTTATACATTGCAGTGCTTTTTCAAAGTAGCGCAGTCACATGCATTATTGAGCTGACACTTTGGTGAGACAAGGCTTTTATATTAAAATAGGTTTTACTTCAGTAATAAAAAAATATAAGGCTCCTTATGGCTGTATACAAATATATATATTCTTGCTACAGGACTGTTAAATATGCAAGACTATTTTCCAGATGTATAATTGTGTATTTTCGAATCTAGAACAGCATTCACGCAGAGTGTCGGAGAACTTAAAGCCCGGATTTCAGCTGCCAATTCAACTCGAGATGAAGTGCAAGCACTGAATGGAGTTGAAGTGTCATTTGAAGTGACTGCACCAAGTGTTATTGAAAAGGGTCAGATGAAGTGAAAGCGCTGAAAGAAGACTAAGAGCCACTTGACGTGAAATTGAAAGAAGTTGAATGGGAAAAATGTTTTAGCTTCCTTGTGTTTTCTTTCAAGTTCTTTTTATTTTTTTGCCCCACCTTTGATTTATTGCACTAAATGGAAGTAAAGTTGTGTGTATAATCAGTGTCTCACAGGAGTAGATGAGGGCAGGAAAGATGGGCTCGTTCCTCTCCTGAGCCGTCTCCACCAGGATCCTCAGAGGCCCTTTGGGACAGAGCACCGCTAACAGATCTGTGGAGGAAGAAAGAAACCAGACAAGTGATGTCAGCCTGTGTGAGAGACTGAAAACAGCCTCCTGACAGGTGAAGACAAGAGGCCGAGAGCCGTCATTATTACCAGCCTCCCTTCTCTAAAAAGGGTTTACGTCCACGTGCAATGAAATAAAGAGGAACTGAATTTACAAGAGTGCAAGAATGAGCCTTTGGTGAATCACTATGATCTAATATCCAATAAACTCCAGTTTACAGTTAAATATGTCTTCCTGGAAACTCAGCAGAAATTATAAACGCACTGTGGCAGCATCGAAACCTGCAGACTACACATCCATTATATTGAGCAACACTATTATTAAAAGTAATTATTTACTATTCCTTAACTGACAACATGCCTTTGTGACTGAATCAAATCCTCCCTGTATCACTAAGAAAGCAGCTTATAGGAAATCCCCCCCTCCTCCAGACTTCCTTTTCTCATAAATTGTTATTTCAACCCACATTTCCTTGAAGCATTTGCACTTCAGCTTCAGGTCTTGTGACACATCTTCCTTTCAGCCCACCAATGACAACATTTATCAACACTTGTTTCATACATGCAGCTGAAAAAACAAAAAGAAATCCCCAAATTATATATACAAGAATTTGTATTTTTGTTCATGACTTTAAGCGGGAATCTTTAGGAGGAGATAGCCGTTCAACAGAAGATGCCACATAGTGATGTGACCTCATCTGAAAACTGGAAGATTCATTTGTGCAATTTAGAGACCCCAGCATGCAGAAATATTCAAATACATAATTTTTTAAATAGGCGGAAAAGAAACATTTATACTGCATGAAAAAATAATGCACGTTTTTTTGCCCCAAGCTGCATGCGATTAGCATAAAGTGGCATGTATGTAAAGGGGAGACTCATCGATTTTTATTTAGATATCTTGAGGTGAGAGGTCAAGGGACCCCTGTGAATATGGCCAGTTTTTCCCCTCTCGCCAAAAATGAAACTTTGGAGCGTCATTTACTTCCCGACAAGCTGCATGACATGTTCAGTAACAAATCCCTCAGGTTCTGTAGTTTCAGATGATATCAGTGTATTTACTCTAGCTTTAAAACTTTGCCCCTTACAGCATTTTAAAAAAGACAGTAAAGTTGTTTGGGGGCGCCGGCGATCCCGCGGGTCTCCGAAAGTTAATGATGTCTTTGTTCTGTGTGACGTTACCGCTTTTGAAAAGCAATAAAAAGTCGTTTTACATGTGCATAAGTTTGGCTTTGTTTCCAAATCCATTCCTTTCTTGAAAACATTGAAAGAAAGGACATTTTTTTAATATTCCCTTCTTCCTTAAGCACTAAAATGAACCAGATGATGGGACATCGGTGCACAAAAGGTTGAAGAGTTCATCTTTCTTCCTTAAAAAGTAGCAGAACAGAGAGGAGGATTTACCGTAGACAGATATAACGGCTAATATGAGCCAGGCGGTCCACTCTGGCAGGTACTTAATGAAAACCAGGGCCATGAGGGCGCTGATCATGATGAGGTAGGCCTGCTGGAGCCGCAGCGGCCCTTTCCAGTGAATACACATCATGCCCACCACTCCGAAATTCCAAATTATTATCGCCAGGGTGAAGTAGTCCATGGCCACGTTGTAGGTCTTGAAAACCTCCCTGTCGGACAGAGCAGAGACCCCATCCATTATCCATATTAGAATTATAAATATTATATATAAATATAAATAAAATTAACGAGAATGTGTGGGAGTCGTGGAAAAGAGATGAAATGTGGAGGGCTTACTTGAGGTAGATGTAGGAGAAGAAGAACAGCAGGAGGAGGGAGGAGAGGAAGAGCCAGCCCTGGATCACCTGCGAGGGTGAAGATCAGAGTCGTGGGGTTTAATGTTTCAACAGATCAGTACCTGCAAGTACTTGTTACTAGTGTGTTGGTTTTAACTACCTGGACAACCAGGTTGGGTGGGGTTACAACAAAAACAAAGAGCACCAGGCGTAGTCCACATGTACACAATGCCTTTTGTCTGCATACATGTGTTTCAGGTCACTGAAAACAGACTGTGGGTAAAACTCCAGGAGGAAGATAAATACAAAAGAAGAAGTTTTTGGGTTTGTAACGTCAGAGCGTGCGCCGCCATCTCCTTTGTGATGCGTCACAAATGAGGCGACAATTCGTGCAAAAATAGTGCCGCTTCTAACCTTTATAACAGGACTTTTTACATGTTTACACATATATGTAGTTACTCTCTCTCTCTCT
>CALSBV010008941.1:11550-26855 GCA_943590825.1 Bovichtus diacanthus | reverse complement strand
AGTACACACACACACACACACACACACACAGAGTCAGAGTACACACACACACACACACTGAGTCAGAGTACACACACACACACACACACACACACACACACACACACAGTCAGAGAACACACAGAGAGAGACTCAAGCCTGAAGTAGAGAAACAGATGACTCACACTCAACTGCACAAACAGGGACACACTTATTGAATGTCAACACACACACACACACACACACACACATACTGTACATGGTCACACATTCTGTCACATGGGCATACGCACACACACACACACACACAAACGAAAAAGATAATAAGATAAGATAATAAGTTTGAACATGATTCCTCTGGCTGTCATTTTTTAGCAGCACTCTGTATGATTAATTCATAAGTAATCAGTGCAAAATCAATCTTTTTCACATTGTTTTTTACGCAAATCATTTTTTCAGAATGTGCTGTGTGTGTGTGTGTGTGTGCGTCAGTCTTGGCGCAGTATGGACAACAGGAAGTGGCTGAGCTTCGCGCTGGTTCAGGCTCCAGCTGTTTGCTGACACCTGGAAGCTGCTCGACCTCCTCCTGATCCATCTTTTCCACATATGTTCACATTATGTGTATAGTTTTGTCTTTACTGTAATTGTATGACGCTGGTCTATTCTGTACACACGTCTGAAGAGAGGGATCCGCTCTCGTCTCGGGGGTCGTATGATGATATTGGGACACATTTCCTTTAATATAGTGGGATGTGAAGAGTTTCCACTTCTTTGACTCCAGTGATGCTGATGTCTGCAGTCTCAGACTCCTACCAGGTGAATGATGTACCATCTTATTTAATGAAATAAATGCAGCTTTAAACTCTCTTTCTATGGCCACGCTTCATCAGCATGTTCTACCTTCAGTGTGTGAACTTCATGTGAACTATGTGTGTGTGTTTGCTCGTGAACAGAGACTTCCTGTCGTCCTGTTGTCACTATTCTCATGGGATTAGCAAAGAAAATAGAGAGTGTTAATCTGGAGGCGAGGGCGAGCAGACCTTCAGCAGAGTCGAGCTGCTTCCTGTCTGTATGTGAATCTAACTGCCTCCTGGCTCCAAACAAACACCAGACGTATCTTCTCATCAGATCTCAGCGGGAGGAATAAACATCAGTCTTATCTTTCAGCACAAACTGATGGCATTTGATTGATAATTCCTCGCAGCTTTAACAGATTTGCCCTTTTGCAGAAGCCCAACGAGAACAGAAGAGGAAAATTAATTCTCTTAGATTTTTCTTTCATAGAAATAAAGAACAACTAAAGTAGTTATAAAGACAGTCATTCTGCTCACTTCATTCCACAAGAGAAAGTGTAATGAGGCCGCTGACCTTAGTTTCCTGGCAGCGTCCCACGCTTTCTGCTCTCCACTTTGAAGCCGAACAGTGACGGATTTCAGTGGTTGTCCGCTCATCATCAGGGTGGATGAAGCGCTCCATGTGACTAACAGGAGGAGAGCAAACAGAAAGAGGTATTTATTTCTTATCACAGTCCCAACATTCAATCCTTTTTTGACCTAAGAATCTTCTTTTAGGAGTTTCAAAGCGTCTCACTGTTTTATATTAATATGTTTCAGTTCACTTTGAAAACCAAGACTGAGGCCAGCAGGCACAAAAAGATGATCTTTTTCTGTCTCTTTGTGAGATTCAAAGGTCTCCAGTGTTGTCTTCTCGACTCATAAAGCAGTCAAACAGCAAATACATTGATACACTTGTGTGTGTGTGTGTGTGTGTGTGTGTGTGTGTGTGTGTGTGTGTGTGCAGGCCACACTGAATATTATATATATATATAATATTGTTACATTTTTGATTATTCTACATTGCCTGAAAAAAGGTCATAACATGGAGTGAAGATGAAGTGTGTGTTTTAATTCTTGAATGTTTCTGATAATCTCTCACAGTGAGAACTACAACGAGAAGAAACGCTTGTTTCTCACGTGTGAGACAAGTCATCTGACATGTTTAAGATGAATATTTCCTGTAAGTCTTGCTTTGCTAAGTAGAAAACACTCTGTAAACCATCTCACAGGAAAGCTCCCACTTCTTCCAGGACATAAAGTGCATTACAGTATTCCAATGAAGTCAATTGGTAATGTTCAATGTCAAATGTCAAAGCTATTTTGTGAGATTTTGATCACATATTTCATGAAACACGCTGCAAAGTAAAAACATAATTGTCTTTACTTCAGGTGGAGGTCGTCCACCAGCGGAGGGTCGGGGGTCCGATCCCTGGCCTCTACAGTCAGCATGTCCAAGTGTCCTAGAGCAAGGTACTGAACCACAAAGTGTGTGTGTGAGTGTGTGTGTGTGTGTGTGAGTGTGTGTGGATGGTTATCACCGAGCATGTGGCATGTGTGTGTGTGTGTGTGTGTGTGCTGATGTGTTGTAAAGCTTTGAGTGATCGCAAAGATTGGAAAAGTGCTTTATAAATGTAGAACATTTACCATTTACATAAAACCACCACTAACTATCTGCTTAAAGACAACATTTATGTAGCTTAAACTGGATGTTGCTGCCATGAATTCATATTTATAAGCAATGTAAAAAAAGTATGAAATCAGTCAACAATTAACAATTAATGACATTCAGTGTCCAATATCTCCCCTTCAGGATCTTAATGGCATTTGTAAATAACCGGAAACAGTCTTGATTCTAAATCTAGCAATTACTTTCTTTAATGGGAGAAGGGCCAAAGCCATCAGCACCAGTCATTCATAGCTCATTGATTAGCTATCATTAGATAATGACTCCCAAACAGCCTGATTTTAATTGTGGGTGTTGGAAACCAAACTCCCTTTTTATCGTTACCTTGATAGAATTAACTGAGTTAATTAATTCAAACATGGTTTTTTTTGCCTCCTTTTTTTTCCTGCCAATGCTTTTAAAGTATATACATTTTAGGAGGAACTTAAATAAATCCAACTATGTGCCAGAGTGAAATTAAACAATTTACTTAAGTGACAGACTTTTTCTCGTCACACGTCCCCGCCACCTGAGGACACTAACGCCAGACTGCACCGCAGAAGAACAACAGTCAAACACACAGCTCGGCACTTACAGTATATTCTCCTGTCTCAGACAGACAGAAGTGTGTGTGTGCTCATGTTTTTATGCATGATCCTCACAGTCTATGATTGTTGAAGGCAGATCTCCTCCTGTGGCTGTCATTGTGTGCCAGATGACAAAGCGGCTAAGTGTGTGATGAGAGACCGAGGGGAGCCAGGAGAGCAGAGGGACATGTAGCTGATTGACAGCTGAGAAATGTTTTAAATTGCTTACCAAGCATCGTGGCCACTGAGTGATGGAATGAACAATGATGAAACGTGACACAGGGCTAACACAAATTGGCACACAGTACATTGGTGGTTGTGTCTGGGTGGATGTGAGTTCCTGTGAGTGTGTGTTCCTCACATTCATTCATGGATACACACACAACGCGGCCACATTAACATGCTACTCTTCTAGCTGCTGAAGTAACGGCAAGTTCTTGTAGTTCAGCTCAGCCCTGTTAAACACAAAGCATGCGACTGAAGAGTCCTCCCTGACGTGCACCGTCAAGGCATCAGCGGATAAAACCACTGGTACATTGTGGGTATGAACCTCTGAGTCCGGTAACTAGCTATCAAGGTTATTTTGCGCATATGTGTGAGTCTTGTAATGACGACTGTGGCATGTTTGTGCCAAAGTAAATTTAGTCTGAGCCAATTATCTCATATTCTGCTGCGTCTTCAGAAGGCTCATCACGCACCAGTCTGGCTTTAGTGAGTGTCGCCATGTGTGCCCTGTGTGGGTGGATGTCTAATTATCTTAGTATTCTGCCTCACTGAAAGTATACTAAATACCTTATTGACATCATGTGTAGCGTGCAGATAAACACCAAATGGGGTAGATACCAATTAAAGATATTCAAAGCGTATATGGTGAGTCAGAGTCGGGGATGTGTCTGCAACACGCAGATGGAGAGACAACACTTGGCTTAAAGAAGCGCATGAAATTTCCACGCCTAAAATAAATGTGTTATTAAATACATCATTACCCATAAGCATATAGGTCTTGCTTTATTTCTGTGGTAAGATGTTATTGCTAATCATCAGTTCCAATAGGATTGGGCAGTCATGCGATGGAGGCTGAGCGCATGCTGCAGTTTTCACCGCTTCTCTTTGCCATCAGTGCTCTCGTCCCGCAAAGACGAGAGGAGGAACAACGTGGAGCAGAGACGGGGATACGTTTAGGTGGATAATCAGAAGAGGAATTCTGCTGTTGATGGAGTGGCCCAGTCACAAGTGACGTAGCCCACATAGCTTACATTACACCTTGTCGCCAATTAAAACTGCAGGCATGCACCGCCTGTGCAAAACATGAATGTCATGTCCATATTTCATCCAAAATGCCTTGCTGCATTAACTTGATGATTAACATGGAATATTCAGTAGGGATATGTACTCAACACTTTTTCATTGGCCTTCATAGTGAATTACTTAAAGCTAACATGCTCATATTAATAATTAATAAATAATTAATGAATGGATTATGTTATGTGTATGTGGACAGGGGCCCTGATGAATGAGAATGTTCAACTTCCTCAGCAGTTTACTTCAGTTCAATAGAGCTTGGTCGCCTCTTTTAGCTCATTGTTTTGGTCATTAATGCTGAAAACCTCTGAACACACTGTTCGCTGTACAGTTCTCGCCCAGCACCAATTAGCAGGCAGACAAAGTTAACGGCGAGCTGAGGGGACGGATATTTTCCTCTGCAGAGATCAAAACAGAATTAAAAAGAAAATTATTCTATTTAGATTCGTCAAGTGGCCAGAGACATCCCTCCAAACGAATGTTAATGTGGCTCCACATCTATTGACGTGTAAAGAGGCAAATGACTGCATCCACATCACAACTTTATGTTGGAAATATGTCAAATTTTTCAGCTTGTTCCACTGCCGCCAAAGAATTTTAAATTAACGCAGCTTTAACACAGGAATCAAACAACAATAAAAGGAGACCCACACTTTTTTTAGGCTCTGATACTTAGAATTTGTTGATGTTTTGTTGATTATGTTTGGTGAATGGTGTCATACTATACAGTGTGTTGTGTTTGTCCATTAAGGCTCCTGCGGAGTGTTGTGTTCTTATATTTGAAATAGAGACGCATAGAAATCATTTTCAGAAAACTTTTCTTCATATTAACTGTATTTATTGATGATGATATTATATATATAATATATATATTTCACATATATATATGTGAAATATGGTCCACACTAGTACAGTATAGACACCTACGATGGAGAAAATCCTTTCCCTGGAATCTTGGAAAAAAGTATCTTCTGATGAAACGGGGCAAAGAGAGATATGAGATGCACTGAACGCCTGATGTTGTTTGCACAATCGAGTGTAAACAGCGCTTCATTTCCCTTCTGTTTAAACTGTCGTCAAAGGGAACTTTCAGGCTTATCATTCAATCAAGTTCCAATCCATTGCATTTTATTGGCAGCTAAACTTCCAGTGCTTTGGTTTTGCATCGTCTTAGCTCGACAGCTTCTGCACTTGTAAATATTTGAGATGAGTCAACTGTCTGTGAGTCTCTTATCGGTCTGGCTCTATTCTTCTTTTAGCCTCTCCTTTAAACCAGCTACAGTTCATCTGCCTTTCTTCCGTCCTGTTTAAAGCAGCCAGGTCACAGAGAACCATTTATGTACTGACATGAAATTAGGAATGTCAAAGGATGTTAGTCACATTTTCCTCCCTTTACAAGCTGTCTTTGTGTGCTAAATGTATGTTTAATATGTTTATTATTATTAAAAAAAAAAGAAAATCCCAACTCAAGGTCATCTGAAAAGGTCTAAAGCTCTGGAAATAGCAGCCAAATCGACTGAAATTGGAAAAAGTTTAGTCAAACACTTATTTTCAAGGTCAAGAATAAACTTCAAAGCTTCACTGCTTATTATTGT
The DNA here is from genome assembly GCA_943590825.1 of Bovichtus diacanthus. Lineage (NCBI taxonomy): Eukaryota > Metazoa > Chordata > Actinopteri > Perciformes > Bovichtidae > Bovichtus > Bovichtus diacanthus. The sequence continues at coordinate 20,893 of CALSBV010008941.1, read as the reverse complement.
GACATCTCTGAACCATTTAGACTATTAATGGTTTGTGAGTTCAATACCAGGCTGCCACCATCCTGAGCAAGACACTTAAACCTGAGCTGCTCCAGAGGACAGTCTGTAGTTAGTAGTTAGATAAGAGCAACTGATAAATGACCTGTAATGTAGTCACATGTAATGTAATGTAGTCACATGTAATGTAATGTAATGTAGTCACCTGTAATTGAATGTAATGTATTGAGGGCGTTTGGGCTGCAGGAGGACAATGTTGACTTTCTGTAAGTTGATACCACACAAGAATACTTAAATAATATTAATTTATTAGCATGTATACAAGTAATTTAAAACTACATCAATTCAAAAAATGTATTTGATAATATAACGTTTAAACTTCACATACAAATGAGCACGATCACATGTCACTTCCGGTATCCATCTTTGTTTGGACCGGAAAGAGAAGGTGGAGGAACATTGAACCCTGATGAGAGTCTGCAAACATCTTCTAAACTGCGGTAAGTTTTTATAAACGACCTGCTGGGTTTTTATAAAGTTTGACAAGGAGTCACAAACACGAATAGTGTAACGTTATCGTGATTCTAGCTAGCTAACAAGCTAACAAGCTAACAGGGCTTGTTCAGCAGGTGCGGTGCTCAGACACGTGACCAGATCTTTACTCATATTTATATATATTTATATATTTATACGATATGTTTACTAACCGGGTATATTAGCTATACATCCGGTTAGTAAAAATATCGTTCTGTAACTGGAAGAGTAAAAGGCTCTTTTAGCTTTTGTGTTTTTTCTCTTTAACTGCGACGCTAGCATTACATCGCTAACGCTAACTAGCATGCTACATGTTAACTTACTTTTAACTTTTTTTTACAATTCAATATCAGCTCTTTGCTTTTCACATGCTGTCAACACAGTCTCTATGGGTTTATGAATGATATCACATTACATTTGTGTCTTTAAAAGCGATGTCTCTCCTACATTTCTGTATTTCTGAAATAAGCGGAATGGCGCGTCGTGCGCTAGGTTAGCTAACAGCTAGCAGCTAACAGCTAGCACTCACGTCCACGTGCGAGCCTGTGTTTTTCTACACTGTATTATATCACATTTTCATTAATGTTCTTCTATGGTTTTGTAAGTGTCTGCTTTGTTCCAGTGTTTTAGCTTTAGCTCTTGGTGGTGATAAATAAAACCTTGTATTTCCACCTGTTGGTTAGTCAGAGGGAAACTGACTAAAACAAAAAGACTGGAAACTAATGTTGGAATTATGATTATTTATTTCTCAGCCTCCAGTGAGAACTGAAGTCTATTTCTATGGAGGCAGCACTTTAAGTTGAAATGCTGTGCAAGGCTGCAGCATGACATGCATGTGCAGCTATGTGCAACATCTCTACTTACTATCTATTGTTATTATTGTTGTTTTTATCCCAGTACTGCTGCATTCACTTTACTTACTGAACCATCCACTTCATTTCAGTGTTCACATGTTTTATTGCATCTTTGTTACCTTTCTGCTGTAACCAGGTAAATGTCCCCGCTGTGGGACTAATAAAGGATTCTGATTCTGATCCACTATTGGTTTAACAATTAGGTTAAATAAATACTTGAAAAGATGGCAACAAGCAATTAAAAACTAAATAGAATACCTGTAGCAGTGTTTGCTTTGCTTTTTGTGTTGACATATTATCAGCAATAATGAAAGCCAATAGTCAGCTGGGATTATATATTTTATCTATATATCAATCAACACTGATGATGTTGAAGTCAATTAAGTAATTTTAGGTTTTTAATCCAAATATCTTTCTGTGTCACCTTTTTCACAGCAGACAGTTTGACACGTCATAGTAGCAAAAGCACAGGTGAAATAATAAAAAATAAATAAAGGCTCCATTAAGTGTCCCGGTAAACTATTGAGAGCCAGAATGCACAATCCTAGCATCTAACCTCAGTGCTAAGTAATTAATGTTGTTGAATGCACCTGAGTTTGTCTTTCTATAACATGTCAAAATGTCTGCTGTGAAGAAGGGTCTAATGATGTCCATCATTGTATGTGACATTACTGCATGTACTGTTCTTGTTAGTTCTGAGAAAGATGTTGAAAGTCTCCTTAGGTTGATGGTTGACAGACAGACGCACAGTATCAGCGTAATTTATATGTTCCGATGTCTTTACTCCGTCATAGAGATGTGGCAGAGCTGTGACTCACTACTTTTTTGTTATCTTCTTGCTTTTTGATATCTTTGACCAAAAAAAATTAGGGTATTCACGCTGTTCTGCTTTGTACAAGACTCAAGACTACATTTGCATATCTGCCACAAAGTCTTTTATTGGTGTGCACAGTCTGCAAAAAGGAGTCCTATTCAGTTGAAAAAATGAATAAAAATCCTGCTTGTTATTCCTCGGTTCTGTAGTCTACTCAGCTACTTGTAATCATGAACATATGCTTACGTGAGAAACTAGCACTAAAGCAGGATGTAAACTATAGATCTGCTGCATAGACAACACAAACGAGAACATCCACCCTGAGAGATGTAGTAAATACCAGTGAAATTCTACGATTCTTAATACCCAATTTGATCCCACGGTCAAAAACAAAGAAATGCATCCTTCTCCTCACAGAGACGCACATTTTTTATCAATGATAGAAAATATTCGGGGAATGCGACTTCTGTCTGTCACGTGAGGAAACGTTGCCACCAGTTAATAAACTCTCGACAACACCTGACATTTACAAGAAAAGATAAGCGTCAAATGCTTAATATCTGTAGAGTAACACAAACTACTGTGATAAGCCTTTTGTCTGTGACTCGGCAGCACTTATTTTCAGACTTGAATAAAAATAATATATATATATTTATTAATAATTCTTCAAAAGTCACAATTGATAAGTGACTTCAAGCATCTACACTGACATCAGAGTTTCCTCTATATGAGGCCATCTGTGTCAGTTTTATCGCGCTACCACAGTCATAAATATAAAACATTTCATTATGAAACCTGACATCAAATCATAAAGCTGTACCAAGTAGCTCACGATTGGAGAAATAACTCTGCTGTCGGGGATCTTGTGAAGAAGAAGAGAAGGCAGAATAATTGGTCACTGTCAGATCTGTTCAGACAGAATTATTTAATACATACAATACAAGAAATGTAGGAACGTTGTTTCATTTCTTTCTCATGAACTCCAGATAAGGTGTGGAGAATCAGGTGTGGACATTATACGGAGTTTCCCTTTCACATGTAGCATACGACAGGAGGTTTCTCTCTTAATAGAAATACTCTGTACACCTGCGTCGAGCGTACAGGAGGCACGACATGAAGCTGCTTTGTCTAGAGAAGGGCTCCATTAGACGGCACACGGACTACAGCTTGGATGAAAAGCTTACTGGTCGCTAACATTTGCAAATTGCAACTGTTGTTATTACACTCCACACTTTAAAAATCGCATGCATAGCTGATAATTCAGAATTTGTGCAGGAATGCACAAATACTCAAAGTTCAAGCTTAAAGCAGATGGTGTCTCTTTGGACACAACCTTAATTATCAGAGCACCAACAAGCTGACAAATTCATATTGGGCGTGTGAGGAAATCACAAGTGTGTGCTAAATGGCATTAAATATGAATTAACGCCATACTTGATCACACTTCTCACTTTTCTGATAAGAGTTACTGAAAGGCCTCATTCCTTCAGGTGCACTCGTGTGATGCTAAATAGCAGGACTGTCACAACCTGTCTGAAGGCGAACAATTGATCTTTCTACAATGTGTCTGAATCAGGTATCAAAGTTATGGGATTACTTTCAAAATAGCTGAGAAGACCCACAGACATGAAGGTGTTAAAGCTTTGAAATGCTCCATACTGACCATCGCAGACCCAGTTTAACTTATTACCACAATGATGACAATTATTGTTTTCATTATTATGGTAGCATATATGTTTTTCCTCAGAACAAATTAGTTAATTCTTGCATAGATTCAATTAATTAGATTTAATGCAATAGCTGAGGGTATATTTCACATGAGTTACTGTCCTGCAGGGCTGTTTTGCTGCCGCGTGTATGGACTGTAATGCAATGATAATATATAATTCTATTTCTCTCCTGTCTCCATAAATCTGTAGATACACATTTACTTCCTGTTTGCAGAATTACTAGACCAATAAATCCTTAAGATAAGCTTCCTCTCTGATAGGTTGTGCTGCTGCTTCGAGGAGATTGTTTTTCAAACAAATTGACAAATTCCAGTGTCTGGTGTATTCATACTTAACTAACATTTAGAGTATGATCAGATCAGACCATTATTAATCTCTCAGAAAGAAAACGATAACAGGAAGGGTTTCTCAACCATGCATATCCTATTTCTGTTAACAGTTTTAAATAAGTTTGTGTGGTATATGGACGACAAAGCTGGAGTCTATAGTCTTGATGAACATTTAATAAGCTTGTGAAAAGCAATCGACGGACCGGACGTCCCAGACGACCTGACTTAGTGTTGCTTCCTCAAACATCTCATTGACAATAAAAATCCATTTAGCAACCACAGCGCAGCGTGGCCAAACTGATAAAGACTTTAATTCAGTAAACGATGCAACACTAACGGTTTAAAGTGAGAACCAGGACATGTTAATAAGTCCACAACAAGCTTTGTTCAGTTAATCTACTGTAGATGTGTCGTGGAGTCAGAATGTGAGCATTTTCATCACTTCCCTCACAGCACAAACCTTTTGTTAGACGCATGCGTCTCATTGATTAAACAAAACTGAGTCAGAAAGCAGCGTGGCTCACACTGATTACCATCATGTTCATTACCCCCCCCCTGTTTGTAACAGTAAAACCCCGACAGATGATAACTGTTGTGTGTTTAAATGTACCGACAGGCATCAGACTTTAGACTATTTGGTATTATATTCCAGTTCAAAATGTGCAAAACACGCATTTATGTACGAAGTTACTAGTTGATGACCACATCAGACTGTTAGGGATTTTTATACAATTCATAAAAACATTTCAAATGGAATAAATAAATGAATTGACAGGGAACTCTGCAGTCGTTGATAGTTGATGTGTCAGTTGGCACAAGTCTACCGCAGTATCCACCATGTTTATAAAACCACTCTTTTGCTGCAGCAGTGACCTATTAAAGGCTATTACGTCATTTAGAAGTCGGATCCCAAAAGATTTGAAGTATTCCAAGATTGTATTACTTGGCTTTAAAGAATCAAAAGGAATCTGTAGGTTGTATTCCACTTGCAAGATTTTTCTCACAGATTTTTTAAACGCCCACTTGATGTGTGGGTTTAGGTTTGTCAAAAAAGGACAGCGCAAATAAGAGAAAATGGAAAGCACAGCTAAGGGCTAATGTAATGTTTTTAACGAGAAGGGAAACCTGCATGTGTGTCATGTTGATACATGAGCAAATTCATATTTTAAGTGCCTTAATGTGCGGAGGAGTGTAGAAACAGTTGGATTAAAGTAAAAAAGCAATGTCCATCTGCACAGATTTGCTGAAAGCGTGTGCTGTAATGCACCAGGGTCAAGAGTGTGACGTGTTCGTCATAGAAGATGGAACAAAGTTCTCATCACTGCAGTCCAACGAGCTCGGAGTCGGGTGTTTCCTCTTCCTCCCCTCACACTCCTCCTTCCTTGTTTTTTCTCTGCACTTCTCTATTCCCTCTGATTTGGCTTGTCTGGTTATGAATACCTAATCATGCTAAAGATGCCACACTTTTATTCCTTGAAGGCTTTATTCTTATCGCTCTCCTCTCTCCTCATGGTGGGTCTGACACTTAGTCCTCGCTGAGAGGACTAAGTGTCAGACCCACTATGAGCCATAAACAAGCCTGTGTGTCACACACATCTGCACATGTTTTGTAGAAAATGTAAATTGAAGGATTTTCTTTATGGCCATAAGAGCAGACAGGTAGGGTAACAAAACACCCTTATTTTGATAATTATTTCCTTTTTATTTTATATATTCCCACCTTTTTAACTCAGATTGGCTTGTCTGGCTTCATTCATAGAACTCAGATTTGAGAGTTAATGCTTTGATATCGTGCACTAAGACGACTACCGGCTCCTAACATGTCTTTTGTTTCTTTTAAGACTGCGCTGAATGTCCACACACCAGTTGTCCATATCCGACAAAACCTACGGCTGCTTCAGAATAAGGTAGGACAAACATCCCTATTCAGACGGTGCTCAACAAGATGCAGAATGAGCCCACGGTCTTCCTGTGTGGGGGTGTGCGTGTGTGCGTGTGTGCGTGTGTGCGTGCGCGTGTGTGTGTGTGTGTAAACTTGTGTGAGCCCACGGTCTTCCTGTGTGTGGGGGTGTGTGTGCGCGCGCGCGCGCGCGCGTGTGTGTGTGTGTGTAAACTTGTGTGAGCCCATTGTTGGTGGATGTACTGGGGGCTTCGCTGCTCCTGAGGTGATTCTCAAAGCCTTGGTCGGAGGTCCACACTGTACAGAAGTCACTTGGTTGTTTCAAGTGACCGTAGTATACCACAGTAAACCGGCATCACTTTCTGTGAGCAGTTGAGTTTTGAGTGTGGCCTGCTGAGAGTTTCTGTGTGTAAAAACATTAATAAATAAAAATAAATCGAGGAGCGATGGTTGGGATTAGGGTCTGACTCTATGTTTATATTGACCCACATTTTATCGATAAGGTAAACCAGCGCGGCTGCCTGTCTTCACGTGGCGCTCTCTCCTCGCATCCGCAGGACTGAGTGAGAGACGTAGAGTGAAGTCAGTTCTCGTAAAGCAAGTTCTGGAGAATGATTTTAATTAAATGTTGTTGTTTTACATCCGCGAGCAGCCCGATCCGGCAACTGGCTCAACATAAGGTTTGAGATTTCAGCAGGTTTGTTACAGTAGAGGAGACAATCGTAGCATGTTGCTCACTCAACTGCTCACATGTTGAATTGCACCAATTAGAACTAACTTGTGAAGCAAAAAAAAAGAATGAAAAGATTATTATTATTGAATCCTATTATTTAATAACGGCAACAAAATTAAACTATGAAATGATTTACAGGTTCCATCAACAATATGAAGTGAATTGTGAAATATGAATTTAAGAACCAAGAACAACCGGAATCCAAAAAAAAATCCAAACAATACCCAACACCAGTTAAGTTATGTGACTATAGATCTGCTGTTAGCATACATAAAGGATGTCTCTTTGTGAGAGGGAACTTTATGACATGATCGTACTTGCTCATGTATTCACTGCTGAGCTAAACACAACTGCACTAAAACAGTGCACAGGGAATATGAATACAGCCCCAGTTTTCAGATGATTTATTTTTAAAGCCTACTGAGATATAGCCTATTTGATTTCCATGTGGTTCTTTGAAGTGCGGTGCCTTGTGAGTGTCTTGTGTCAAGGGAAGTGCCGCAGTAATTCATGGTATCTGGTGGGCAATGATTGCATCTGTGTCCCTCCACACGAGTGCTCTTGAGGGACTTGTGTTAGTTAGTCCATGCATGTTCGTGTGGATGAGTTTGCTTGTGAGGGCTATAGCTGCAAGTGTTCTCAAAAGCACTATTAATCTTGGGAATAACGCGTCTTCCATTTCTAAATGACTTTTCATTGATGTAAATCCTGCCTTTCCTAAATGCCTTGTTTGTGGGTGGGAGATGTTTATGAAGAGCAAACAGAGTAAACAAAGCCAATCAGCGTCTTGTGGGCCGGGACGTAAAACACTGAGCTAAACGTTTTAACAAACATAAAACATAGCTTTTGCTTAGAGCTGCAACTAATGATTATTTTTTTTAATTTATTTATAAATTGTTTAGCTGTTAAAACATAAGAAAAAAAGTGTAAAATGCTTGTGAAAATGTCCAAGAATCCAACATTTACAGCAGCAAATCGCCACTTTTGCGACATCTGTATGTTCGTGCAATAATTGACATGAAAGATTAATTTATGGTCAAAATGTTTTGCGGGTTAATTTTCCCTTGATGACTTATTGACTTATTGAGGATTCATTAATCAACTGATCGTTCTAATTGTGTTAGTATTCAACCATGGAAGAGCTATCATAACTTCACGGGACTGTATAGAGATATATATATATATATATATAGATATAGATAGATAGATAGATAGATAGATATATGTCTAGATAGATATAGATATATGTCTAGATAGATATAGATATATGTCTAGATAGATATATGTCTATGTCTAGATAGATCTATATATATGGACGGTATATATAGATATATTAGGCAGTAATTAACATTCATTGGCTGTTTTTTTAAAGGTCTGGTCGCGTTCTTTTCATAAACATGTGATTTATAGTCATATAGACATGATTATAAACATGATTATTTATTTATTTTTATCTCATACTGATATCTATATGAGCTTCAAAAGTATAATTTATGCTATAATCAGGATGTCCCACACTAAATCATATGTAAACTATCCAGTCATTTTCACCCTGTAATTCAGAATGTGGGACGTCTGTCTTTAAGCATCGCTTGAAAACAGTAGCTGCGAACTCAAAGAGCTGATTGTACCTCAGTCTGTGTTTGTGCACCACAGTCAACTGACACAGTACCCCCCCTGTCCTTCCTGAGGTGTCACTGTCTGCAGAACCACAGGAACAGGCTTCAGGGAGGAGGTCTGAATTATTTCCCTCTCGCCCTGTTTGTTGTCTCCTCAAGCGTATGCTCTCGCACAAAGATGGTATTCTCTCTCGTCGCTGCTCATCGTGTCACACTTTTACTTGCCAGGAGACAGTGGGTGGGCATCTACGGTCTTGTGGGTGCAAATGTATAAATAAGTGTCTCTTTTTTTTATTTCTTCCCCCCCACACAATCACCACTTCCACTAACTGCCATGATCTACCCCTCTGACTCGCAACACTTGTAAACAACTATTGATCTACAATTGTGCAAGTGGTCAGACACAAAGACTCACCCCCTCGTTTTTATTCCAGCGTGTTAGTGTTGGTATGAAGAAGAAAAACTAACGGTTACCAGTGGTAATCTGCGCGAGAAGAGCAGGCGTCCATATCATTCTTTGAAAAACATTTTCAGATTGATGCTCTATTGAGTGAAGGAATAACCTAAAGTCTGTCTTGTGACGGGGTCACACCAGCTGCCGCGCTAAAGCGGGTCTTTCCCCGCTTCCTGCTCTCGACCTCGCAGCGTCACACTCAGCCTTCAGTTTATTATAACAAATAACAAACCAATAAAAATGCTTTTTTTAAAATAAAGAAACACATTATGAATGTATGCACACAAATAAACATCTCTCTCTCTCTCTCTCTGTCTCTGTCTCTCTCTCTCTGTCTCTGTCTCTCTCTCTCTCTCTCTCTCTCTCTCTCTCTCTCTCT
>CALSBV010008930.1:1545-12994 GCA_943590825.1 Bovichtus diacanthus | reverse complement strand
GTGTGTGTGTGTGTGTGTGTGTGTGTGTGTGTGTGTGTGTGTGTAGTCCCCTGAAGCTGTTAAACAGGCACAATGAGGTTTGGTATGTTGCTGATGGGGAGCTGGTCTGCACAGATCCCCAGGAGCCGACCCCCCCCCACACAGCCAGGCCGACCCCCCCCCACACAGCCACAGAGTCCCGGTCCGACCCCCCCCCACACATCCTCTCTGACTCCCTCACGCCCTCCAACCTTTCCTCGTATGCAGCATCCAACTCCTCTTCACAAGCGCCGGACACCCCCGCCCCCCCCCCCATCTACCGCTCCACCCAGTCCTTCGTCCAGCCTGCCCGCTGACGCCGCCTTCAGCCACCCCCCCACCTCCAGCCACCCCCCCACCTCTGCCCACATCCTGCTGGACCCGACGGCCAACTCCTCCGACCCCGCGTCCGTGAGCCCGTCCCTGGAGCCGCAGTCTGACGGCGCCCTGTGGAACAGCACCGCCCACAGCTCCGCCCACAGCTCCCTGGATACACAAGCTGACAGCAGCCCTGTGGTGGAGCCAGACGACGCTCATTAGCGCGCCCCCCCCCCCCCGTGTGTCTCTCCGGCCTCCACGGCGAACGCAGAATCAAAAAAACGTAGAAAAGTCTTGATGAAGTCGATGGAGGAAAAACTGTGGAAACATCCGTGAAACTAAAATAATAAAGTGTCGTTGATCCGTCACTCATCATCCGTCACTCATCATCCGTCACTCATCCGTCTTATTTATCAGTTTATTTTTGTCTCTCGGGATAAACAAAGTGAAACTGTATCTGAGAACTTTTATATTGAAAACCATAATTTCTCTTCTTCTGTGATCTTCATCGTCTGTAGAATCAGGAACTTCTCCTCTCACTCAGAGACACAGCTCCACAGAGATTTCAAAATAAAAGCGCCCCTCGTAATAAAAGACAGGGTTGAGTTTCACTTCCAGTCATCACGACTTTGCTCCGTTTTTTGACGCCGTTCTCCGTGGAGGCAGGACAGGAAGTGTTCTGCAGTTTGTCTTCCAGCAGCTGTTCTCTTTGGAGCTGGAGGCTCCTCATCAGCTTCCACCTGCAGCTTCCATCTTCAGCTTCCACCTGCAGCTTCATCTTCCATCTGCAGCTTCATCTGCAGCTTCATCTGCAGCTTCATCTTCCACCTTCAGCTTCCACCTTCAGCTTCATCTTCCACCTGCAGCTTCCACGTTGTCGCTCTGCGCTCGCTCTGCGTCATCATATCCAGTGACGTGTGTTCGTTAGGAAGTTAGACGTGAAGGTTCGCTGAAGCTGGAGATATGACTAACTTATTAATTACTAATTCATCGGTGTTAAAGTGTAAACCGGGATAATAATCCGACTTCTTTAGTGTTTCACAATAATATGCTGATGATAATGTGCTGTGCAGCACAACGTGTTTTATTATCACGTTTCCTTCATTTAAATGTTGAAAACTCAGCAAATATTTTAGCACCTTTAAGTAAAAAAAATTAGATATTTACAGAGATAGACTTTTCTTCCTGCTAGCGTAGCAGTAACGAGCTAACGTGCTAACGTTCAGTGAGTTCACATGATGGTTTTCAGGTTTAAAGTGTTGCTGTGTTCTACAGAAGAAATGTGATATTAAACGAGAAGATCCTGTTCAGCAGTTACATGCATAATAATAATAATAATAATGATGATGGGTAATCGTGCGTCTCTGAGCTGCAGACTGTGTGTTCTGAGGAAGGTGCAATAAAAAATATACAACAAACTCTTGTCAGACTTCTTGAATTATTGTCTTTGGACTTTATTAATCCAGAGAATAATTAACTGTTCTGTTTAGAGTTTGATTCCTTACTTTGGCTTTTTCCATGAAAATTTAGTTTTTTTGACATTCAAGCTTTTTTCATGAAAATACATTTTTTCAAGAAAATTTTGTATTCACATTCACATTCAACTAAATTCAGTTTTTTCTCACATTCAAGCTTTTTTCATGAAAATGAAGGTTTTTTTTAAATAAAAAATGTTTCCATGAAAATTAAGTTGTTTTTTTTTCACATTCAAGCTTTGTCAATTTGTCAAAAAAATATGTATGATTGTTAAAAAAAATAAAAAATACAAAGAATTCCCCTACCTGCCTGAGGGTGGTGCTGTTCCCCTCCGTGCCTGAGGGTGGTGCTGTTCCCTTTAGTTTGGACTCCACCTGCACTGGTTATCATTGGAATGGGAGAAATATTATGCCATAAAAAAAAATAGGAAAATATTAAAATATAAAAGTCATATGAAGAAAAATATAAAATAGTCATAGTATACTATGAAGATTTACACAATATTATATGCGTATTAACATATCAATATTTCATTTTTTAAATCGTTCCCAGTTCTCGCTCATTATCAACGTTATGGACGAGATCTCGTTGGTCACGTGAGACGAAGAGCGAAAAGATCCAAAGTCAGAAACGTGTTGATCACAGTTCAAAGTTTAATCCAGTTTCTTATTTCACACATGAAGGCTGGTCTGAAATACATTAACTATATTCTCACTGCTTTGTATATTAAACGTTTCTTATTCCTAATAAAATATTTCCATAATCCACTTATCGAATGTTGTTCACGTAGTTAGTTTGAAGGTAAATGTCTAAAAGTCATTTTATGCTGAACACACTGGAAATAACAATAATTCAACTTTATCATTCAGCAAATATCAACTAAATGAAGGATTTCTCTCAGGTAAACTCCGTCTCTGCATCGTAGATACAGATTTAATTCTGCCTTTGGTTTGACGATGCTTGCGGGACCGGCGGAGGTAAAGAGGCTTGTTCACTCGGAAAGGATCCACTGGCTGCAGAACTGAAGGGATTATTGGATGTTGTGAAGTGTTTGTGAGTAGAAACACACAAGCGCCAGCAGGAAGTGAAACACAGTTCTGCTGTGGACGTATTTCAGACACAAAACAATAAATACCAGTTTCAGTGTGCGCTATATTTAGAATATTTTCTCCTTGCTGTCAGACAGCTGTTATCTGTGCTCTGCAAAACCACCAGACTCCATTGACACAAACAGCACTTTAGTTTAATATGCAACTCCATTTTACACACGTCGGGGTCCCGCTCGTCTGTCCGCTCAGAAGTCCTGGGCCTTAAAAACGTTGAAGACTCTGCTTTAAAAGTCCTACAATAACACAGACAAACTAACCGATAGAGGCAGCGGAACAGCAGAAACTCCTGCGTTCTGCAAGATAAAATTACTGTTTTTGTCAATGGAGTCTGGTGTGAAAAGAGCATCGGCATCAGTTCCGCAGGATAAAGATAAATATATAAATTTAGCAGACACTGATACACTGACTTTGGATAAGTGGCTCATACTAATGTTAGACTAACGTTAAACTAACGTTAGACTCGCGTTAACGTCAGACTAGCGTCGGACTAACGTTAGACTAGCGTCAGACTAGCGTTAGACTAGTGTCGGACTAACGTTAACGTTAGACTAACGTTAGACTAGCGTTAGACTAGCATCAGACTAACGTTAACGTTAGACTAACGTTAGACTAGCGTTAAACTAACGTTAGACTAACGTTAACGTTAGACTAGCGTTAAACTAGCGTTAACGTCAGACTAGCGTTAGACTAGTGTTAAACTAACGCTAGACTAGTGTTAAACTAACGTTAGACTAGTGTTAAACTAACGTTAGACTAGCGTTAGGCTAATGTTGGACTAGTGTTAACGTCAGACTAGCGTTAGACTAACGTTAGACTAGCGTTAACGTCAGACTAGCGTTAACGTCAGACTAGCGTTAACGTCAGACTAGCGTTAGACTAGCGTTAGACTAGCGTTAGACTAGCGTTAGACGTTCCTCATGTGAGGTCAGAACCAGCCGGATCTCCTGAAGGTTAGCGTGCCATGACATCAGTTCAATCACACGTTTACTCAACATACTTTCGGTTTTTAAGACAGTAAATAAGCATTTCTGACATCTTTCACTCTGCAGAACATCATGTGCTTTGAGTCCTACAAAATAAAAGTCATTTTCTCTGTTGCTTCATGTATAAAAGTGATATTGACGTCAGTAACAAGAAACAACTTGACACGTTAGAAGTTATGACTAATTAATACAAAACATTCCTCTGTTCACTCTGGAGTGTCTCTGTTTGAGAACAATTGTGCTGTGAATATTTTCATGCACATAAAGGAGTACAAATGATTTTTTAACATTTTGTATTTCTAGTAAATCCACCGGAGTCTCGACATAAACGACGTATCCGACGACGTATTCGTCGACGCATCGACTACAGTGAGACCCGTGTGATGCTCCTCACTTGGAAACGACCGCCTTCTTGGTGACGCTCGCTCTCCTGCTTCCTGCTCCTGCGGCGGCGCCTCCTCCGTGCCACAGGTGGCCGGGGATGGTGAAGGCGTCCACACTCATGCTCATGGTTTTCGAGGGGATGGCACTGAACTGCTTCCTGTCTGAGCTGTATTTGTAGATGGACTCCACCTGGGCGGAGACAATTGTCCGCGGGCCGACGCCAGCTAATCGCACGAGCTCCTGGGAGTCGGCGTTCATGGTGTAGACTCCTCTGAACTGGCAGCTGGAGTCACGGAAGAGGATCAGGAAGTGGTTGGCGAGACTCTTCTCCATCTCCTGAGGTCGGAACGAGAAAAGTGCAAAAAATCATTTCGGCTTCAGGCCATTTATGACCAATGTGTTTATCATATACAATAAATAAATACATTTAAATCATCCTAATGCCCTACGTCCAAAAGATTTACTTTAAAAAAATAAAATATATAAAGTTACCATTACAGGAGTAAACATCGAGACATTTTAATGTTACATATTAAACCTTTAAGTAAGACTTTAAATGCTTTTTACATTGTATTTTTGGTGTTTTGTGAAAGATCTGATCATTCTTCCAGCGCCACGTGCAGGTCACAATAAAGCGAACGCACAACAAGGTTTAAATATCACGTTTTATCTTCATCTACCTCAACGATCTTGTTTTTCTGAGTCTCGTTGACCCTCCCGGCCAGGCAGCAGCGCGACAGAGCGTTGTGGATCATGAACTTGTTGGACTTGAAGCTCGGTTCTTTGAAGAGTTTTGGACCTGGAGATACAAACACAGCAACACTTTAGTAAATGTTCTGCATTTATATAAATGTTCTGCATTTATATAAATGTTCTGCATTTATAAAGCACTTTTCCAATCTTTGCGATCACTCAAAGCCTTACAACACATCAGCATTCACACACACACACACACACACACACACACACACTGTTGGCCATCAGGAGCACTTTGTGGTTCAGTATCTTGCTCAAGGACACTTGGACATGCTGACTGTAGAGGCCGGGGATCGAATCCCCGATCCTGCGCCTGGTGGACGACCTCCACCTGCTGAGCCTCAGCCGCCCCAAACTTTAGGCATTTAGTCAACGCATGCGAGTGAGAACTGAGAAACTGAGACAAAGCACTGCACCTGTGTACTCTGGGCCGGGCGAGGCTCCACCGGAGCCGCTCTCCAAGTCTTTGTCTCCGTTCTGATTTAGCAGCTTACTTGGCGTCACGCACACTGAAGGTGAACCAGGACGGCTGCTGGAGGAACGTCAAACAATGAACCAGCTCGTCTGAAGGATTTAAACATGCAAGTTCAACCTGCATGTAGCATGCTGATGCTAACGTTAGCCCGCTACTGTGTGGACGTTCTGCACAATCGCTTCCTTTTCTGTTCCCGGGACAATGAAATGCATAAATATGCATGAAAAGTATGAGTGTAATAATACATTATATGTCCTGCACTTTGTCCTCATTGCAGTTTGAAGACACGTCACGTCTTCATAAAAACTACCAAGAACACTGAAAATTTAACAATTACAATCCTTCAGAAATCTTTTCTTTGTGTTATTGTGAGTCTATGTTCGTGCTTCCGGGTTTTCACTCCGTTTACACAAGTCACATGATCAACAGGAAGTAGCATCTCGCTTGACTTTCACTTTATTTGCTGTATTTTTGATCATATTGTAAGTATGACTGAGAATATTTAATAAGAATAATAAGTCATTTTACCTTAATTGTTTCTTAGATGTTATTATGTTTCTTTTTAAGTTTTGGTAAGTGTTCTTATTATGTTATATATGCTATTAGCATTACTGTTGCTAATGTTGCTAACGTCTCAGTCCTGTGACTCATATGAACCATCTTCCATCTAGAAACTGAACGAATGGTCTGAGATTGACGGTTCCAATGTTGTGTAACATAGTTAAACGTTTTAATAGTTAAACGTGTTATTAGCTACAGGGTTAAAAAAAAGGTAAAGAATGAAGTCACAATCGTGTACACTGGCACGTCTGCAGACATTCAGTATCTTCAAAGAACACAGATATCTTTCTCTGGTTTCATATAGTCACAAAGACAGTGATTATGAATAACTGGAGGCTTTAAATACACCAAGTGAAAAACAATATACATGATTAAGTTGGAAAATGTAGCTTTCAGACTGCAAGTAATGAGAAATAAAGAAAACGTGCTTATGTTTAGCATTTTGTAGCACCATGCTAACATTTAGAATGGTATTGTTACATATAACAGTACCATTACATTAGCATTTAGACTTTTAGCATTAACAATTTGGGACTTCATTTACCTGCCATGAACTCTGGGGATCGGCAGAGTCCTCGGTTGAACCACATTTCATGACAATCCATCCAACTCTGGACGAAACGATTGAGCTGACTGACCAACCAGCACTGCCGTCTCTCAGGCCATGTGACCATTGTGGCTAAAAAAGGTATAAATGAGAGTCGAGATGCTGCGGTACCTGTGGAGTTTCTTGGTGGGGGTTTTGTTTCCTGGCTCATCCGTGAGGTTGAGGGAAGGGTTGGAGTAGACTTTGGTCAATTTAGCGCCTGGAGAAACATAAATATTAAGACATTAAAAGATCTGCAAACACTTAACATTTGTTCCAAACGTCTCACGATTGACTTTACCAGCTGCTCCCTTGGCTGGACTCAGAGACAGCCGTGTTTCCTCCCTGGTCATGCTGCGAGGACGGGAGCGCGTTTTCTTTGCCGAAGGTCGTCCTTGATCGGTTGATTTCTGCCGAAGCACTTTGTCCAAGTCCTCCATGATCCTGAGTTGATGCCGCCTTTCATACTCCAATCGCGTGAAATTTCCCCGGCGGGCTGGTGTAGCAGGAGGTGTGGGGGAAGGTGAGGTTGTGCCTGCAGGAGGGGTATTGGAGGGAGATGCCACTCTTGGTCTGAAACCATGAGGAGTTGAGTTACTTTTACATCGGTGCATCTCAGCTTTGGACTTATTAGTTGACAAAAAGTCAAGCGATGCATTAATGTTTGTTACCTGTTTTCCCTTTCTTGCTCATTCCACTGTCTCCTCTTCTTCAGCTCCTCGGTTCTCTTCTGCTGCTTTTCCAACAGCATGGCTCTACGCTGGGCCATCTCCTCCTCACTATGTACCTCCCCCTACAACCACAAAACACAATCATATACCCACCTGTCATGAATTAATATGCATGCAAAGCAAACTTTCACTTCTGTTTTGCAAGGACTCACCTGGAAGAAGAATCCAATTCCTCCTCTTGCCCCGGGCTCCGTCTGATCTCCACTTGCTTCCAAAGTTTCAGTCTTTTCTGTCTGTTCTCCTTCGAATTCAGTTTGTTGCTCTGGCAGATTGTCATCTGCTGTTGCCAGATCCAGCTGCTCTATGGGGTCTAGGGGTTCTGCAGCGAGTCCTCCAGCAGGATCTACAGCAGACTCTGTGTTGTCGCTCATAGAATCAGAGGAATACTCCTGCCCTTCATCAGTTGGTACATCACTGCCCCCCTCTGCCCCTCCAAGAGATGACAGCGAGACTTCAATCAGGCTGCAGCGCTTCCCTGCACCTACTGCGCTGAATGCAGCAGAAAGGGACAAAGTCTCGCTCTCAAACGAGCACTCAGACGGAGCGCCAGAGCTGCTTCTACTAGCAGACGTCTGCCGATCTTCTCTGGGCTGTGGTAAGACCGGCAGCCCTCCTACAGCCTCCATATCCTCCAGCTCCAGGCTGAACTGAGTTGGTGTCTCGCTGGAGGCTGTGTCCGAGGTGTTCTCGTCAGGCTGTGGCTGCTGGGTAGCCTGAGGAGACTCTTCAGGAGTCCGAGGCCCACCGATACGGAAGGAAGAGGAACTCTGATCCTGACACTTGCTGGGGGACACACGTCGCAGGTGGGGGAGGGTGTCCACATTATGGGTCGGTGCCAAGGCGCGGTTGAGTTTGGGAAACTTGAGTTCAGAAGGCCGTGGGTGAGGCTTGGGGCTGCGGGGAGTGGAGGAGGAGTGGATTTTAGTGCGAGGAGTTGGGCAGGAGGAGGAGATGATAGTCTTTGGGGAGGTGGAAGAAGGAAGTAGGTGAGAGCGCCGTGACGGGGAGTTGGCGGCGGGGGCACTGGGACCAGGAATCCCCCAAGCTTTACTGGTACTCCTCAAAGAAGACTTTGTCGGGGTTCTTGGTGGTGTCTTTGTTGGGGTGTGAGGAGGTGTTTTGGCGGTGCTTCGAGGTGTTGATTTTGGAGTAGCTTTGGGTGTCTTTATGGGTCTTTGGTTGCTCATGAGTTGCTGTTGCTGTTCTGTAAGTTTCTGCATGTCCTTTTGTAGTGACTGCAGAGCTTCACTCAGTTTCTGCACCACTTCATTGCACTCCACAAAGACAGCTTCACCTACTTTCTCTGCCCCTTTTTTACTTTCAACAGAGAAAGTGACCTGCTTCTCTAACCGAGGAGGATTGGAAACAGATAGATTCTCTTTCTCCTTCTCTCCATCCTTCTCTTGCTCCTTCTTTTCCTTCTCTTCCCTCTCCTCCTCCTGTTTCAGTTGCACCTCCATGCATGTGAGGCTCTCCTCTAGGGTGAGATTATCCTCCCCTCCCCCCTCTCCTTGTTTTCTTTTCAGTTTAAGGAAAGCAGTTTTTCCAAGCCTCTGTCTGTGCTTGGCAAAGATGGCTTCAATGCGTCTTTTTTGGGCTTCAATGCTCTTGCGTTTTTCCTCCAGGCGAGCCCCCAGCTCCCAGGCCTCAGAGCCTGGTTCAGGGCCTCTGGGGCCGGGGCTGTCCTGGCAGCCAGGTGCTCCTGCCGGGGTGGAGGGTGTATGTGGAGTCCCTGGGGTTGTTGGGGTCAGAGCAGAGGCTGAATCCTCCCCGGGAGCAGCGGGATGTCTTCTTTTGTTGTCCCGCCGCTCAGCAAAGCTTGTCATTCGTGGACTGTTGCTGGTGCTGTTGTTTCCCTGGCGAACGTTGCTGGGTCGAATATTCCCCGGGGCGTTTCTAGGGGTATCATCCGATGCTTCAGAGGAGTCAACGCTGCCATCTCGTAGAACAGAGTCGTCATCACGTGACATATCGGAGCTGCGTCCTGCTGTCTCCCTCCTCTCTCCACTTCCTTGCCTTTCAGTGTCCCCTCCTTCTCCACCAATAGGCCGGTGGAGGACTCCAGACCGACAGGGAGCGGAGCTACTAAGCTGGGAATTATCCTCCTCGGGGGAGTGTAGGAAGAAACCGGCAGGGGCTCCTTCGGGACGTAACCTTGGCTCTGGCCTTCCTCCCAACACTCCTCTTCCACCTTTCTCTACTATCCTTCCCTTCCTGGGGGTGTGAACCACCTTTAGCACCTCCTCGATGGTCGGCAGCTCTCCCATTGGCGCTGTGTGTGCGTATGGGCCCCAGGACGAGCGCTGCGATGGGGCCGAAGCGCTGACCAGGTTGCTGAGGTCCTCCGAAGGGCTGTACGGGACACAAGTCATCCCTGTCACCGAGGAAGTCATCGCAGGGATGCCGGTGGTGAGACTGTCAGTGCTGACAGAGCGAAAGACAGAATCTATTGGGTTTCCCATGACAATGTCAACATCACTGTCCAGCCCAAATGGGATGCTGAACGTCACTGCGGACAGAGGACGACTGCAGAGGCAGATGACCATGGAAGGATGGACACATGGATGGGTTGTGCCAACATGAATGGTAAAGCAGAGACCATGAAAGCCAAAGTAAGAAGATTTAAAAAAATTAAGATAAAATATGAATGCAACACAACATTTACTATAAAAATTGCATGAAGCTTTGAAGTATAAATACCTGATTTGTTTCTTTGTCCAACTTTTGTTTTCTGGAAAGACAGACAAGAAAATCTAAAGTCAAAAAGTCTATTAAAGAACATTTTAGGTAAATCAGTGATGGACAGTAACTTAAGTACAATTTTGAGGTACTTTACTTTTATACTTCTGCTTTAGTTACGGAGTCATAGTATTGATACATAAATCAATAAAACAATACAAGATATAAACAAATAACTAATTACAGGTTAAGATAAACTTTATTACATAATATATATAATTATATAAAGTTATTCAAATAAGCTCCACCTTCAGCAGCTGCAACATTAAAGTGATGAACACATTAATGCATCAATAATTATGATAATATAGCATAATATATTATATATTGTATAGTATTTCTTGATGCTTGAACTTGTAAAGATGTAAATACTTAGTATTTCTCACCTGCTACCACCGGGGAGCAGATGGGCACAAAGGGCTGTTTGAAGATGAAGGACGGAGAACCGCTGAAACGTGCAGTGAAATAATATTTATTCACAACTCTGATCAAAGCACGAAACATGTCATATTTTACAACAATGTGCCCGTGTTGCATCAAGCAAGTCAACCAGAAGTTCATTCATTTCTACAGAAAGCTCCGGCGGGAAAATCTTTTACTTGTGCGTGTGTGCGTGCATGTGTGTGTGTGTGTGTGTGTGTGTGTGTGTGTGTGCGTGTGTGTGTTTGTTGCTTGTACCTGTTGCTGTTCCCGCTCACAGGACTTGTACAGTCTAGTAACCCTGAGACGTCTGAAAGACGTAGAGACAGAAACACATGATGGTCAGCGTGATATTTAGATATTTAAATATTTAGACATTTAAATATTTTAGATATTTAAATATTGAGATATTAGATATTGAGATATTTAAATATTGAGAAATTAGATATTAGATATTGAGATATTTAATGTCATAGATGACTGCAGGTCACACACACCTGTGAGGTCGATGCTCTGCACTGGCTGCACAAAGTCCGGCTTCTTGACCTCAAACCAGTGGAGCAGCTCAGCTATGAAGCTCATGATGTTGAGCTGAGGAGAAGAGCTTGTTAGGGATGCAAGTGTGTGTGTAGTGTGTGTGTAGTGTGTGTGTGAGCTTCTCCTCCTACAGGTGTGTGTAGACACACGAGTACCAGCAGGAAGTGAAACACAGTCGTATGTAACACGTAAAACAAGTCAGAACATCCTGTGCGCATGGTATCGTTGCTCTCCCACCAGACTCCATTGAACAAACTGAATTGTTCCACCACAGAGCGGAGCAGCTGCTGCATCTATCGGTGCGCTTGTACACACACACACACACACACACACACACACACACACACACACACACA
>CALSBV010008908.1:137689-157595 GCA_943590825.1 Bovichtus diacanthus | reverse complement strand
TATGTATATATATGTGTATAGATATGTCTATGTATATATATGTGTATAGATATGTGTGTGTATATATGTATAGATATGTGTGTGTATATATGTATAGATATGCGTGTATATATATGTATATAGATATGTGTGTATATATATGTGTATATGTATATATATGTGTGTATATATGTGTGTGTATGTATATATATATATATATATATATACTTAGAATATCGCTTTCTAATCGTTCATGAGATGGATTTAAGGGGATTATTTCAACATAGTTGAAATAATACCAAAACTTTAAGAGTTTAAACCAAACCAAACAGGTTAGTTATGAAATGGACTGCTTTTATGCACCTCTCGGCACCATAAAAGGTAGTCTTAGAAACATTCTCGTTTACAAGATTTTGTCATTAGAACTTAACTTTAACTTAAATCACTCATGTAACAGAGATCCATCCAAGCTTCTAATTTTTTGTGTTTTCCAATTGTTTTCAGGCTCCTGAAGAGGATCAGGAGGTGAGACGACAATACACCGTCAAAGGGAACCTGCTTGAAATGGGGCGATGTGGATTGAGGTTTTCCTGTTCCTTGTGAACTGCGGAAAGAAAGCAACCACGAGGACGACGGAACGACTAGCAGACGGAGGAG
The DNA here is from genome assembly GCA_943590825.1 of Bovichtus diacanthus. NCBI lineage: Eukaryota > Metazoa > Chordata > Actinopteri > Perciformes > Bovichtidae > Bovichtus > Bovichtus diacanthus. Next base: position 156,959 of record CALSBV010008908.1, on the reverse strand, counting down.
GTGGGGGAGAAGTGGTGGCTTTGTTGTTTGTCGAAAAGCTGGTATGGGAGGAGGGGCATTCGGGATGGCGAATGGAAACGACAGTGGGGAAGGTCCTGCTGGGCCCATGGCCGCAGTGGTAGCAACAGCAGGAGGTATGGTTGCAGAAAGCTCTTCCTCGGCTGTCTCTACCTATATCAAACTGGTGCTACTCGGGCTGATCATCTGCATCAGCCTGGTGGGCAACCTGGTGGTGTCTCTGCTCGTACTGCGGGACGGGGCCCTGCACAAGGCACCGTATTACTTCCTGCTGGACCTGTGCCTGGCAGACACCATTCGCTCAGCCATCTGCTTCCCCTTTGTGCTGGTGTCTATAAAGAACGGTTCGGCCTGGACCTACAGCGTGCTGAGCTGCAAGGTGGTGGCTTTCATGGCAGTGCTCTTCTGCTTCCATGCCGCCTTCATGCTATTCTGCATCAGTGTAACACGCTACATGGCCATTGCACACCACCGCTTTTACTCGAAGCGCATGACATTCTGGACATGTGTGGCTGTGGTGTGCATGGTGTGGACACTGTCTGTGGCAATGGCTTTCCCACCAGTTTTTGATGTGGGCACCTACAAATTCATTCGCGAGGAGGACCAGTGCATCTTTGAGCATCGCTACTTCAAGGCTAATGATACGCTAGGCTTCATGCTAATGCTGGCTGTGCTCATTCTAGCCACACATGTTGTCTATATGAAGTTACTTCTCTTTGAGTACAAGCACCGCAAGATGAAGCCGGTCCAGATGGTGCCGGCCATCAGTCAGAACTGGACCTTCCACGGGCCGGGGGCTACTGGCCAAGCGGCAGCCAACTGGATTGCGGGCTTTGGCAGGGGCCCAATGCCGCCGACTCTGCTGGGAATCCGGCAGAACTTGCACAACCAGAACCGACGCCTGTTGGGCATGGATGAATTCAAAGCGGAGAAGCAACTTGGCAGGATGTTCTACGTGATCACCCTGCTGTTCCTGGTGCTCTGGTCTCCCTACATAGTGGCTTGCTATTGGAGGGTGTTTGTCAAGGCTTGCACAATACCACATCGGTACCTCTCCACCACCGTGTGGATGAGTTTCGCCCAAGCCGGGGTCAACCCTATTGTCTGTTTCTTCCTTAACAAAGACTTGAAGAAAGGGCTCCTTTCCCACCTACCAGCCTGCTGCAGGACTAAACCTCATTTGCCACGAGAGCCTTATTGTGTCATGTAAGCAGAGATGATGATCTAAACATGGAGAAAAAAAGGGGTCAGCCAATAATGTTGAGGGAGTGTTTGCTTGTTGTGGCGTTTGATTCAATGCAAGCTACTTTTAAGCAGTGGGTGCAAACTAGTGAGTGTAATGGTAAAAACACTGGAATGGTAAGCGTGTATTTCCATCTACCAACTCTTTTTCACTCAAAACAACAGCATACATGGAGTCAGACTTTGACTTTTGATAATAGGAGAAAATACTTTAATAACAAAACATGCAAGTAATAATGCAGTCATTGTGGAAACCAAGCCAGACAAACAGCCACCAACAAATGACATAAGCTGCTTCACAGAGAATGTCAAAATGGCCAATTAGAAAAGTCTGGGATTGATACAAATGATATTTGAGTTGATTTGGTGACAAAAAAAGATTCCTCAGGAGGACAAAGAAGCAACTTTTTAGTCTAAATCAAAATTTCAATCAAAACATGCTGGATTAGCCATTTGTATAGTGACAGTGAAGAGAGAAAATGAGGGAGACGGAGAGAGAGATAAAACAAAGAAGATGTTGCCAGGTTTTTATTTTCTGACCCAACAATCTATCCAAAAACTATCCAAAAACAGTCTCTTTTTGTTCAGCTATTAACCCATGACACACTTTAAAAAGAATTGATCTTTAATTGTTATTGTGCGTTATCTCAGATTATGAAATCTGTCTAATTTTGAAGTCGGGAATCACTTCAAATTTAACACATTATGTCACATTCTTGCCAGAAAATGATGAATTGATGAAAATAAATTCTTTAAAAAATAGGGGAAACACAAAGGCAGCCTCACAGAGTCAGAGGACAGTGAGAGGGTTTGATCTTAAGTGTGTAATGAATTAGAAGAGCTCCTGTGAATGACCTTCACTGAACGAGGAACATCGTATAACTGTTTCTGTGTCTGAAGCAAACACGTCAGTGACAGGAACACCAAGTGCTGCACACCAGCTTTTATGACCATGATGATGTATTTTCTTTGGTCTCATCTTTGTTGACTAAGAATCGAAGTTATCCATGCTATTATTTCTCAAAGTTTTTGTTTGTTAACATTAATAAGTAACAATTTATTGATGTTAACGAACAAAAACTAAGGTGACTGCAGAAATTCTACTTCAGATACTCGTGTTCTTTTAATTCTGTGCGTCGAAGTGATGAGCTGCAAACATTAACAGCAGATTGTTAGTCTGAACACAGTGCCCAGTTGCATAAAATGCTTCCTCATAGAAGGTAAAATGTCCTTTCCTGACCAATGCACGTACCAGTGGTGCAAGAAAGATCTCCAATAGCTATGGTTAAATACTGAGGATGTGTTGGAAATCACATTGGCACTTTATTTACTTTACACCATTCTGGGCGTCTGAATGTTTGAAGTTTAAAATGTGACTCCCTCAAGAATTCCCTCAGTGTAACGAAAAATATCATGTCCCGAGCATATTTTTTTGTTAAAAACACAATACCTTCAGTGTCCACTAGACAGCCCGTGGTGTGCTGATGTCCACCAGACACGTGAGCACAGCGTCTCACTCGTACTCTGATGGCCTGGTACATTCTATCAGAACAGCTTTTGCTTCAGTGTTTCCGAAGCATGGAAGTCACATGTGAATGTATGTAAATGTCCGTATTGTTGACAATTGAATTGAAATGAATATTTAATTCTTTCTTTCTTTTTTTGTTATTGACTTGTTATGTACAAATATCAAAGCTAATTTTTCTTGTTTGTTTCTGTCACTTCTCCCCTGAAGTCTATGAAGGAATGCTACAGCTTTCCTTCTGCTGTTATTCACAGTTCAGTACTAAATATCAGACAGTGCTACGTCCACTCATTACAACCAGTAAAGTATAGCTGCACTCTATTAGTTACCACATTGATCATGTGACCTGAAAACATGTTTTACGTATGCTTGTCAATCACAAAAGAGGAGTGTTACATAAAGCCAGAGAGCGAGCCACAGCTGACAGTCTGAGAGCTTCCACTGTCCCTCAGAGGTCAGCCATGTCTCGACAGCTTTCTATCTATCAGCCCATCAAATCTGCATGTCAAGTTCCCAAACGCTGAGCTCAATGCAAATGATGTGTGTGGATTAACTTTGCCTCCACGTGTAGATCTGTTGATTATGTCAAATCCATTGAAATTAATCGATTTCACCCTGAAAAATAGCTATTTTAAATTCTGGGCCTTTAGTCTTTGCTATTTCTGTAGATCTGAGTGATTTCTAACAGTCCAGCAAGAATCAAATCTTGATTGCAATCCTTACTGTTATTATTATTATTATTATTCATATTGTCATTATTATTAATAATATTATTATTGAAACTGAATTTAATCTGTTGAAAATCAGAGAAAAGGAGCTGCACTGCAAGGAGGAGAGAAGACAGAGACACAGACATACACCAAAACCTGATTTTTGTATGATATTACCTAACAAATCATACGTATCATCTGTCTGTTCAACATTTCTTACTGATGAGAGCTCCTCTGGAAGATCTTGAAGGACTATGTAACTGGGCACTGATAACCACATTTAGTTTTCCAATAACTTGTTGATTGTCAATTTCTTTCAAAGCCACGTTTGCTCCATTTAAAAAAACAGTAGATATCAAGCGATATGTGAAAATACACAACTAAAGTGCAGGCCAGAAAGACGGCCTGTAGGTCACGACACTGTATGGACTCCTTCACATCCAGACCGCTGTCAGGACTCTTTGGTGACCAGATCACATGTTGCTGCTGGAATATGAGCTTTACCCATTCATAGCAGCCACATGTTGGTGCTGGTTGATACTGAAGCCCATTTCTACCCATTTCAGCTAGGACTATTGAAATATTAAGAGGTACTAAATCCAAATTCAGAATTTTTTAGGTGCCAAAATGATTATTATGTTGTAGGGTCAACATTATGAGATAGTCAGAATTTTGACTTAATATGCGAATCATATATAAAATAAAAAAAAAAACTAAGTCAAACATATTAGATAGATCAAAGCTTTGTTGACTCATCAAATTTGTGAGGATGTTAAAAACAGAACAAACTAATTAACGCTGAGGTGCTGTGTTTTACAGCCACTATCCTTTTACCCTGCGTCTTGACAAGTGCAAGGGAAAACACTAAAACTACTCCGTTCCCGTCACAAAACTGAGCCGAGAAGGCTGACAGTCTTTTACCAGCTCATGATTACAAGACAAATCTGGAGTCAATATCAGCTTGATATTGTTTGATGGTTCAGTAGATTTTACATAAATCATTGTTACTTTACACAGCACTGAAGGTATGAGGAGGCAGTAGAAGGCACATCTACTGCTTTATTCTTGCACAAATCTAAAAATTGATGAACTGTGCTTCTTTCTTGTTTCTCTCTGAAAATGAACTGTAAATTGAGGTGGAAGTAAAGGACAGGGCACAGAGATTGTAATTTGTCAGTGAATGTCTGAAAACATGACACAGTCCTTAAGATTGAGGGCAAATAGTGTATTTGGGATTTGAGGTGCCCCTTTTTCTCTGCCGTGGCATATCTGACACACCAGACAACAGCATGCCAGAGAATCGCTAATCTTGTTTTTTATTTTCAGAATTATGGCCTTACTCCATAAAAACGTCAAACCAATGCAACAAAGAGTAGACAAATGTGTCTCTTATGTATGCACTGAAGTCATTCAAAAGGAGGAAAAGGAATACTGTGTTCACTAGTGACATTTGGAAGACTTGTTGCTCTTCCCATCAAAACCTGGAGGAACTGTGTTTATGGACAGACGATGGGAAAAGCAGAAGAAGTGACTTTTCTCTTTCAGACTAATGATCTGAGTGGACCCCACTCTGGGTTTGCGTCGGTTTGTTTTTCTCGGTTTTCAGCCTGAGGAATGAAGGAAAAACGAGTCTTTCCATTTTCCTCTCTGAGACTGAGTCAGAGAAAAGTGTGGATTCACAGTTGATGCTGGAGAGGCCTGACAGTGCTTTTTTAGTTGCCTCAGGCGGATTATCTTTTGTAAATGTACTGTGACCTCTGTACTATTAGTGTGTATTATATTGACAGAAAACCAACTTTGAAATGCAACAGAAGAGTTCCTGATCATCGTATTTTTACTGTGTGTGTGTGTTTCTATTGGCAGGTATGATTGTGTGTATGTGTAAGCTGAGGGTTACGTGAATGAAAGAGGAAAGTGAGAGGGAAAACACTGAGCAGATACATATTGCGTTCTGATGATATCATTCCTGCAAATTCTTCCTCAGTATTTCTCATGTCGGCTATTTCCCTGACACAAAGATCTCAATCGATTTCAAACCAATGAAGTTTACTCAAAGTCCCTTTTGTAAAACATGTAATAGATTTATTATTAATTGGACTGGATTTTTTTGTACATATTTAGGGATAATGAAGGCAAAAACACTTGATAAGGCATTCACACAGGCTAAATATGATCGCAAACACTGGCCTCTTTCTGAATGTTTCATTCAGGAATTAATACATAAAAAAACATCTAACTACTTCATGATGATGAATATCCAATAAGTGTTCATACAAAATATTTTGATATCAAATCAGCTCTCAAAATGTTATTTCCTTGAAAGGATAACCCCAAAATATTCTGCTTGAGTCTTCTCCACCAGTAATGCCAACAGTGAGATCTGTGAACAGTGACCGGCAGGTCAGAAACAAACCACCTGGCGAACAGTAAAACATTATGACTCAAACATCCATCACAGCTTACTTTCACTTTACCTTCAACCTGAGATCGTATAGCTGACATTCTAAATGAAGTGGTTTACTAAACTGTTGGTTTGTCTCCCACCGGTCTGATCATCTGATGACTCGTTTCTTATTGGCAGACTTCTGTTGTAACAATGTCACCAAACCCTCTAAGAAGTAACCAATAAAAAATATGGCTTGAATCAGGTTATAAAGAAATAAAACCCAAGTTATAATAAAGTGGAATTATCCTTTAATATTTACCTCGTGTCTTAAAGATTGGCTCTGGTCACATCAGACAGAGGCTGCAGTTGAGCTCACTAAACCAGAGGCGATGGCAACGTAAACTTGCTTGTTTGCAGAGTTCCACCAAAGTTGAATCTAGTTGTTCCATTAAAAAAAACAGAATTTGGTGTGAATGCTGTGACTGGCCCACAGCAGTAAATCAGCCAGCTCTGGACATTCAATTAGAGGACTGAATATCCAGATCTGTCTTTAGCTGTTCTGCGGTTACTGCTTTGTGGTAAACACGCACAGGAACACAAATCACAATGTCACAGCAGCTGTGCACAGCGTCTTTGGTGATCACGCCAAATATTGCAATGTCTTAGGGTGCCAGGCTCATGAATTCTCCAGGAAAATGTTTAATTTAAACCTTAAAGTAGAGCATTAAATGTCAAAGGTTAAAAGAAAAATCGAATCTCAGTGAATCATGAAGTCAAATATCCTACATAAAAATAGCAAAAAGTGTTAAGGATGCGAAAGGAATTTCTTCTGACAGTCGCATCATGGAAGCAAGTCCGACCCTGCAGGTTCCCTTTGTTCTGTATTTGTTTTTTTTAAATGGTTGAGCTATTACGCATGTCTCTGGCGACTTATGACTTTATAATAAAAATAAATATTATTTCAAATGATCAGAACATTATTTTGATTACCTATGGCAGGGTCTTCCAAGAAGTACTGGGTGTGATGGTATATTGATTTTAGAAACATATTTTGCGCACTGAGCATACATGTATGATGGGGCAGCACCATTAACCCATTTTGTCAATTCACCCAAACTACAAAAACCTCACTTACCTCTCATGGCATCTGTTATTTGTCCAGGTTTTCTGTCTCTGAGATGTCTTCTCACAGCACTAAAAAAAATCTCCTTCTAGAAACATTCCCATGTCATTCTAATCCACAGAATACACTGCCAGAAGATTCCACAGGGACTATTTTTTTGGTAGAAAGTAGTTTCGTATCAACTGACACTTCAAGTATTTACAGTCCACACAGGTAAACTAGCATTCCAACCGTTTTCATTGCTTGCTCCACAAATGGCATTTCAGCGATTTAACTGATTGCAACAACTTTTAGCTCTTACACTTCAAATGACACCTTAACTCCTTCCAGTGCTTACTTACACTGAAAGTAAATGGAGGGAAAGAGGAGAGAAACATTACAGAAGCCAAACTCCTTCAGCTCACATATGGGCCTGATTATTGTATTCAAAAAGATTGATCCCTTTTGCCATTATGAGATACATGCAGGCGTCATAGCGTTCAGTCAGGGAATAAGACGACACACACACACACACACACACACACACACACACACACACACACACACACACACACACACACACACACACACACACACACACACACACACACACACACACACACACACACACACACACACACACACACACACACACACACACACACACACACACACACACACACACACACACACACACACACACACACACACACACACACACACACACACACACACACTTAGTTAAAAGCCATTTATTTACAATGTTTTGTTCTCCACTGCAGTAGTACAATGGAACTAAAATGTTTAAATATAGACACTGTAAAAGAATCACCTACTTCATGACACAATAGATACTGTGCAGAGTCAGAACGGTAAGGTAAAAGAAAACATTATTACGATTTCCCCTCATTTCCCCGTTTAAGAGTCAGTTCACCGCAATCACAAAAATGTCTTACTTATCCATCGTGGTGTTTGTCAATGGCTCTAAGACATAGAGTCTTGCATATCAGTTCTCATGGGAACAATTGGTGACGTAAGTATAAAACTGACAGGGTAGGATCTTGGGGTACAAGAACCACAACCACAAAACCAAGCACTGGCTCTTACGCTATTGTAGCTTTTCTGTTCCATTATTTTAGTAGAATGTGGTGAGTTATTCCCAAGCCTTTCGTAACAACTGTCTCACCATTTAATTAGATGGTAGTAAGAAAATACTAATTAAAGTCATTTGCTAGCAGTTTGAGAACAACACAGGGTGCTACGTCGTCAGGGGGTGAAGTGGACCATTTAAAACTAAGCAGTTATAAAAAATGTATTCCTATTTATAACAACCTGGATCAAATTTTTATACTTTTGTTCATCATTTCTACCAGTTATGGCTTTGCACTCACTAAGCTGAGATCTGGGAACATAAAAAGGATCCTGAGAGGTGAACAGACACGAGCAGTCAGGCAGACAGGAAACAAACCCTGATTATTTAAACAACTTTCTTTAAACTGGATGTGAGAATTATGATGCATTGCTAGTAATTCCTCATTGTACCGTACACTGCATTAAGCACAGTATGTCAAAGCTGAAGCAGGAAGTGGTTCTGCAAACTGTAATGCATGTTTACAACAGACCGTTTGAGTCGTAACTTAAAGCCCAATTCATACTTTCCGGGTCCACTGTTGCCCTCGTGATGCAAATGTTGTAATCGACCATGTCTTCGAGTGTCTGCGCGAACGCTCCTTGTGTCTTTAAAAAGGAATACAAAGACCAACGCGGACCCTCTATTGTAGTATGAAAGGAACGGCGTGCACACCAGTGTCGCGGGACGCGGAACTCGATGTATGAGCCTCAATCGTTTTCCTTCATTTTCTCTTCCCAATAAATTTGACTGATCTGGAGTTTTGCTCCCTGCTACTTCTTTTAGTGCAGTGGCTGTGTTCCCAGATCTCAGATATTAACTTGGTGAGTACAATATTATTTTTACTCTGTTAGAAATGATGGGCAAACATAAAACCCGAGCTGTAATAAACCAGACTTGTAAATTAACAGTGATGAAAAGGCTTGGCGTGTCACGCTCTATAGAGCAGGGAGAAAGCAAACACAGGAACATTTTTAACTCAAAAAGTAAACGACGGTTATTCTTGTACTGCACTCTTCAGGGATGTTGTAATATACATGCTCACCTATCTATTTTTATAGAAAGATATTTAAAATCATTGGAGTTAAGTACTCAAATAATTCACTGGAAACCAAGAAGTTCTATATTATTTTGAAGTAAATCATAGATTTGAAATTCTGGATAATGGTTTTCATCTTGGAAGAGTTAGTCATGTTCACATAGAAAACATTGATGATGAATTTCATAAACGAAAAGAAAAATTAATATACAAATCTGTACAATTTCCACCACCTTACACAGATGACAGTGTTGCGGCCCAAGCAGTCCTTCGTCAGAACAGGTATTTTCGACACGAGTCTGATCCACAACGACACTCCACTCGAATCCTCTTCTTCGGAGAGCTGGGGAGCCCCGCTAGGCTGAAACTGGAGTCCATTTTGGTGCTTTCAGTGTCGACTGGATCAACTGGAAAACACACAGATGTCGGGTTGGAGAAGGCTCAGTTAAAAAGACAGCAACTTAACTTTCCTTGAACATGACACCTTCACAAATGTATCTTCCCCATATGGTCGGCTGGTGATGGCAATCACAGTGTGACGGTGCCCATTAAATCAGGGGGAGGTGCACAAGGCACTTTTTACACATCCATTTAGTCTAGATGACATACATAATATACACACTCAAACAAAGACTTAGTGTTAAGTTACTAATAAACTCAAAACTAATAATACTTTTTTTTATGATTAAATGCTAATCCTGTAACTAGTGCCATTGTATCTACAGTGTGAAAAAGTATTTGCCCCCTTCTCGGTTTCTTCTATTTTTGCATATTTGTCACACTTAAATGTTTCAGATCAAACTTATCTTAAATATCAGACAAAGATAACCCGAGTAAACACAAAATGCAGTTTTTAAAAGATGATATTATTTATTGAAGGAAAAAAGCTATCCAACCCTTCCTGGCCCTATGTGAAAAAGTAATTTCCCCCTTGGTCACTAAATCAACCAATTGACCAAATGTAATTGATAATTGGGTTCAATTGGACTAGACACACCCAGGCATGATTACTGCCAGCCTGTTGAATCTAAACATCACTTTAATAGAACCTGTCTGTCAATGGGAAGTTGGCTAAGAAGTCTCAAAAAGAAGCACATGATGCGATCTAAAGAAATTCAAGAACAGATGAGAAACAAAGTTATTGACATCCGTCAGTCTGGAAAGGGTTACAAAGCCATTTCTAAGGCTCTGGGACTCCAGTGAACCACGGTGAGAGCCATTATTCACAAATGGAGAAAACTTCCCTCCCAGGAGTGACCGGCCGACCAACATTCCTCCAAGAGCGCATCGATGACTCATCCAGGAGGTCACAAAAGAACCCGGACTAACATCTTAGGAACTGCAGGCCTCACTGGCCTCAGTTAAGGTCAGTGTTCATGATTTCACAATAAGAAAGAGACTGGGAGAAAATGGCATCCATGGGAGAGTTGCCAGGCGAAAACTACTGCTGACCAAAAAGAACACAAAGGCTCGTCTCACATTTACAAAAGAACATCTTGATGATACCCAAGTCTTCTGGAATAATATTCTGTGGACTGATGAGTCAAAGGTTTGACTTCAAGAAAGACATGAGTCCTGTTACATCTGGCGTAAAGCTAATGCAGTATTCCACAATAAGAACATCATCCCAACAGGCAAACACAGTGGTGGTAGTGTGATGGTCTCGGGCCACTTGCCATCATTGATGGAACCATGAATTCTGCTCTCTACCAGAACATCCTGATGGAGAATGTCCGGCCATGAGTTTGTGACCTAAAGCTAAAGTTGGGTAATGCAGCAGGACAATGATCCGAAGCACAGAAACAAGTCCACCTCTGAGTGGCTCAAAAGAAACAAAATTAAGGTTTTGGAGTGGCCTAGTCAAAGTCCTGATTTGAATCCGATTGAGATGCTGTGGCATGACCTTAAACAGGCAGCTCATGCTCCAAAACCCTCCAATGTGGCTGAATTAAAACAGTTCTGCAAAGAAGAGTGGGCCAAGCTTCCTCCACAGGGACGTAAAAGACTTAATGTCAGTTATCGCAAACGTTTGATCGCAGTTGTTGCCGCCAAGGGTGGCACAACCAGTTATTAGGTTTAGGGGGGCAATTACTTTTTCACATGGGTGATATAGGTTTTCAATAACTCTTTACCTTCAATAAATTAAATGATCATTTAAAAGCTGCATTCTGTGTTTCCTCATGTTATCTTTGTATTATATTAAAATGAGTTGGATCATCTGAAACACTTAAATGTGACAAATAAGCAAAACTAGAAGAAATACGGAAGGGGGCAAATACTTTTTCACACCACTGTAATGGAAAAAAAAACAAACATACATTTTAATTAAAATAAGAAATTACAAAGTGGAAACACCATTACAAGTTTTTTTTTTAAAAAACTACAAAGTGGTTGGACGTTCTGATACCAGAGCCACTTCTTCCACTGCTGTCTGTCACAAGTGCTCAGGTAGCGTACTTACAAATTTGGGCAACTTACTTTACTTGAGTATTTAATATTTTACTCCACTACATTTGTCCAACAGCTTTAGTTACATTGCAGATTACAAGTTTTCATCTCCCTCCTTTCCTCTGAAAACTATGCTTCTCCAGATGTGTTGAGTTTGAATGTTTGTGATAAAAGGAACACTTGGTCCTTCAGTTTGTGTTGAGAAAATGATCCTACTTCTTCAGCTAAATAAAGTCTTTAGAAAGCTTCTTGTACCAGCTGGGAAATGTATCGCCACAAAGCTGAAAACTTCACGAGCCTCTCATCCAGTAGCGGCACACTTCCTTCTGCACGGTGATACAGTCGGCGGCTGTAGTTCTTTAGAAATCAAACCGTTTCCACATGAAACTGCTCACAATCCACAGTCTGTGGATTATCTTCGTCTGGAGAGAGGCATTGTCTGTTGGGTTTTTAAAATGTAATTTCTTTGGTGCTTTGAGCACCACAAGCAGAGTGCCATCTAGTTCCATTATACTGGAGAGAAGGCCGACATCTCTACACTCGACAGCTCACACCAAAACTATCTAGACTGCTAACGGCACTGTAGGTAAGAGGAAAAACATGTATTTTTGATTTTGGGGTGAACTGGCCCTTTAAGGCAAACTTTTGTGCCAACGTTAAACGTGAAAGGAACACTTACTTTGCATCTTGTAGTCAAAGGTGAGCTCTTCTCCTGGCCGAATAGCCCGTGTTGAAAATAAAGCAATTCTTGGAAGCCTCTCATCAATGTTGTCAATGAACACGTTAAATACCTGCAGGTTGGGGTTACACTGCAAACAGAACACAACTCGTCTGAGCAACTTTTCAGACTGCTTATCGCTATAAATAGCAAACATCAAAAGAAACCGCATACTTCAACATTTTCAATATACGTCATATTCATAGTTACTAGCCGTTTATTTTTACTTGGTGAGACTTATGCATTATTTTCAAGGCACAATTTAATACATGTAAAAAATACACCAATATGATGTATCCACATATAAGTTATCAAAGAGAAAAAGGGTGATGGTAAGTTCTGGCATTGACTTGACTGTATACTGTTAATTGTTGTACTGTAATTGTTTTTACTGTGACTGAATGTGCCATGTTAAGTGCCTTGAGTACCTTTTTAAAGCACTATACAAATCAAATGTAATTTTATTATTATTAACAAAGCTGCCTGCAGCAAATTCTATACACAGTTTGAAGACACTCACGCTGTGGTTGACAAAGTGGGAGATGTTGCCTTGGTGAGCTGCATCCACTGTGTACACATCCTCTACATAGTCCAGGTCAAACAGGTATGTAGAGCCTTGGCAGTCGTACACATGGCCCCTCCGCTCTGCTTCGTCATTTGTGATGATCTAGAGGAAACAAGACAGAACATTACAGGAACATCCTCAGTCATTTTTTTTGGATACAACACACCAATAGTAATTGATTCAAATAAAACTCAAATACTCTCTTCAGATATTTATTGGAAGGATTAACATCAGCTCACAGAAGCTCAGTCACAAAACATATCAATTCTTAAAAACTGATGATTAACACCGTTAATATAGATAAGGAATATTACATCAGCAATGGCCAAACATGAACAGAGTAACTAGAAAAAAGAAACCCCCTTGCAATTTCAAAGAAGAGCCCTGCAATAAATCCTACGACAGCCATCTTTTATTCTAAGTAATGAGCATAAGACACTTGTGCCTTCTAGAATTAACCAACCAAGAATTGATTACTATAGCCCCAAGAGAACACATCATGCTTTCAATCATAAAAAATGTATATTGCAGGTAATGATATTTATTTCAATTTTGCCTGAACTTAATATGTAAGAACTGTCTAGTGTTAATAGTATTAATAACTAGTATTTGGAATGGCTAATATACTACATAAAGCAAAATCATTAATGTAGGAATTCTAAAAAGATCCAGTATTATGGCTTAAAGGCAGGCAGTTACAATCAGTCCCGATGAGGAGAGCCCTGCTAACTGTAAATGAAGAGTTGTTTTTGTTGATGAAGCCAGTTTTGTGTGAAAAGGCTAATGCCATCAGCCAAACTCCTGATGGACTCGTTGCAATTGTCTTTCATTCTCATCGCAAAGTGACGATGACATGGATTTTATTTTTTATGGTCTTTAGTGAAAGGAACATCGTGTAAACACATGAGATAAGCGGACAAGTGATGTTAAGATATAATGACTGCAGGATTCAACGCAGTTAGCTAGATGTGGTGAACATGCTACAATAAGTGCTACCCCTCGGCCTAAAATAACAATGTTATGCTGATAGTGTGGTGAGTGCTTTGTATTGCTGTCAATGTGTGATGTGGTTAACGTAAATCAACTGTTGATTTGCCTGGGCTTCACTTATGTAGATTGTAACATAGCTGGTTTGCTGGATTTGTCTTGATATTTAGAAATGGGATATCCTCGTTGTTAACATGTATGTTTACTCTAAACTTGATTGCCATGGAAGCAGCTGCTAGTGGTCAAAGATTAGGGTTAAATAAGTTTGATAAAACCTTAAAGCTACTAAACGTTACCTTTGAGATAAGTTATAACATTGAAACAATATTTACTGGTTATAATTTATCTGTATAGCCAACAGTTCAATGCTGTTGAGAACGAGCAACCAGCAATAACTTTGACTTAGAACTTAGCTGGTCCGTCCGGCATACATGCATGCATGCATACATGCATGCATACATGCATGCATGCATACATGCATACATGCAAGCATGCATGCATACATGCATACATGCATGCATACATGCAAGCATGCATGCAAGCATACATGCAAGCATGCATGCAAGCATACATGCAAGCATACATGCATGCATACATGCATGCAAGCATACATGCATGCAAGCATACATGCATGCAAGCATACATGCAAGCATACATGTATGCATGCATGTCGCTTAGCAGTCGCTTAGCAGACAAACTGAACAGAGCACTGACGAGTGCAGAGGACATTCACAGTCACTGGGAGGAGAGCTAGTTAGCTGCTAGCAGTGTGTTAGACAGACAGGCAGAACTTTAAACACCTGGCAAAGTACTCAAACCTCCTCTAAGGTAGTTCCTGCTACAGTAGGTGTCTCCAGGAGTAAATATGGCCATGATGACACACACAGCCTTACAAGCTGAAAACATTACCAAAACATTGTCCATCATTTGAGATTTGGCAATATGTGAATCCGAGAAGGGTCCAGATGCAGTCTCGCAGACCATCCATTTCACTACACGACACCTACACCCGACATCTTTTCCTAACACTAACCATAGCTACTGTGAGTCTGCCGCGAGATATCCAGCCGCCTCGCAAGGCAACGTGATTTGGGCAGACATGCAGGAGGAGAGTGAAGCTGAGCAGGATGAGGCGTCCTGACCAAACCAAGATGAGGAAGAAGTCTGGTTACATGATTGCCAGACATTTGCACTGTAGTTTTTTTTGGCCATCTTTTTTGAAAGAAAATGAGCCTGAAAGTTTTTTTTATTTTTATTTTGATATACTCTATAATAGAAATTAGTGTGATTTTAACATTGCTTTATATATTGCACAGACTGAAGTAAGGCCTTAAAACCTGGAACACTTGAAATTATTTATATCAAAACCTTAAAAGCTTCCATTTTAAAAGAGTTACAAACAAAAGACATAAAACCGTAAAACTAAAATTCAAGTGTTGTGTCATGTGAGGCAGTCTTAGATTGTATGGGAGTTCCAAATAAAAGAAAGAAATATTTAAATGTGATAAAGAAGGCTACAGTATGATTATTTTAAACCATTTCCTAATTGAATTTACAGAATAACTACTGCATCATGATATACACTCTTACTGTGATAAACAATTACATATACTGTGAAAGAAGATTTTGGCCATATAGCCCACCGCTGCAGCCTAAAATATGTTTTTTTGCTGCCCCCATCCACAGCAGTACATTGGTCCTGTCTGTTTCTCCAAACTGATCTACTATAGGTGATACACTGACTGGAGAATAACCTCATACAACCCCACTTGAAAACAATCTGAAGTACACCTTTAATACATTTACATTTAAAGATAGAAATTGTACTAACAAAACAAAATATTTTACAGGGTTTAAGTTTTTGATAACACTTTCTATGAAGAACACGTCTCTAGTGCATTATGAGGGCATTCATAGTGAAGTATAATGCATTTATAATGCTCCACGGCTACATTCACAAACACATATGCACTATATCAACAGTCATGAAACATTAGAGATGTGACTTATAATGAATTATAGGTGTCTTATGGATGCTCTTGTTATAAACTAAAGGTTGACTGATGAGGCTTCTTCTACATTCTGACTACCTAAACTCACCTCAACACTCAACTATAGGAAGGACTCATACTATACTACACTAGTCCATGCAGTATCATAAGTTATCATTGTATATGTTTAGTACAGTGAAGTACATATTGATGCATCTATAATAATGCATCATCAGAAAGTTTCATTGTTGGAGGTAGGTAAAGTGGGTATATGGCTATGATGCATTATAAAAATGCTTGTAATCTGCTTATAGCACTGTATAATTATAGTTATAAGCACTGATAAATATTCATATGGACTTTTATGAAAAATAATAAATTATAAAGCATTTCATAGTATAAGTAAATTCCCATAGCTGTAATACATTATAATCTTTTTATAATGCATTATAATCTTGCTTTAGAGCAATATAATGCTAATTAAGAGCATGTTCTCATGCACCATAAAGTGGACTCAATTTCTGACACGTTAAACAAGTACATACATTTTACAATGCTTTGTGTGTTGTTCTTCCATAGATCTACTTTTTTTTTTAACGGAAAATATTACCACTCAGAGTAACTTATCACATTATAATGCATGATAACAAATGCGTAAAATTAAATAAACTTGACTATAATGTATTACAACTATGAGAATAATACACTGATACTTATAAGAATGTCAGTGATTGACCTGCAATTATTAAGTACCGTAATTTCCGGACTATAAGCCGCTACTTTTTTCCCACACTTTTAACCTCGCGGTTTATACAATGACGCGGCTAATTTATGGATTTTTCCCGCTTTCACAAGCTTCATGTCGCCAAAAAACTGAGCACCGTCGCATAATGTGACGTAAATCGAGCGCGCTCAAACTTCCCATTCATTACGGTAATTAACTTTTTTACGAAATTTCTCGGTGTTTCATTCAGTGTACCAAATGAACCTCTAAAAACATTATGCCAACCTTCAATTGCATTATTAGTTCTTGGAATGTCTTCAGCAGCGGACATTATGAACAGCGGACATTATGAACAGCGGACATTTTAAACAGCGGACATTATGAATGGTCACGATTCTGATTACGGTCATTTTTTCACCATCATCATGGCAAAGACACGGAGAAAGGCATATGATGCAGCTTTCAAGTTGAAGGCGTTTAAAAGCCTATTTATTTTTGTTCCAAGCCGTGTTTCGTTAAAGCCTGTGTAAAGTTCATTTGTTTCAATGTACCGGTAGGCACCTGCGGCTTATAGACATGTGCGGCTTATTTATGTACAAAATACATATTTTTTAAAAATTCAGTGGGTGCGACTTACATTCAGATGCGCTGAATAGTCAGGAAATTACGGTATTATGATACTACACCTTATAAGTCAGTATAAAATTATGCATTATTATTGTTATAATGCATTATGAATATTTATGAGTGCTTATAACTTGGTTATAGAGTATACTATATCAGCCATTACAAATAAAAGGATGCCTGTTATCTTATCAATGTATTGCTTTTGACAGCCCTAGTGTCCACCTTCAGTTGCACACGCAAAATCAATCTGCGCACCATTGATAGCAAAACCCACGCTGGTGTGGACGGGGACGAGGTCTTTCAAATCACGATATTGGGCTCAGTGGTCGTTCATCTGACCAACCCTAACGTCAGCCTCTAGTTTAGAATTAATCAAGAGCATCCATAAGACAAGGGAAGTACCAAGTGGTTTGAAGCTTCATTTATCAGGTTGACATTCAAATTCTAAATCAACATTTGAATGCTGTGCAGGTTTTTTTCGGTTTCGGATAAACTTTCTAGAAAATAAAATATCAGCTTAGGTTGTGTGTCAAAATAGTTTTTTTTCTGGCTTTTTTCTTTTTTTCTTCTTCCAGGGGGCTGGGAAAAAAAAGTCTGTACATTTTGGGTGACCCCTCTGCATTGAGTGACTTAAAACCACCACTCGCAGAATCCAGACTGTCCTCATGTTAGGACGGAAACTTCTGGTCAAAGACCGAAAACCTTCCTCTGCACTAGCACTTTCTTTTACGTGAATATATTAAGTATCGTTTCCATTTCATTTTAATGTTCCATGTAAACTTTATATTGTAATTTATGAGGGAATATTTGTATGTTTTGTCTATTGTAAAAATGTTTTGACAATTAATAATTAAAATAATAAATAAAATGTGAAATAAGCATGCGACCTGTTTTGAGCCAGCCCCTCAAAGAATCGGAATCAAGAATCGTTAAGAAAAGGAATAGTTAAGCAGAATCGGAATCAGAATCATTAAAATCCGAACAAACAAATCGATACCAAACCCTAAGAATGACTTGAAACCTGTTTTTGACCAGGTCTTACCTCTCCCACGTACTCCATGATGAATGTGTTCTTCCTGATATGCTGTAGTGTGCGCACGCCCCATCCCCGGCCGTTCTCTGTCTTGAAGATGCACAGGTTGAATTGGATGCCCTTCTGCACCACTCTGTTTGGACAATCGGGGCTACAGCTGCACTGGGAGTTACACTCGTAAATTGGCTGTCCTGCCCGGATCCGGACCTGCCCCTTTTCATTGTAGGCCATGCGGTGCAGAGAGGCCCCAGGGCAGCAGCCATTCATTGGTTCCTCTAAACAGTTTTTACACTCACAGCCCACAGCCATCTCATCTAACACAATTCCTTGGCCTACTTTGTAGTTGTTGATGTAGGTGAAGTTTTTTGGTGGGCCCTCAAGGTCCACTTCGTTCATGACAAAAATGCGACCTGGATGGTTGCGTGTCTGGTTCAAATGGGCCTCCCAGCGCTGCAGACGCTGACGGAGTTTGGCTTTTTGGACCAGGAAAGAGGCAACTTCCTGATCAAGTTTTTTAGGAGTGCAGTGTCTCTTGTGGCGCCTCAGCTCCTGATCCAGGTCTAGGTGGAACTGCTTCATCAGTTTGGGGCATTTAAGGTTCCTCTTGGGTTCCCAGGTGTTATTAGACTCTGGGAAGCCCTTCCACTTTACCAGGTAGAACTCCCCCTCCTGAAACACGAAGCAACTTCAATTAGGGGCAAAGATTGGTTTCTTTCTCATTTCTAATGTAAGCATCCTTTTCTATATCAATTTTTAGTGGATTGACAACCAGCATGCCAGCCCTAATGTTTAATATATGATTGCAATGAGTCAAACTATTTGTATCTGATAAAAACATCTTTGTACTTCAGTTTTATCCAAAAGAGCTGGGCCGAAGAGTCTTCCTTTGCCTGTTAGTCATCTGTGAGGGTGAAGGCTTACAAATTTTAAACTTGTGGCCTGCACCTCAAATGCATATATATCTATCTATCTCTCTCTATATCTATCTATCTATCTATCTCTCTCTATATCTATCTATCTATCTAT
>CALSBV010008908.1:121524-137289 GCA_943590825.1 Bovichtus diacanthus | reverse complement strand
TCTCTCTCTCTCTCTCTCTCTCTCTCTCTCTCTCTCTCTCTCTCTCGAACAGTTCTACCCTAAAGCATGTAGACCAGTTCATTTTATTCCTGAAAAACCTCAAGATAAAGCACTTGTTAATCTGCACAATGTGACACTACTACGATATCTCCTGCCACAAAAGCTTGATTGGGTACAGTCAGATGGCTGAGAGGACTACTTTTTGTTTCTGAAAGGTCTTTCATACTTTTACATGCACGCACGCGAGGCTGCTTGAAACTTCCGTGTAAACACGAGACTCGCTGAATCCTTTCATCGGAAACCAGAGTAGAGCCGTACTATGCAGTGGAAACTGCAGCTTAACGCGGTTTATTGTTTCTTAATGCTGTGCATCAGATTTTATCAGCTGCTCCCACAGTATGACTGCCAGAATATTGATTTGCATTGTTAATTTAAAACGTAACATTTAGTTTTGTAAATGATAATTTTTTGGTGTACGCCATTTTGTCTTTTGTGCTCATGTAAACCTTTGTTTCATTGAGGCCCCAGAACTTTAGATGTGATACCTTCTCCAGGAGTACACACTGCAGAGCAAAGATGTTGTGCAAGATAAGTCAGTGAGCAACCAATAATAAGGATGAAGGAAGTAGGAGTAGACGATTACACAAGCCTCAGTCTAAATTCTGAATTATATAGTGGTTGTTGTGGTAATATTAACTACAATAACCGGTTGCTGCATTTATATTATTACCTTGAGCTGACTCCACTGTACAAGTACTATATAGAAAGGAATAGTGGCCTGAAGCTCTATACAGTGTCCTGAACATAAATCAATTGCGTGTCAAGGACCCCCATTTGATAATATTTATTTTCAGGGACCTCCATCTGAAAAGATTTTAATTGTGAGATATGATTAAGACCGGAATTCTATAGTTGTCAACTACAGTTAAGGAGATAACCATAGAGGAAGTGAAACCTATGATCAGAATAGACTGGTATGACTCTTACTCACACTGGGCTCACTTCTATAGTGAATTTAATAGTGAAAATATTTTCCCATTTTTCCTGGAGACACAGTGTCCTTCAGGGAGTTCCAGGGGGGCACTCCTTGTTGAAAACCACTGACATATATGAGCAAAGCTGTTAATATCAGTAAAACGCTTTGTGTTAGAATGCTGATGGTTTACCTTAGTCTTCTTGTAGTCGCAGAGGAATTCCACATCGTAGTTGTTGACGTTTGCTCTGTTCACCCCGAGCTGTTTACAGTGGAGCCGCTCCCTGCGACACAGGGCTTCCAGCTCATCCCAGGACATCTTCCCAGGCACGCTGCAATCTGACACAGCAACTCCCTTTAACTAAGTTAGTGTAAAATGCAGTGAGGCTACACCGAACCCACTTTAGGGTCAATCGATTTAAACTGGATCTGCTCATTGCTCGTTTGAATCAATATCACATGACTGTTGATATTGTCTGGATTCATGGGTTAATTCGACATATATATATATATACATATATATATATACATATATATACATATATATATATACATATATATATATACATATATATATATACATATATACATATATACATATATATATATATATACATATATATATATATATATATATAACAGCGTTTCCTCTCAATAAAATCATATTTTCAATCTAATAACTATTCCTTTTTACCGCCAAACACGACAGATGTGGCAGATACGGAGATATTCGAAAAAGAGGCCAGCACCAGTCTTCGGCATGATAACCATAACATACATACCTCTCACAGAAAGATCAAATAGTCGCCAAAAACGTGTATAATTCCATTTAAACATTTACGTGGCGCTGCATGGCGCGTGAAGCTTATCGAACGTTACAACAGTTCCGCCCGCTACCACGCAGCCTGCCTATGCATATGCAAAGCGCCAGACTCGCTAATTAGTTGATGCTTATGCTAACATATAGAATATTTATATTGCTAGTTTAGTCAAAGATCATTTCAATTCACGAGCGGGAAATGTACTCACAAAAAAGGCTGCATTTAACTGCAAGTAAGGTTAACTGCAACCAACTTGGCTTCCTAGTCACCATAATGTACAATTCCAGCGCTCTCGTTCATGTCTTGAGAACGGGGACAAGAAAGCGTGCATATTTTAGGTATTTAAAGGGTTTACGCTTAGACTTGACTAATTAACAAAAGTAAATAAGCATAATGGAATATAAAATTACATGTAGTCCTCATGAGTTACCTTTCAAATATTCCGCCATGTTTTCCACACAGCCGCCAAAATGGAGAAACTACATTGGTGGGGAGGATCCTGCTGCAGAGTAGCCTGTAGCGGCTTCTGATTGGATGAACGTCATCACCCAGCCCGCTCATTGGTTCAGAATGTGGTCAGGAGGGTCGACCGGAAGACAATAGATGTTTTATGAAGCCAGTAGAATTCATCAATAAGTTACGAACCTCCGTAAGTAATGACAGTGTGCCTTCTGTTTGTTAAGAAGCAACTATTACAACATACCACAGAATAAAGTTTGTAGCGTAGAGCCGAATGCATCGTGCATACCCTGCCTCCTGTGTACAAGTCCTTTATAAATGCCACAATACCGCTGCCATTCCCAAATAACCTACCAACGATAATAAATTATTGGAGTTGCGCACATGAGCGTGGTGAAGTGATGATGGAGTGGGCTGTTGTACTCTTAGACTATAAACTACATAGATAAACTACATAGTTACTGAGTAAAAACAACTGTTGGTAACAGCAAGAACAGCGACAGCATTCTGGGTTATTTGGTCCACTTTAATGTCCATCTCAAAAGTAGGACAACTGAAAACAAACGTGATAAATAACCTCATATCACTCCGTCCATCTTAATAATTAAAAATGACAAGTAAGGTCCACCATGTTGTGTAGCCCTGTAGAAGTATGAATAGTAGTATTAATAAAAAAGTGATGATCGTAAAATAACACTAAAACCACAAAAGCAATGCAACAGCACAATAAACTGCAGCCTCAAACATCACAACAGAGATGAGACACAATAACATTTCACAGCCTAAAACAATGTCTCCACACTGGCACGTTCCACATTGAATCGCTAAAAAAAAAAAAAAAAAAAAAAAAACTAAAATTGCTATGAAGTTATCATTTCATAACATGTGATTTACACACACAAATGCTATAGAATATAAAACAAAGATGCAATTTAATTTTAGTTGGACATCAAATGTAGAGCCAGAGTACAAACTGTCTTTGCTCATTTCTCTGACACTTTTATACTTGTATAAATTAGGTACTATCCAAGCAACAGTAGATCAAAGAGAAGCCATGTTGCAGGTCCATGCAGCAAGGTAATTACCTGTACGTTGTGACATAGGATATGAAAGGGTGACAGTTTCTAGCCCTTGTAAATCCTTAATTTATAAATTCTCATGTATTCATAATGCCTTTAATTTTCCACAAGTTATGACAATCAATGTGTGGGGTGCACACCACTGCAAAGTATAAAATATTAAGAATACATAAGAAAACACATCTAGGGATTAAAAAGAACTAGAAGCAGCAACATTTCTCATGACTTTTACATTAATTAGACCGAGTGGGTGATATTTCCCCATTCTGTTGCAGCTTGTTAGGTAAGTTTGTCACCTTATTTATTATCGTACAATTTATTTAGTCTTTTGTTGAAGGTCTTTCATACTTGGTCAAACCACAGTAACATCTTTAGAGTCCCAATGGTTAATATCAGCCCTGACAGTTATGTGGGTCGGACCTACACCAGGTTCCTCGGCAGACCTGGGCTCCACTGGTTCTGGCCTGCCTGGCTGCTGACCTCTGGCTTGAGGGAAGGGGAAACCATCCAGAGGTGCATGCTCTATCCTGCACAGGCTGTCCTCGCTATCACTGCTGTAACTGAGATTGGAGGCGCTGACGAGGCAGCGACCGAGCAGGCCTGGCCTGTGCCACGTCACGTGAACTTCGTCTGTTTGAACAGCCTTTTCCAACTGCCAGACACTGACGGGCCCCTCCACATCCTCCACCGTGCTCGGCTCCACCTTACGGAAAGTGTGGCGGGCATACAGGCCGATGCAGAACATCTCTACAATCACACAGTAGTGGTAGATCACTGAGGTTGGACAGAGAACACAAGACAGGTTTATAAAGGATGGACCTGCTAGTTGTTCTCCTGAACTACAGCTACAGCGACAGAGATCGGTAGAGGTCCAATATGATGTGACTTACACTGGGACCTGGTCAGGACAGAGAAGGGTGGTGTGCAGGGGATAACCTCCAGAGCACCCATGGTCTCTAAGATGCCACTCTGCAGGCCACACAGCACCAACACCACGATGATGCAGATGAACTTAGCTCTTAGTCCATAGCCGTGTAAAGCACTATTAGTGGCTTTGTAAAAGAGAAGGTGGCCGTAGAAGGACACGAAGGTTGAGACACATATGATGCCGTTCACATACAGGTTAGGGTCGACTGAATCCACCTGGACAACAAGAAGGTGGTTGTCACTGGTTTCATTCTGCGCAGACAGTATACAGTCAGCCCACTCCAAGCTGGAGATTCCAATCTGTGTTAGTTTGAATGGAATGAACATTGCAGCTATACCCAATGCATGTTTTGTAGGGTTAATCCTGCCATGTCCCCCATCGTAATAAATTCCATCTTGTCTCCCATGTCTTGTGTTGTTTTACTTAACATTTTTTTTTTAAAAACCTGAAAGAAACAACTGAACTTATACCTGATATTTAATGTTTATTTTATGTTTAAAGCTGAAACTAGAGTGCATCATGTTTGTGGTAGCGAAAATATCTTCAATTAAATATAGATATACTGATTTGAGATTTAAGTGCAAACTAATATTTTTCACTTGCCAATATTATATGTAAATACTGCATAAAACAGCATCTTTTATTTCAAAAGGACAAAATGTGTATGGTAACTCAAACACATTGCTTTTATTACAATGAATAAGCTTTATAAATGTTTAAATATTTAAATATGATAAATATGATTTGGAAATTATGCAAAGGCTCAAATAGGGTAAAATCAACAACATGTCAAATAAATATGCAAAGCTGCTTGTGTGGAAAGTCTATCATATATTAATTTGCTTAACATGACCCTCTAAACAATTTAGTATAGGTTAGGGTTCGCCCACTCAGATGGTACCAATATCTGGACTGGCCCACACAAGAACTGTGGGAAAATCACAGATCCTCCACACAATAAATTACAATACATTACACCACCTCAAACTACAACATCTTATTCAACTTTTCTGCCCCAGGACACTACGTTTTTTTCTGGGATCCCCTACGACTCAAATGAATGGGAAGACTGGCGTTCTGGTGTGAATGCAGCCTTAATACTCGCTGGGAGAATAAGCACAGATTTAAATAAATGACTCACATCACCATAGTCATACTGTCCATCTGTCCACAGGACCAGAGTGACAAAGAACAAGATGCTGCGGACAACAGAGAGCTGCAGCACAGCAGCCATCATCCAGCCCCGGCTGCTGCTACAAGAGAAGAGACAGAGCTTTAGCTGTTAGCAGCATGTCAGTCTACACACTACGTTTCACACCAGGGGCGTCACAATATGCCAGTGTTGACGATAACTAAAACATTTAATATTGATATCATGTCAATAATACACATATGATAATATCGCATAAATAATCCAGCGCCTCTTAAATCTTTTCTGTTCCTTCCTGATCTCGCTTCGTCTCCCTGCCCCAATGGCCCACACACAAATGAAGGTAATTCAATTGCCAAAAAAAAAGAGACAAAATGAGTAATAAACAAAGTTAAAGAAAGAATTTAACTGATAGCATTATGCATTTTTCAAATGATCTACGGACATCCGATAATATTGTTATCATGAATTATTTTGGTCGTGTAGTGAAAATCTACTATTTTGACAGCCCTATTTCACCGTGCAACTGAGATAACTGTTTATCCATTAATTCACATCAAACTAATGAAAAAACATGTATGTGTCCATGCACTTCATTGAGATATTGTCAATATTTCTATACACATATAAACATATCGATACCCCATCACACTGAAGACTTAAGATGCAGTACCTGTGAAACCACAACATGTTGGCTCAAAAACATCTTTGACTTAACTGAAATCTAATTAAAACTAGAGACTAGGGGCCAGGAGCATAAAGAGAGAGTGTGTGTGTGCGTGCGTGCAATGGCCCCTTCCCCGTTTCCTACACTTACTTTCGACATACTGACCGTCTTTGAACTCAGCCTTCATTTTGATCTTAACTACAACTGTAAAGTTTTGTAACTGTATCTTGCACGGTCGCAATATCGCGGTGACAAAAATCCTTCCACTGACAGAAAGACTCGCAAGGTGAAAACAATACCACGATGTCACGGCTAGTAAAAATCTAAAACTCAATGCCGGTGTAGTGGGCTACAAAGACCTTCTTTCTAGTGTGTACCTGTTGATGGCCACCATTGGGAGACAGCAGCAGCAGCAGCAGGGGAAAGGATCTGGAGATACCTGCTGTCCAGACAAAGCAGCCAGCATACGAGCTTTCCCTCCAAAGAAGTCCGTGATCAGGCCCATGAATTTCAGCAAGGTGGTGGAGTGATACCTGCACACACATACACATTCAGAGGGGGGATTACAGTCTCCTCTCATTACAGTTTTACATATATGACAGCATCCCCATGGGAAGGCTTGTTTTAGTTACTAATTATCGTTATTATAATCATGATGTATTACTTAATTTACTTTCATGTCCTAAGGTGCTCACTGTATGTTAGTGAGGTTCTTGTTGATTTTGTTTTGTGTGAGTTTAAACCAAATTCCTATGAACCAAGTTGAAATGGCAAAAAAAATCTCACAATTGAATCTTTAAACCTCAAAACGTATTAACTTACAGTGAGGCAATGAAGTTACACAGTGAGGAAGAGCGTGGCACATACAGCGCTATAAGGGAGGTCAAGGCAAATACCTAAGATACAAAGAACATTCAAAGATTGAGACACAATGCAAGTGAACCTTGGACCAAAACAAATTCAAGATACTTCAGATTTGTAGTGGTTACTTAGAGAAGTGCGGCTGTCAGAAGAGGGAATGAGGAGGTTAATGTTACCGGGTACATTCCTAATATCCACAGGTAGAGCCGCTTTCGTCTGGACGAGGGAATGTGGCGCAGGAAGAAGCCCACCTCCTCCAGAAACACCCCCAGTAAAATGACAGCCAGGCCAGCTGGGATGAGGAAGAGCCACAGCTCATCTTTAATAGCTGAGAAAAGACACAGTCACAAAGTCTGATCAAAGACACTTTTCACGTGGAGGGTCTCATTATCCTACTAGTGGATTTTTCTCCATATTTCCTCCAACACGGAGATGATGCTGATGGTAATAAAACACTTTAGCTGTACTTTCCTGGTAGGTGTCCTCCACGCTTGTGTCCCAATATGAAGCCCCTTCTTTCTCCCATGTTTGGTTGGCTGTAACTAGCTCTCTAACAGTTTTCCAGCACGTTTCCATTTCTACAAAATTGATGGTCCACATTTACAGATTTATAAATCTTGAGAAATTGAATAAGAGGATATATATCATTACTTACGTTTTTATTTTAGGGAGATTATTTAGCCACCATCACACAGAAAACACGTTTTAAAGGTA
Source organism: Bovichtus diacanthus (assembly GCA_943590825.1). Classification (NCBI taxonomy): domain Eukaryota; kingdom Metazoa; phylum Chordata; class Actinopteri; order Perciformes; family Bovichtidae; genus Bovichtus; species Bovichtus diacanthus. The sequence goes on along the minus strand of CALSBV010008908.1, from coordinate 129,637 downwards.
GTCTGTCTTCTGACAGAAAAAAATCGACACCCATTCCCTTAAAAAAACTAAATGCTTAAATCAAAGCCAAGTAGCGAGAGATGATGATTTATTGCCTTTACCCTAGATAGCTTTACTTACCACTGAAGATTTGTGATGACAGAGGGATCTCAGGCCCAATCCAGCTACAGTTGGCCCCTCTTACCATTCTCTATTTAATGAGACTGTCCACCTGCCACTTAACACAGTCGGCTACAATCACCTGCTCAAATTAAATAATGTAAATATATTATATATTAAATAATGGCCCACTGAATGGCACAGCACCAAACTAACCTGGTAACCTCCTTGGATCAGGGATGAGAGGCTGAAGTGTTTGGAATAGTGTCCTGTTTCCGTGTTGAACCTTTCCCATCTGACTGGAGACATTAATGATTGACTAGATACAGGTAAGTGGACAGGTGGGGGATCCAAGTCCATTCTGGAAGAGCAGTCATCAAAACCCTGTATCGGTTCGTTAGAGCTCCACTAATCAATGTTTTATATCAACAGCGACTACATGTGTGTAGCATGAAAAGTCTTTTAGTCTGATTTAGCATTAGCTAATTGTTTTGGATTTACACATTTAATGCTGCTGCTGTCGGTGATAAAGCCACTGTACTGGACCTGCTCAACAACAAACAGCAGACAGTCAGAGACGAGCTAGGGAGCAGAGCGGAGCATTTAACAGCTACAGACACAGATGTTTCCCTCAGGAGTTGGAGGACACTAAAAACTGAGCTATCGGAAAGAGAATATTGGACTGACTCATCAGGTGGACACAAACACAGACTCCTAATGAAGCATCACGTTGCTCCGTCACTGCTGGATGTGTAAAGAGGCAACCATTGTTATGATATGAAAGTTTGCCATATCTACGGCCTAAAGTAAACCCAGGTGGAAAAGTGCAGAATCTTATGTCTCAGTAAGCACAAGTCTTGTCTTCGCACCAACAGGAGCATGGGGATCTTTCTGTTCCCTTTGGCATGTTACATCCTTCCACATGGTGGTGACAGAACTACAGCAAGGCTCTCATTTTATTTATTTATTTACTTTATATGAACTGACTAATTACCATTTCAGGGTTCCCACACCTTCTTAAACATCAAATTCAAGGACCTTTCAATGACTTTCCTGGCCCAATTGCAAAACATGGATCAAGGTGAATTACTACTAAACTCAAGTTGTTTTACACACATGTAGTCACTTATTTATATAAAGGCCCTTTTGGAGACGGTGAAACAGCCTGAAGCTGTGGATGCATGCTGTGTAGCACTGGTCCATGCTATGTACCTGTAAAACTACGTTACATAAATGTAATGATTATTCACTTTATTCCGTTTTTCTTTATTGAGGTAGGTGATTATAATTATTGACAGAAAAAAATAATACTAACCAGGGTTCAGGGTGTCAGTCTGTTACTATGTTTGCAGTCTATCACAAAACAAAAAAAAAAATACAAAAACACAATAGCAGCAGTAATAAAAAAAGACTCAGTTGTAACAGAAAAACATATGAATAATTACAGTTATAGACCCTTTAAAAATCTACATGTGTCCAAGCATGCTAAACTGCTGAACTGTTTCTGGGAATTGACATTGTTCAACACCATCATTACAACGGAACTAGTTCTACACGGTAGTTCTGTCCAAATACCTTGGCCATCTCCAATCAGCTGTCAACCGGCAAAAGCAAATAAATGCGTTTGCTGGGACTATTGTTTATATTGTCAACGGAATCAAATCATTGGATCCTTTCGATATGGCCTGAAACAAACCTACAACCCCGGATGTACGAGGCTCATACAGAATACTTATGTATACTTAGGTATGTGCTCTGTTTTCACAGATTATTCACAATTCTAAAGAGGCCTGAAGAGGTTTGTTAAGTAACTCCACATTCACCTGTCTGTGAAAACCACACAGACGCAGTCGCACAGTCCTTCCCACTTGAGCAGATCCTCTTCCTGCGTTGTCCTCAGATCACAACATCCTGATAGTCACCACCACAAACCCATTGCATACTGAAGTATTTGGTATCAGCCAGCCTTCCAACTGCTCCAATGACGTCACTGAATTAAACGGTAGAAGACCCAGCAGGCCAACGCAACCCAGTGGCTCGCCCAGTTCAGTTCAGACCACCTCTGGATGGTGTGGATGGCTGCGTAACCCTGCAAACAGGAGAGACAAACAAGCACATATGGGTGGAAAATGTAACCCAAAAGACCCTCTCTGTCTCATGTGGCATTAATGAGTATTGTGGTGTGCAACAACAATTAAAATCCCAAATTAAAATACTTGTTTTAATTTCTTAAAATAAGGTTACCTCAACTGCAGAGAGAACCAATACCCGGCACGCACGACTCCGCCCCTCAAAGAATTGGAATCCAAGCGACATCCAACCCTACAAGTCAGGAAGCCCACTCTGCTGCGCTCTTCACTTCTCTAACACACATACTGTTTCACTCACTTTACTGAGGTAGTCTCTTTGCTTTTGCTGTTAAACTTCTATCAATTAAACCCAACAGTTGCTGCACAGATGTTTTACATTAAAAGCATAACCCCTCCCTTTTCTGGTAGGCGTTTCATTTAAAAAATGTGTCCTGCACTATATCTTGTGTATCATGGCATATCCCTTTTCCTTGGACTCGGTCCTGAAGTGCTGCTCTTACCTCTTCCACTTCCTGTTCATCAACTCCAGGATCAAACATAGAGCCCAGGTAGGTGAGGTGGAAGATGGTTAGGAAGCTGAAAACCAGGTTCAGCAACATCACCCAATACTCCTACAGACCAAAGGAGGAAAAATAAACTGTGAAACAGCCACAATCTTCTCAACCCTAAAAGGAGTATGTTAACACACTGACTTCCAGTGGTCTCACTTCTCACCTCGCTGCAGTGGTGTAGAGGTGTACTCCAGGCCGCAGTGACATCACTGCTGGCTGTGATTACAGGCACATTTCTGACCACACCCAGCAGTGATGCTGGCCTGACACTTTTTAACCAGAGGACAGTAAAACATTGCTTTTCAACCCGAGTGCCGTTACAGACGTTTTCTTACCTCTTAGAGACCCACATAGACCTGCAGCTCAGCACTGTGTGGCAAGATTCATAAATCTGTAATGAACATTGTGTTGACACCTATTCAAATGTGAAAGTTTAGTGTCATAAGGTGTTGCAGCAACTCTTGGGTTGATACCATTTGTTACACAAATTTGGTGCAAAATGTAAACATTTTGAGCACTTTTGCAACAATTGTCAAAAATCCCTCCAAAATATCACATTAAGACACCAAGACCTTGAGTAACACCATAGAAAAAGTAATGCTGTGATTTGATATGAACTTTTTTTTTTTTTTTACTTTTGGCTGATTGTTTTTACTGCCTGACATTTGTTGGACCCTGACTGTGTCCCTTCAGCAGGTTTTAGTGTTGCAGTGGGGTGATGGACTGCTTTCATGTAGTGCTTTTCCACTCTACCTCCTGAGCCACAGCCACCAGTAGGGGAGACCGGGAGAAACTGTAACATCTCAAATTGCATCAATCAGAAATAACTTGTGAATGAAATAAATAATCAATTATTGAATCATATTATTTATTAACAGCAACCAAATTAAACTGTATGCAATTCATATACAGGTTCCATAAACCTGATGAAGTGAATTGTGAATATAAGTAAATCACTTTGTTTAAAAGGTTTTAATAAATAAGTTTCCATCCTCATGTGACCTGTTTTGATCGGTGCAGCTGCAGAATGTAGTTTGAAACCAAATTTTTTAAAATAAATAGTCTGAACGTGTTTTACCAGCATTTCATTAACTGTGTTCACATTTACTACACATGAAACCACTGAATGCTGTTGAGCCATGATCCAAAGAGTTTTCTAAAATGTTCGTTATTTATGGATCGGATTGTGAGCTTACAATTTATTGAAACTTTGCCCCACTACGACTGAGGCTTTTTTTTTTTTTTTTTTTTTTTAAAAGAAAAATGTGCACAGTTTGCATATATATTACTTTAATATCTCTACATCCACTGGATTAAAATGGAGGCTCTGCCTTTTATTTACCTGTTTCCATGGTGAATCACAGTATCAGAGCTCTATGATGGCTTTTTCCTTCACAAGCTTAACTTCAAGTGAACATCTGAACTGACTCTGCTGTTCTGGAACAGTTTTCTCAAGGTCGATCAAGTTACTCTTTAAAAGCTACAGGACACTTAATCAACAATCATGTTTTTGCAAAGCATCTGAATTGTGTCAGTTAATGCAACAGTTAAAAACACCATCAGACTTTTCCAGTCCAGACACCAGATTCTACACACAGGTGATCTCCATTTAACTACTTGTGACAAGTAAAACCAGCTGGTTGCACCAGTCATGACTTAGGTGTATTTTATTAAAATTGGAAGAAAACTGACGCAAACAAGTCATTTGTATTTTATATCAATCAATCAATCAATCAATCCATCGTCGACCTGCCTTTCTGAGTTTATTGCACCTAATTGCGTCCTGGTGTATTCAGAACAAATTCAGGAGATTTTTTGATGTTTTCGTTAACTCCATTTATACAGTATATAAAATAAATAAGATTCCAAATCAAGTTTAGAATCACTTTACACTATGCTAAAATGGCATGTAAACTTGGAAAACTAAGATTCAAGGTACCTCAGCACTCAATACTCCTTCTGACACAGAATACAATGGTGTTTTCTTTAATGCCGCCGTCACTGAATTACTAATAGATGCAAAGAATTTGACACAGGTTGCCGTTGATACCTTGATGTATGTTTTGAGTGGAGCTGAAGCTGTACCTTCTTGTGCTGATGGCTGCAGTCAGAAGTGCAGGGCCGGGATAGAACACAGGCACTGAAGATGGATGCAAGCTTTTTTCTCAGAACTGAGGAAAAAGAAAAAAACATTCAGGTGTGAGAAACAAACACACTAGCTTTATTAACAGTCACAGTAGTCTACCCTACGTTACAAATGCTGGGAGCACAGCGCAACCTGATTGAGAGCAGTCAGCCCGCCTGATGAAGTGAACATGTACTTTCTGCATCTCATACAGAAGTTTGTGCAGGTGAAAGTGATCGTTCTATTCCACCAGTTAAATATTATTATGTACGAGCCGGTATGTTTTTCATACCATGTTCAACATATGTGATGAAGCCCAAAGAGAGCAGAACAGCTCCCAGGTGAAAGCTCAGACCCTGCAGAAAACAAACAGCACATTCAGTTCAAGTCATGACAGTCAATCCTTCAGCATCTTACACAAGGTGCACACTGCCCACATACATATAGCTCTAACCACATTAATTTTTCAATTATATGCACTTCAGTCAAATGTTAGAGTTTAGATGTAAAATGAGAACGGCTGCTCTGGCCGGAGGGCGGTGCTTGGTGTTGGCTCAACTGTTTAACATGGTGGCCGGGTCAAACGTTTAGATTTGACAGCAACAGTACAGTACACTAAAATAAGTTTCTGAAAACATGCAAGGCAAGAATTGGACAATGTAGTAATAGAATCTTGATTTATATTTTATCAGCGCTGACAGGTTTGACAATTTGATTGGAGTTCACAAGCAGCGATTGCCACTGTGTTAGATAATCCTCGGCTCTGATTGGATGTTTTCTTTTGGGCGCGGTGGAATCTTGCAAATGCCATGAGACCACAGGAGGAGGCAGAGTATCTGTCTCATGCACTACTGTCAGGGTATAGGGACAGTTTCAGCAAATATGATAAAAGAAAATATTCTTATTTAAGTTACCTACTGCATCTTCAAAGGGAATCTTTGGTGTTGTTCAATTTGGACCCTTTTTTTTTGTGTTGAAGTGACTAATGGGGACAACAATTGTTTTTATGGTTCAGTATTCGGTGAGAATGGTGCAGCTGCTAAACAGGCTGCAGTGTTATCTTGTTAGTACTATTAAAGTGCTTGTTGTTGCCACTGTAAGGCTCAGATTGTTATTATAAGTGTCAGACAACATTAAAGACCCTACAGAGAATTAACCCATTCTTTACCTTTCCTTCAATCCGCCGTTTGTTATTGTGCCATGTGACTTGATAACGATGAACACATGAGTGAGTTGAGTGAGTTGAGTAGTACTGAGAGGAGTGCTGGTGTTGTCAAACGTTATTGTGTTGGAATACAGAAAGTGTAGCTTAGTGTCATCTTCAAAGTCATGGATTAATATTTAGCTGATTTTCCCAATGTGGATGTGATGCAACATCCCAGAACGAGATTTATCCATAAATAACAAACAGAACAGATGATGTGAAAGAGGGGGAAAAAATGGTTTGATTTTTCTATATAGGGTCCGTTCTAAAATGTTGTCGGACACTTGGAATACCAATCTGAGCCCGCCAGTGGCAAAAACAAACACTTTTAATGGACATACACTGACAAAGAATGAGGGTTAAGCCGTAAAGACGACTGCAACACTCACTACTGAACCAACAGTAAAAATTGTTGTCCCCATTAAAAAAAAAAAAAAAAAGGTTCAATGTGTAGTTCTGAGCCACCTGCTCCACAGAAATAGAGGGCAGTATTTCACCTCTAAACTGGCTTGCCTGTTCATTAAAGCAGATTGCTGAAACTCTGACAGTCGGTCTATACATCTCTGCTATCTAATAACCTTCACATGTGAGGCTTAGATATCTGTGACTCCTATGGTACTGGGGCTGTATGCTCCATGTAACGTTATGTTTTGATAGTTTGTATGTTGGCTTGGGTCCGTGGTGACAGAGACGAGCGAACAAATCGGAGACTGGCGGTGAATATCCCAGCACCGGGAGTAACAGTGGGCTGATGCAGTGCTGGGTCTAACCTGTGTAATGGCAGCAAAAGAAATTCTGATGATCCGGCGGAGTCGGCTGAATCAGAGCTATCTGCTGACTCCTAACAGGAGATCTGTCCGTCTCCCGTCTCTCTCGCACACTCTACTCCCGGGTAACCAGCCTCCCACAAATGGTGAGGAGGGACTTGAGGGTGTGAGTTGTTTTCTAGTTTCTGCCACTTTGGATTTATTAAAAAAAAATCATCAGAACGTGCAGGGATCATGGATGTGGTGTAGACGAGCCCTGAGTCTGAATCAGGCAGCTGTACTTCTTCTCCCTCTGTACTGAGGCAGACTGGAGCTACACTGACTCACTATCACCTCTAGAAGAACAAGTGGTATTACAGGCTGGACGGAGCAGCTAGCTGTTAGCGGGCTAACTTCAGTAGATATCTCTGCAACACAACAGACAGACGTCTTTAACGTCAACACTGTTACCTCTACACACTCTGTTCATAATGTTAGTGCATTGTTTTAATGTTTTAAGTTTAAATTCTGGCATATCTTACACATTGAACCTTTAATCACGTAGACACAAAAACATGATATAGTTTTATCAGTGAACAAAAGCTGAATAAAGCCACATGCCACAAAGGGATGGCAGAATATTTTTGTTTATCATGTGTTACCGTACAGAAGTCATAGTAGATGGGCATCCAACAAAAGACCCTAATGGCCCCTAATACTGTAAAAGACTCTGGAGAAAATTGAGCATCATCTTACTAACATGCAGTAAGGCGCTGGCTGTGTATGTCACCAGGATGGCTGGAAAAGTCCCCAGTTTCATGGCATTTTTAAAGGCATCTGATGAACATGTAACAGAACAAGGTAAACACAACATAATGACTTTTAATTTTTCATATTTTATACATATATACATATATATATATTTTATTTATACATATATACATACATATATATACATATATATATTTTATATACATGCATATATATATACATATATATATTTTATATACATACATATATATATATATACATATATATATTTTATATACATACATATACATACATATATATTTTATATACATACATATACATATTTTATATACATACATATACATATTTTATACACATACATATACATATTTTATACACATATACATATATTTTATACACATATACATATATATATATTTTATACACATATACATATATATATATTTTATACACATATACATATATATATATTTTATACACATATATATATTTTATACACATATATATATATTTTATACACATATATA
>CALSBV010008908.1:25211-40776 GCA_943590825.1 Bovichtus diacanthus | reverse complement strand
ACACACACACACACACACACACACACACACACACACACACACACACAAATATTCCAAACAAACATCACTATTATCTCTCTTACCCTCCCCATTTCAATAGGGTGCACACTTGGCCGTTCTATTTTTATTTAGGCATACATTAAAGAAAAGTTTGTATTTACTTACATGTGTTGAAGTGATTCGCCACTGTCTCCACAGCTGAGCAAGACAGGTGCGTATCATTTTGCTCAGTTAAAAAGTGTGTTCATGTGGGCTTTCAAGATCACATGAGATACACAAAAAATGACATAGATGACATGACATAACATACCATGACATGACATAACATAACATAACATAACATAACATAACATAACATGACATGACATTGCAGAAGAATGCAGAAGAATGCAGAAGAATATACTTTTCTTATACAGCATACTCTGATACAAAACATATAGTTTTAGTACAGTTATAGCCTAATATTTCAGTATGTCTCATTGCAACCATAACATTGCAAGTAATGATACTCCAGCATGGTGACGTAGTGGTTAGTGTTCTCAACTCAGGGGTCCTGGGATCAAATCATGACCCTTTCTAACAGGTTTCTAACATCTTGAGGTGTGTTTCCTCCAGGCTTTCTCATCTAAAAAGATATGCACACATTACCTCTAATACTATACCAAAAGTTATAAAGTGTACTCTCATTCCTTACCGCAGCAGCCTGGGTTCAAATCCGACCCTCGGCCCTTTGCAGCATGTCCTCCCCTCTATCTCTCTGTCTCTCTCCAAGCTTTCACTATCTAATAAAAAATCAGAATGCCAAAAGAGAAGTGGGCACTGTGCTACCAACAATCCCTAACTAGCTAAGATTGGTCAAATATAGAGACTACATGGTATTTCCCAATAGGAATCAATGCACAACTTTGTTTAATATTGCTGATTAATTTCATTGATGGCTGTCTGTGTGTATGTGTGTGTGTGTGTGTGTGTGTGTGTGTGTGTGTGTGCGTGCGTGCGTGCGTGTATGTGTGTGTGTGTGTTTAAAAGGAGGAAGGAGTGATATCAGCTCGACCATCTGTGGCGTGGTTTCAGGAGCTGATATGAGCAACATATGCCGTCCATCAGTCTCTAGGAACAAACGTTTTTACCTATAATGATACTGACATACTGTATATGGAGAGGACTGGATTAAAGTTAAATGTTCAACTAAGTTGATTCATCCTTAGCGAAATGTTTGTGCCAGAATGCTCAATATATATATTGAGCATTCTGGCATGCAAAATAAAACTATATATACATGGAGAACAAAGCCTCCACCTAAGTGAAAAGCATGAATCAAAGTACAGGGTACCAGTTACTGTAGAAATGATAAGCAATGAAGAAAACTGTACAGAGAGGGGTTTGTTATCATGTGACAATATAACTATAAAAACTATACAGCTTCGATAGATGCGATATGGGGAGGACCTAAGTCACGCTTATTTATTTATTTATTCATGGTAACTGCTAGCTACTACACTCTACGCTGTAACAAATAACTTCAAATATGTGTGCAATTAAATGTAAACATTTTAAAACAGTCACTATCATATGAATATACATAATAATAATAATTATTATTATTATTATTTATACATTGATAAAGGTACCTCTTCATATTTAAAAAATGTTTCCTAATAACAGAAACTTTTCCTTTGTTATTAATCTCTTTTTTTCAGAGATATTTTTTAATTATGGACAGCTGTTTTTATTACATGTCATTTAGCAGACGCTCTTATCCGGAGTGACTTACAGGAACTAACTACAGGACAGTCCTCTGGAGCAACTCAGGCAGGCTGAACTCACAAACTTCCAGTGTTCTATTTGAAAGCCTAACCACCCGACCACTACTGTAAACTACCACCACTGTTTTTTGTTCTTATTGGCTGATCTGGTACACAGGAACAAAGCTCTGCTTTCTGATTGGCTGATCTCGAGGTTAGCAATGAACTGACTGGCTCATCAGCCACTGGCTGATGGCTGAAGATGATAAATACTGTATACAGTAGGCCTACCAGTTGGTTCATTTAGTTTAACAGTTGTTATACAGTCTACCACCACCAGCAGCCGTGGGCCTACTAGTAGCATATTGCTGCTATTTGTACTTTGACTATTTGTGCAACTTTATGTTTAATTTTGGGTGTTTTATGGACTTGAGGAGTGCGTATATATATTTATAAATACAGACACCGTGTCCTCCCACAACAGCCCTGACCAGGCTGAGCGGGAGTCCGGGCCAGGCAGGGCGGCCCTGCAGGAGCTGCGGGTCCGGCTGCAGCTCTCCTGTGCTCCTGCAGGAGGCAGTGCAGCGGGGTTTCTGTCCATGGTGCTGAAGATTCGGCTGGCTCTGTCCGGGGTGCTGAACAGCTCAAGGCTGTTGGGCTCAGTCTGAGGCTGCTGCCATACTGATACATTCCCTTCCGCTGTGTTCTGCTGGCGTGTTGTGGTTGCAGCCACTTTAAAGCGTTACGGTGAACGTCTATCTGCCAGCCTGGAGATGTCGAAGCGGAGGGGGAGGGGAGGGCAGTAGTCTGAGCGTAAGGTAAGGCTTTATGTCTCTCTGACAAAGACCGTGAAGCGCACTTATTCGTCGGTATTTTCTGGGGCCTTGTCTGCAGGCCTTGCGGTGGATTCCACACCGATCAGGGAGGACTCGCTGAAGCGACATGTACGCGCGCCCACCGCGGATGTCAGCATGCTTTCTGGCGTTTTTCCTTTCATGGAGGAGAATTTAAGCACGGTCCGAATGCTCGGACGGCCAGGCCTTGGAAACAGATTATTATTTTCTGTCGTTTTTTCCAGCCCCTCCAATGGCAGCCCGGTGTCGATGCGGTCGATTTAGTTGAAAGTGTAAACCGCGGACCGCCGGTGGCCTTTCTATGTTTTGTGTTTTGTCAGTGTGCCAGTTTAGAAGAGGAGAAAGGCCTCGTCCTGGGTAGCAGCCCGGCCTACATCTCTGCTGTCACCACACAAGAAGCCTCTTATTCTCTAACTGATGATCGCATATTTTGTGTGAAATATTCTGCCTGGCAAAATGTTGCAGCAGTCAATCCCTATTTAAAGTGAGGCCATGGCCTCCAAGCAGGCGTACACTTCAAGCCTCTGCTGTCAAACTGTCATCTCTGGCATACCTTTGTATTCTATCTCCAAGATCATAGAGGAATCTCCAATGATTCATTTCGAAGTTATGTCTGTAATTGAATTTCTTATGTTTCATTTTTGAATATGTTTAATACAATTATGTTATTGTTTATAATAGGTCTATATTATATTTAATGCTATGTTTTATCATGGTACTGAACTCACGATTGGACCCTTAAATGTAATTAGATTAAACAAAAACACTTTCCACAGTGTATGTCAGTATCATATATATTATGTAGCTAATTGCTGCAATGCTAGATAGCAGGGCTGCATCCAGGATGAGTCCCTCCAATACACTTATCATGTGAGTATTTGCCCTCAAAAGTTGTTCCTTTTTTCAAAAAATTGTTTAAAATAATTATTTTTTATCAGCTGCTCACAGTAAAGGGGTTGTTTCGGTATGTGTTTCATCCAACAGAAAATGAGTTCAAAGGTCAGATACTGAGCCAGCGGACCAGGGGAGAGCCAATCAAGCAGAAAGGACGAGCCACAGCATCAAAGTACCTATCTGTCTGTCTGTCTCTTTCTCTGTCTGTCAGTGCTGCACCGCCTTTCTTATGAATCTTGCCTCCCTTTGTTATTCAGATGAGCCAGGACACGACAGAGACACGAACACGAAGCCGCTCCAAAGTCAGCCGGGGTCAGTATAGACGCACGCGCACGCACGCACGCACACACACAGTAAGGTGACACTGATGTGACATTTCATATTGCATATTCATGTAATCCCGTGCTCGATTAGTGTAACAGGCTCTGGAGCTGCTGTGGACCCCCACATGTTACCTACACATGATTTCTTGCTAAGAGATTCAAAACTAAGTAGGACTTCAGTGTTGGAATACTACCTGGCTGCAGGTTTGCTGTATACATTTTTTATACATACATTTAAATAAAAATTATATTTTGTAATAGCCTCAAGATAAGGTCATTATCATTTCCTAAAGGCCCCTATCATTTCAGTTGCTATTGTGTTTTTTGGGCCCTGCAGGTCTGTGGCCCCAGAGCAATTGTCCTCTTTTCTTGGTTGGTAATCCAGCCGTGTTTGTAACGGTACGACCAGTACGCACGGAGAAAGGGACTCAATACCACGATTCAGAGACAGAACGATGAAGATGCAAATATATTTTACTAAAACTTGGCAGTGTAGTTGATACACTTGCAGACAGCGAGACATACAAAACATACAAGGATAATCCAGGGGCAGAGTCAGGTCACAGAAACGGGGCCGATTCATGGGTAGGTCTTCAGCGTAGCGGCAAAGCACGTAGGGATCAGGCAAAGAGTCAGGTCTCGGAAACAGGATCGAGGACACCGGGGAATCACAAACTCAGGAAACAGGAAACGGGAAGACGGGAACAACGCTGGAACTCTCGACATGAATGAACGAAGACAAACTGGCAACAAGGGACAAACAACACACAGACTATATACACCAGGAAGTGGGAGGGGATAACGAGACACAGAGTGGAGACACTAACGAACAGAGTGGAGACAGCTGGGGATCGGAAGTAAGAACAATAGACATGAGAGGGAACGTGTAGTTAACACAACAAAACAGGAAGTAAAAACACAACATAAAACATTTAGTGAACGGGGCGGGACCTGATAGTACCCCCCCCCGCCCACTCTAGGGATGGCACCTGACGTCCCAGGCAGCTCGGGATGCTGGCGATGGAAATCCCTGATTAGGGTATGGTCCACAATGTTCTTAGTCGCCACTCACTGTCTTTCCCCTCTACCCCTCCCAATACACCAGATACTGATGTCCTCTGCCCCTCTTTCTAATCGCCAGAAGCCGCTTGACAGTGTAGATTTCCCCTCCCTCGAAGAACCGGGGGGGAGGTGGGGGTTTGGTTGCGGGAACCAACTGGCTCTCCCTCACGGGCTTCACTCGGGAAACGTGGAAAGTGGGGTGCACCCTCATGGACCGTGGCAGCTGCAGTCTCGCTGCCATGGGGTTAATGACCCTGGACACCGGAAACGGGCCTACAAAACGTGGAGCCAATTTACGCGACTCCACCCGCAGAGGAAGGTCCTTGGTGGACAACCACACCTTTTGTCCCAGAACATACGTAGGTGCAGGGACTCTCCTATCGGCCGTCCTCTTGTAGTTGGCGGAGCTGCGGAGGAGAGTCTACCTAGCCCGACTCCACATCGATGACAACGGCGAACTATAGCCTGGGCTGAGGGCTCTGCCTCCTGGTCCGGAACCAGCAGAGGTTGGTACCCATATGCACACTGGAAGGGAGACAAACCAGAAGAGGAGACAGGTAGGGTGTTGTGGGCATACTCTACCCATATTAGGTGCTTATTCCAGGTTGTCCAGGATTCCATCCTTTTCCTGACTGTCCGTTTGACTGGGGGTGATAACCTGAAGTCAGACTGACCTGGGCCCCCAACAGCTCACAAAACTCCTTCCAGAACCGAGAAACGAATTGGGGACCTCGATCATACACCACATCCTTCGGAAACCCATGTATCCGGAATATCTGTGAGAGAACACCTCCGCCGTCTCTTTAGCCAACGGAAGTTTCGGTAATGAAATTAAATTTCTGAACTGAACCTGTCAACCACCGTCAGGGTGGTAGATTGGCCCTCCGACATGGGCAGTCCGGTGACGAAATCCATAGAGATCTCTGCCCAATGTGGCACTTGTAATGGGCGTAGTAGGCCCGATGGCGGTTGACGAGACGACTTGTTGCGTGCGCATACTGGACAGGCGGCCACGTACTCCTTGACAATCCTCTCCAGGGAAGGCCACCAGAAGCGTTGCCGGATGACGAGTAATGTCCTAGAAGCTCCAGGATGGCAGGAAACAAGGGAAGTGTGGGCCCAGTGGATCACCTGCGGACATAAATGTTCTGGAACAAACAAACGGTTATTGGGAACCCCCTCAGGAACTTCAATATCCCTGATGGCCCTTCTTACCTCCTCCTCAATTCCCCAGGTTACTGCTCCTATCACCCGAGAAGGAGGCAGTATGAATGACGGTCTGGGTCTTCGACCCCGGCCGATAGGTCAGGGTAAAGTTGATCCGAGTAAAAAACAAGGCCCAACGGGCCTGCCGGAAATTCAGTCTTTTAGCTGACTAAATGTATTGTAGGTTCTTGTGGTCAGTAAGAACCAGGAACGGCTGCTCGGCTGCTTCCAGCCAGTGTCGCCACTCCTCAAGCGCCACCTTGATGGCGAGTAACTCTGAGTAATTGCCGACAGTTCCTCTCTGCTGGTGATAGTTTTGGACAAAAATGGACATGGGTGCAGTTTGTTGTCCAAACCGGAACGTTGGGAAAGTACCGCCCCCAGTCCTATATCCGATGCGTCGACCTCCACCAGGAACTGTCGCTGAGGGTCAGGTAGGATCAGGATGGGAGCGGAGGCGAAACTCCTCTTGTTCATTGGAACACCTTCTCAGCCCCCTCGTTCCAACAGAAACGGACGGATGGAGACGTTAGGGCATGTAGGGGTGCGCCGATAGTGCTGTAGTTCCTTATGATAGAAGTTTGAGAACCCCAAAAACCTTTGGACCAGTTTTCGACTAGTGGGGACAGGCCACTGAGTGACTGCACTAACTTTCGCCTCATCCATCTGGATACTGTCCTTCGCCATGATGAAGCCCAAGAAAGAGACCGTCTTGACGTGAAAAATCACACTTCTCAGCTTTCACAAACAGCAGATTCTCGAGTAGTCTCTGTAGTACCTGGCTGACATGTCAAATATGAGTCTTCTCATCTGGTGAAAAAATTAGCATGTCGTCCAGGTACACAAAAACAAAATGGTTGAGCATGTCACGAAGGACGTCATTCACAAGGGCCTGGAAAACAGCTGGGGCGTTAGTTAGCCCAAAAGGCATAACCAGATACTCGTAGTGGCCACTGGGGGTATTGAATGCTGTCTTCCATTCATCCCCCTCCCTTGTCCTCACCAAATGATACACGTTGCGCAAGTCCAGTTTGGTAAATATCTTGATGCCCTTTAACAGTTCAAATGCCGAAGATATGAGTGGGAGGGGGTACTGGTTCTTTATCATGATTTTATTCAAACCACGGTAATCGATGCCGGGTCGTATGGTCTTGTCCTTCTTCTCCACAAAGAAGAACCCTGCTCCAGCGGGTGAAGAAGAAGAACAAATTATCCCAGCCTCCAAAGCTCCCTCGATGTATTCCCTCATGGTCTCCTTTTCAGGAGTGGACAGGGAATACAAATTACCCTTGGGGGGGTGTAGCCCCTGGAAGGATGTCGACCGGGCTATTGTACTCGCGATGAGGAGGCAGGGCCGTAGCCCGAGTCTAATTAAAGACTTTCTTTAGTCCCAAGTAACATGCCCCCTGGCCCCCCTATCTAAAGAGGTAATCCCCAGATCACGCTTCATACTGGTCAGAAAACACGTGGTGGGACACGTCTGGTGCCATCTCAGTATCTCTCCGCTGGCCCAGTCTATATGCGGGTTGTGCTGGACGAGCCAAGGAGAGTTAAACACATGGAAACTCATCTCCTCCGAATGTCCATCCGCCATGACCAACTGGACCAGGTGAGTGATGTGGAAGACCCGACACAGTAGTCTGTCATCCAGAGCCTTGGCTTCCAACACCTCGGGTAATGGGTGTAAGCTCAAACCCATTCGCCTCGCCACTCCCTCATCCATAAAACTCTCGTCAGCCCCGGAGTCGATCAGCGCAGGATGGAGAATGGATTTGCATGAAGAGATGAGTCTGGTAGGTGTCAAAATGCAAGAGGGTCTTCCCTTGGAGACTGTTCGGCTCACCAGTGCCCTCTTTACTGGTGAGCCTGGTCTTTTAGTGGACATCTAGCCACAAAATGTCCCAACTCGGAGCAATAGATGCAGCAGCCCTCCCTCATCCGGCGTTGTCTCTCTGTCTGAGACAGCCTGGTGTGTCCCACCTGCATCTGCTCCTCAGGTTCAGTTACAGCTGTTGCATAGAACGGCCTCTGTCTCCAGGGTCCCACTGAACCCTGGATTGACCCTTGATTGGGAACGGACCGCCTGTCATCTCCACGGGCTGCGGTTGCTGACAGTCTCTGTTCCCGTTCCCTCTCACAGAGTTGGTTGTCGATCCGGATGGACATGGAGATAAGAGAGTCCAAATCATTCGGTAACTCCAGCGGCGCTAGTAGGTCCTTGATGCGGTCCAACAATCCACCTCTGAAGGCGTCGAATAATGCTTGCTCATTCCAATCGCTGTCAGCTGCCAATGTCCGAAACTCAACAGCGTAATCAGAAGTCTGCCGGTTACCCTGGTGAAGACTTGTGAGTGCGCGGGCCGCCTCTCGACCCGGAGCTGTCTGATCGAAAATCTTCCTTAAAGTCTCTGTAAAGGTTCTCAAAGACTGGCAAAAGGGTGCCTCTCTGGCCCATTCCGCCGTCGCCCATGCTTCAGCCCGTCCGAGGTTACGTACGCCACCTTGGACCGCTCTGACGGGAAAGAAGTGGCTTGAAGTTCGAAATGCAGGCCACACTGCGTTAGAAACGCTCTGCAATTCTCCGAATCTCCCGAAAAACGTTCAGGCCGGGAGAGGTGAATCATTGGGTGAGTAGCACTCGGGATGACGACTGGGGTGGCTGCTGCTGCTGCTAACTGACCTGTAGTGCTAGTCTCCTGTGGGGTAGTAGTCGAAGGAAGTAATGCCTGGAGGTGTGTTCCCAGCTGTTGGGGCTGTCTGGTCAGCTGGTCCACCTGATGACTGGTGGGACTCTGGAACACCGTCTGACCGTCCATCAGGGATCAAACTCCTACGCAAACAGCTGACAGCTGTTCCTCCAGAGCGTGGAGGTGAGCTCCCTGTGCACAGATTGCCGAACGAACGGTCTCCGAGTCAGCTGAGTCCATGTTATTGGCCAGTTCGTACTGTAACGGTACGACCAGTACGCACGGAGAAAGGGACTCAATAGCACAACTCAGAGACAGAACGATGAAGATGCAAATATATTTTACTAAACCTTGGCAGTGTAGTTGGTACACTTGCAGACAGTGAGACATACAAAACATACAAGGATAATCTAGGGGCAGAGTCGGGTCACAGAAACAGGGTCGATTCACGGGTAGGATCGAGAAAGCCGGGGACTCAGGAACTCGGGAAACAGGAAATGGGAAGACGTGAACAACGCTGGAACTCTTGACATGAATGAACGAAGACGAACTGGCAATAAGGGACAAACAACACACAGACTATATACACCAGGAAGTGGGAGGGGATAACGAGACACAGAGTGGAGACACTAACGAACAGAGTGGAGACAGCTGGGGACCAGAAGTAAGAACAATAGACACGAGAGGGAACATGTAGTTAACACAATAAAACAGGAAGTACAAACACAACATAAAACATCTAGCGAATGGGGCGGGACCTGATAGTGTTTACAAGTTTTATACACACCTGATGAAGGCAGAAAGGGACATTTATACTGTATGTACAAGGATGAATTGTACAGTGTGCAAATGTTCCATGAGTAAAGACTCCACAAAATAAAAGCATCAACGCCTTTCTTCTTCTGCATCTACTGACTCTCCCGCTGCTTTACTCTCAGTGTCGTCAGAACTTGTGGGACCAGAGCTGAAGCAGGAGTTAAGGTAAGTCATGTTATGCTTCAACAGAAGACTATCATGATATGAGGTATGTCTTTTGTGTATGAAGTGTGTATTTGTCTTCCTGCATGTCAGTAGCAGCTGTCCCACCCCTGGATGTGATGGCAAAGGCCACGTCAGTGAAAGATACTCACGACATAGAAGGTAGGATTCATACTATACTTCATCCAACTTTCTTCAGAACAGCTACTTAGCCAGCTATAGCCATAAGAAATAAGACCACAGAATCAGCAATCAGATAGAGAAAAGCAATTCACAGTACAACATGCAAATGAATTACAGTGTGACGATTGTTGTATTTTTCACAACTTAAGTTAAAATTTTATAAAACAATGTAAAACCCTATGAGATTGATTGATTATGAGTTGATCATGTTCGCTCAAATTATAATGATTTAGAAGATGTCATCTAAAATGCTAGGTGTTTGTGGCATCTAGAAGCTCCAAAATTCATTACATCTCACAATGTAAAAGTGTTGGCCAGAACAACAATAAGCTGTTGATTTCGCTGATGTTAGCATGTTAAATGTTTGTATTCAGTTACATACCCATTCTGCTCTCCTCAGCATACTGGGATGCCCGCTAGTGAAGAAAAGGAAGCTGGAGGAGGCTGAGGAGAACCAGTCTGCTCCCAAGAGGAGGAACCAGCCTGCCATACAAGCAGCAGATGAAGGCTTCACCGCAGACAGTGATGTAGCAGAAGAGGAGGAGGCGCAGAAAGAGGAGGAAGAAGACCTCAAAGAGAAGCAGAAAAACAAAACAAATAACAGGCCAGAGTCAACAAAAAGTGAGTGAAACCAAACAAGAAAGGTTACCATGAAACATTAAATCAAATCAAATCATGTTGATCTATACAGCCCAATATCACAAATTATACATTTTTGTCTCAGTGGGCCTTACAGACTGTACAGGAAACATGACAGAATAGTACCAGTGTGAAGACAGCGGAGGGGGCCTTGACCTAATATTTATTAGGATGGCTTAAATAATGAAAACTAAATTATTGTAATACAGTATCAAACAACACAATTCTGAGAAGATCTGAATGGTTTCAGACAAGATTTAGAGTCCATGCTTAGTCGTGCTCGCAGCTCTGTGAGGCTGAACTTAGGCACTATTGTGCTTTGAGCTAAATGCTAATAATCAGCATGCTAACAATGACAATGTTTACATGCTGATGTTTAGCAGGTAATATTTACCTTGGCAACCGTTGCGATTTTTGTGATATTAATAGTGTGATATTATAGTTTAGCATGTTAGCATGCTAAAATTAGCTAATTAGCACTAAACAGCATAGTTCAGGCTCATGGGAGTAGTATTAGTTTTGCAATTTATTCCCAAACTAAAGTATAAAGTAAATGTTTGACCTGATGATGCTGCTCGATGAGTTCCTTATAGTGGGAAACAACCAAAATGGTGCTGGACACTACTAGCAGGGCTAAAAAAAACTAAAAGGTAGGTTTAGCATAAGAAAAGAGCCTATAGAAGGCTGAGATACATGCACAGTCAGTTTATAGCACACAGACTGTTGGCGGCATTTGCTGTTTTCATTGCAATATTAAAGTGCAGGGTATCACAAACTAGTCTTTCTTAGTTCCTAGTTAATATGAGTATATCAAGTTGAGTATGATGGATGTTCTGACCTTGTCACTCCCAGAGGGGAACGTAGACTCAGAGGCTTTCACATTGCTAACAGCAGCATTGTAGCTTTCAGGTGAGCATGTGGCAGCAGGCATGGAAGCAAAAGACAGGACTTAAGTGCACTTGGTGAAAAGGATGGTTTGGATATTCTATATGTTGCGGGGAGAAGTATGGCATGTCAAATCAAATCAAATCAAATCAAGTTTATTTATATAGCCCAACATCACAAATTACACATTTGTCTTAGTGGGCTTTACAGACTGCACAGGATAACGTCACCCTCTGTCCTTAGACCCTCGCACCGCACAAGGAAAAACTCCCTAAAAGATACCCCACAATTAAAGGGGGAAATATGGAAGAAACCTCAGAGAGAGACTGAGGAGGATCCCTCTCCCAGAACGGACAAACGTGCAATGGGTGACGTGTGTACAGAACAAACAACATAGTAAAAATACAGCATAGACAATCTATGTGACAGAAAACATGATGCGATCGTATGTAAAAAAGATGGATCCAGTATGTCAGTAAAGGCTTCCTGGTGTCAGGCAGGATCAGAGCAACAGGCGCAGCCACGATTCATGATCCAGACGTAACCTTTAATAGTGGCAACCTGCCAGATGAGAGACACAGAGACTCCGGCAGCTAATGTAGGAGTAATATGATTTTGTTTCCTAGTTCTAGTCAATACACTTGCTACAGCATTTTGGATAAACTGAAGAGTCTTAAGGGATTTTTTGGGACAACCAGATAATAAGGAGTTGCAGTAATCCAGCCTTGAAGTAACAAATGCATGGAATAGTTTTTCTGCATCTTTTTGAGACAGGATGTGCCTTAATTTTGCAATGTTACGCAGATGAAAGAACGCAGACCTTGAAATTTGTTTTATGTGGGAGTTAAAAGACATATCCTGATCAAAGATAATGCAGAGATTCCTTACGGTGGAGCTGGAGGCCAAGTTAATGCCACCCACTTAAGTTAATAATTTTTTATGTCCTTAAGGCAGCTTGAAATTTAGATAATTGATTGGTTTCATCTGGATTGATTGATAGATATAATTGGGTATCATCCCCATAGCAATGAAAGTTTATGGAGTGGTTCCTTATAATATTGCCTAAAGGAAGCATATATAAGGTGAATAGAATAGAATAGGTCCAAGTACAGAACCTTGCGGGACTCCATAACTGACTTTGGTTTGCATGGAGGATTCATCGTTAACACGTACAAACTGAGATTGCTCAGAGAGCAGCAGACTGGTTTCACTTCATTACAGTAATGCTAAACAAGTCAGATAAGGTCAACTACAAAGTCAGCCACAATGTTAACATGTAGAGATAACAGAGACAATCACATTCATCTATACTTTGAATCCACAGCAGACTGCTCACTGGTCACAGAGGACACAGAAACAGCAGTTTGTCCTGAAGTTGACGACAACAAAAGCTTCACCTCAGAGACTGAGAACGAAACTGAAAGGAAGAAAAGTGATGAGGAAATGAAGCAAGTAACAGTCACTGATCATCATCAGCAGGAGGAAACAGAGAAGGGGGAGGAGGAGGAGGAAGAGGAGGAGGAGGAGGAAGAGGAGGAGGAGGAGGAGGAGGAGGAAGAAGGTCCGTTGGTAACAAAGGACCAGTCCTCAGAACAGCCTGAAGAAGAAATTACTGAGCTTAAAGAGACAAAAGAAGAGGAGGAAGAGAAAGCAGAAGAAGAAAAGGAAGAGGAAGATCAGCTAGAAAGGCAAGAGAATATTGTAGAAGAGAAGGTAATAGAAAGAAACACGATCAGTCAGGAAAACTCTGATCACCAGTACTCTAGTGGAGATTACAACCATCACGCCAAAGAATCAAAAGTGGAGCAGAGGAAGAGGGAGGAGGAGGAGGAGGAGGAGGAGGAGGAAGAAGAGGAGGAAGAGGAAAGGGACGTCCACCAAGAGGTTGACACTCCTTACATTTTGAGTCCACACACTCAGGGATCTGAGGCTGAGATGTCACTCAGGGAACAAAAGGTCAGCACCCCTATGACTGAGGAAGAGGAAGAGGACGATTATGAGAGAGAGGAAGAAGAGGATGAGAGGCAGGGGAAGGAAGTAGGTGAGGTGCTGGAAGAGGAAGAGGAGGACCGAGACTCCAGCAAAGCCTCTCCAACTACAGTGGTTATAGAAGTCCGATCTGAGGAGGATGATGACGAGGACGATGAGGAGGAGGAGGAGGAGGAGGACGAGGACGAAGAGGAGGAGGAGGAGGAGGAGGAGGAGGAGGAGGAGGAGGAGGAGGAAGGGGAGGACGAAGAGGAAGGAGAGGAGCAGGATCGTGTCTCAGAAGGCTCAGGAATCACAGACGACTCAGAGAACTGGGATATGACCCGGGGGAACCTGGGGCTGCTGGAGCAGGCTATCGCCTTGAAGGCGGAGGAAGTGAAGGGGGGGCAGGAGGCCCAGAGCTCCCCGGACTACCAACCATTCAGCACCTCCAGCAAGAGCTCAGAGCCTGCTGCCGTAGCCCGCCGCACTGCTCACTACAGCAAAGGTACACTTCCTGTTACTACCAAACACAGTTCGAAAAGGGCTCCTGTTCGTTATTCAGTGTGGAATACTGGAATGCTTTGTTTGGCAAATGCCATATATTAGGTAAAAATATTATATTTATTATAACAAATCCTTTGTTTATTTATGGCCAAAAAGTTGTCAAAAATGTATAGAATCTAAAAAATAACCCTATAAAATGTCCCTAATAATAAACCCCAAAATTCATCTTTTTCTGTCTTCTTATCACTGGCTCCCATTCTTCATACAGTTTACTACTGGTACTAGTTTGGAGATGCCAGATCTATATCTTAAGTATCAATACTACAACTACTTCAGGTTTTGTTTTAAGTGTTGATACTAGTATCAATCGGATCAATACCATAAAAATAGTCTGGGCACATGCACATGTCTCTGCGGAGTGTTCATTTTTGTTTTTATTATTTACCATTTAAAAATGTCTTGTATTTTAACCTGCATCTGATGAAGTCATTAACAGAGAATAGTAAAAAGAAATGCCTCATGTTTGGCGAATCACTCAGTGGTAATGAAAAATGCATTCAGAAGCCTTTTGATGATGTATTAAACTTAAACTTTATTTATTTATATTGCGCCTTTTGTGCAAGTTGCAATACAGGGTGCTTATCAATAAATTGAAAGTAGAAAAATACAATGAACATAGCGCAGCAAAAGAGGGTAGATAAAAGATTTAAATATATTTTAGTCGATTAAATTTGTATTAAACTAATTTAACATCATAGTACATTAGCCACTTTTATAATAAAAAGTGTCACTGTCAGTATCAATATCACTGATCTTGGGCCTGGTACTACTTGGTCATTTTGTGGTATCGCCCACCTGTTGTATTACTTACTGATGTGCTTTGATTCATTATTGCTGTCATCTAAATCACACCATCGTCTATTCAGAGAAAAAGGAGGTGAAGTGTCCAACCCCAGGGTGTGATGGGACCGGTCATGTGACTGGGCTGTACCCTCACCATCGCAGTCTATCTGGATGTCCCCACAAAGACCGAATCCCTCCAGAGAGTGAGTGCACAGTGCCTTTCATAATGCCATAGAAGAAATCTGATGCATGTTCTGTCACTTTCAGAGTTACAGCAGAAGTTAGTCAGCTGAAGCCAACCCTTACACTTCTCTATGTTAAAATACGGACCATTTTTATTTTGATATTCATCAGCTTGGCAGCTCTAAAAGTGAAGGCTAATGCTGGCAGTAATAATAATAACAAAAGTAACAGAATACAACTATTTTGTTACTTTTGTTATTATAATTACGACCAGCATTAGTAGAAGTAGTTCTACTACTACTACTTCCTGATGTCATAGAAAGAATACTATATACTAATACGACTACCTTTTATACCACTACTGTTTATTAGTACTGCTAGTGATATGAAAGCTTGTGCAGCAAACTAAACAGACTGACCTGAGAATGTGTCTGCTGTGTGTCTGTAGTCCTGGCCATGCATGAGAACGTCCTGAAGTGTCCGACTCCCGGCTGCACAGGCCAAGGCCATGTCAACAGTAACCGCAACACACACCGCAGGTTAATAAAACACCCAAGGACGCACACACACACACACACACACACACACACACACACACACACACACAC
>CALSBV010008908.1:4931-25201 GCA_943590825.1 Bovichtus diacanthus | reverse complement strand
ACACACACACACACACACACACACACACACACACACACACACACACAGAGGAAAGAATTAGGTACTTGTGAAGAAGTTAAAGTGTGTATTTTGAGAGTATTATGAGGATTTGTCTCATAATTCAGATTTCAGAAATGCATAAAGTCATAGACATCAATGTTCCTATGGTTTGGCAGTTTAATAATGAGTTTAATGACGGTCTAAACAAAGTTTTGGAGGCCTTTTGAGTCAATTTCAGGAATAAATTATCTAAAATAAAGAAAATATTGAGCGAAACCCAACGGGACCCATTCTCATCTAATACTACTAAAACATACTTACACTGTCTATAGAAGGCTCATCAATAATTCAAACTTCTGCCTGGATATAACATTTTTACCTATTCATGAGAGTTTTGTTCCATTAAATGGACATTTGGATCTGTCTCCCCTGGCAGTCTGTCCGGCTGCCCCATCGCAGCATCAACTAAGCTGAACAAGAGCCAGGACAAGCAGGTTCATTTACAGGCTTCAGCCAGCGAAGTCCCTTCCAACTCTGACAGAGTGCTCAGGTGAGACAAGCAAGCTGAGTGTTTGTTTTGTAATGCATAGATGTCTGTGTCACTGCAGGGTAATGCATAACTAATGACTTTTCCTCCAGGCCCATGTGTTTTGTGAAACAGCTGGAGATCCCTCAGTACGGCAGCTACCGGCCCAACACAGTGACCACCACGCCTCGAGCTAACCTGGCCAAGGAGCTGGAGAAATACTCCAAGGTGTCTTTTGACTATGCAAGCTTTGATGTCCAGGTGTTTGGAAAGCGTATGCTCATTCCAAAGACACCCAGCAGCACTGAAACATCACCCAAAGCCTTCAAATGTAAGACCTACACACATCACCTCCACTGCTATATATCATTTTGACATGTCATGTGTTAAAATGCAAAATGAAGGGTGACACTGGAATAAATAATTACACAGGATTGTTTTGGGTTTGTATCAGAAACTCAGTAAATGTGGTGATCTCTGAGGTTTAGGTCAATTTTGTGATTTGTCTTTATCACAATACTTTACATTACATCCATATTAGAACCCAACCGATACTGGATGTTTTTAAGTCTGATATTTGAGAATGAAAAAATATGATAATAATGTATCTGCCAATATACATTTTTTATTTTATTTAATATTCATGATCTCAAACTGCTTAAATCAAGCTATCAAATGAATACATAGTGCACACAAATGAACAGATTATACATTTTGGAAATAGTTTTGAGAGATGCAGAAGATAACACAACTTTGTTCTTCAGGCCACAGGCAGAAGTATATCCACGTATCTCTGTCCACCTTCTTCCTCTTTATTGTTGAATAAAGTCCTGAACTTTTTTTTATTATTGTGTCTGTGTTTGCACAGTCTTTATCAAGATGAAAACAGGCATTCACACAATGAGAAAATAAACATTTAAAGAAACAGAAAAAAGGAAGAGGACATCCTAGACACTGTGAAATATCACATCATAAAAGTCAACAGTTGAATGACCACAGTGCAAGGGGCAAGCATCGAAGGATGAAGATTATTGTTTACATCCCTTATGATCTCATGCAGGTTTGATTTGTTTTATTTAGGAAATACGTGGATATTTTTCAGATGTGTACATTGTAACTTAAATGTATTTTAGAACATCAACAATACGTTTAAAACGTTGTTCTATTAATTGGTATGCACAATTTATTATAATTTAAGAGCACAAGTTAGTAATTATTGTGCATCATTTATTAATTGGAAAGCAGGAATTGGCCATTTATGTGCATTAATTGTTCATTTGAGAGCACTATTTATTACAACCACTCCAAGGATAAAAACAAAGCTGATATTACTGTAACTACCAGCAGCAGCTCTGTTAGCCACATTCAACTAAAATGTTGCACACTTATAGTGTTGGGCTACACAGTTGTCTGCTCTCATGTTCATGTTCCAGCAAATTCATTCTGCTCCATTCCCACACAGCTAAATCATTCCCTAAGGCCTCCTCCCCCAGTCACAGTGTGTCAGGAGGCTTTTCAAAGAGCGCCTCATCCTCTAGTAGTTATGACTATAGCCAAGATGCAGAGGCAGCCCACATGGCAGCAACAGCCATCCTTAACCTGTCCACTCGCTGCTGGGAGAGACCAGAGACCATCAGCACCACGCCCAGGGAACTCTGCACCAAGGTACATTGGCTTTCCTTCCTAGCTAAACAGTGCACGGCGCTCTCAAGTTTCTCGGATATTTTGTTCACTTAAGTTGCACTGACTGTGTATCTGAACCCTGTAGGAGTCGGACATTGAAGTAGATGAGAACGGCACTTTGGACCTCAGCATGAAGAAGACCAAGAGGGATGGCGTGCAGCCTCCAGAGCCTTCCTCCTCCTCGTCTTCATCCTCTCAACACATCGGAGCGACCTTGTCTCAGGGCCACACTCAGCCAGAGTGGGAGGAGCCGCTGGACTTCACCAAACCAAGCGGAGTTAAAGAGGAAGACCATGAAGAGGTACACGCTTGCAGAAGTCCTATCACAGTGAGAAAAGACAGACAGATAAAAGGAGAGTGAATGATACATTGTGCCAGAGGGGCTGCCTGATTTTCTTCCCCGTGTTACCCATGGTTCACTTTTCTTCAGGTTGAATATACAGCCCCTTCATACACTTCATCTGATGGTGAGGAAGAGGACCAGGAGAACCTGGAGGACAGAAAGTACCCCGGAGAGGTCACCACCAGCAGCTTCAAGCTCAAGTGTCAGGCCAAAGACAGCAAAAAAGAGGTTCTTGTGTAAGTCACAACTTTTACCAGTCGTCTGTTCAAAACATTGTTCACCATTCTTTTGATTGTAGCTTGTGTTAACCATACAGACTTTCTTGGTTAGATGAGATACCTGGAACATAATTAATATTAAAACATTAACAGCACTTAAAGGGAGACTAAGTGAACCAGAGCATCAGATTTGTCCAAAGGATCTGAACCCTGGTTAGAGTTCAGGTGGGACAAGAGTCAACCAGCATGGATGATTGTGACAGGCTGAGACCGCTAATCAGTTAATCAGTCGATTAAAAACTTCATGCTGAGTTCATGTCATATGAGAGTTATTATAAATATCACTTTTCAATTTGTAAATTACATTTGTGACGCCCCTCCCTCTGTCTTGGAGGCTAGCCAACCTCAGCAGGCAGTTAGTTGGCTGACAAGGGAGGGTCCTTGTCTCGCTTTAACTCACATGGGCCTTACAGGCTATAAAAGCTGGCCCCTGTCTCTCCCTTCCTACAGCTGGCATCCAACCTGCATCATCGTCTTCAACACCTCTACAGTACACATGCCAAACATCCATACACTGCTTTCAGATCTACATACTCCAGTGTTTATTTTGTGTTAACCTTAGTTTAATATATGAGACAAGCATAAGCTACTGAATCAACCAGGTAGCCCTCATAGTCAGACATGTGACGGCGCGGATGCCCACCCGACCGTGTGCTGGGGTTTGTCTGCCCCGCAAGTCCCAAATGGAGCAATGGTGTGAGGAGGAGCATCGGGGTGGGCCTCTGATTTTGAGGGGACGATGCATGAGGGTTTGAGAAACAATATCTTTGACAGAGAACTGCCGTGTAAGTGGGGAAGTTCGCTGGGAACAGCTACCCTGCGACGGGTTCTGTTGTGGGACACCTGAGCACCCAGCCCAGGAAGAATGGGGGGGAAGTCCAAAGACACCGCCCGTGCAGGCACTCCAGGCCGGAGGAACCAACCACTCGAACAATGGCGGGTCATGTCTGCTGACTTGTCAGTGAGTCATGCCGTCGTGTGAAGCGTGAAAGATTGAGGCCTGGTACAACCTGCCAACTAAAGCCTCATGGAGTCTCTAGAGGTCGGTCAACATGTCCTGAGGATGTTGTTTTCCAAAACTTGGTTTCCAAAACCCTGCAGAACGTGGCTTACAGAGCCAAACCAGAACCTTTGTGAAGCGGAGAGAGGGAAAAATGACGAAGCGCCCAACCTACATTTGTTTTAAGTACATCCAAGTCATAATTATGACTGGGAAACTAATACAGGAGTCCAAATATGTACACGGCAGCCGAAATCCATATTTCTAGATAATTGAATCCATATGTAATGAATATAGTATGAATAATATTTTCAATGCACAGTATTTTGAACCTGCAGTCATACAACCGACTTGCGTCGTGAGCTGATGTGAACATCTCTATCATTCATCCCCTATGACGTGATCACAGCATGGGGTTCAGAGTTGCCACTCAGACATATCGGAACAAGTGAAATTTAATATTGACGACCTAAATCCTTGTGGAACAAAACAATTAAAAATGTATGCTTTAGTGTTTTTCCTGGCATGTTAGCACCATCTTCTGATCTGTGAGTGTGTGTCTTGGCCCTAGATGTCCCACCCCAGGCTGTGATGGCAGTGGACACATCACTGGCAACTACGCATCACATCGGAGGTAAGGACCGCTCTTGACTTAAAAATAATAAGCGAAGTATGTTTGCTTTACAAATCTATGGTGTGATTTCACAACAGATTTGTTGATTCTGACCGAAATCATTTTATAAGGAAAATGGGAGTGTTTGGTAAATTTGATCGCATTTTTCCAGTTTGATGATTTGTTTGTGGAAACACTGGAAAAGTTTCGACAAAGCTCTACTAAATCCTACTTCCTGGAAAGACTCAACAAATCTGACACCAGCCTGTGAAAATGTAGATAAGCAGGACACAGAGCTTGAATTAGGCCAGTACTCTACTTGTCATTTAGTACGGCCACTTTCCAATAATTGTGTCTTAGGTAGGTGTAGTTACTGTAAGTGTTGGATCAAAATAGATCCCTTTTCTGCTCAAACAAGCCACAAGGAGGCCAAATGTGCAGCTGTGTCAAGTACAATATGTTGGAAGTTGGAAAGCTGGTGGATAAGAGCATAGATTTCTGCTTGAGCCTCTAAAAGCCTCTGTCCATACACCATGGCCTGTACAGAGGCTGGCAGGTAGCAGAGATATTTTTTTATATAATTTAAGCCCATGAATTTTTACTTGCATTTGGTATTGCAAATAAATTTGCCAAATTAATAATTCTTGCACTTGCTCATGCCGCCAAATACTGCATGTGCGCGATTTGTAGGCTTCGAGTAGAGTACAATTTAAGCGCTGGCATTAACCGATTTAAGAATACATAAGGAGCAACTTATGAGGTATGAAGATCTGCAAGAAATAAGCCTTAGCCTGCGAGCTTTGTTTCTTATAGTTGAAAGAACTTCACGGCAGTTCCTTTAAAAAGAGCCAAGCTATTTTAAGATTTTTTGATATGACTGGTGTTCAGATGACATGGGCCAAAGTAAAATAATCTACTGAAATGAAGTTGAAGATGTTTTACCTCCATGCAAATGTGCCTCTTCAGTTCTAACGAGAGGGCTACCTTCAACGTGCTGATTAGCTCCGACACCTGGAGAAGGAACACAACACTCCCCTTTGGTTACTCTGTGTACCATCTGACCTGGAGAAATGCTGAGGATTTGCCACCTGTCATTAGAACTAAAGAGGCCTTTCAAATCAGCAGCAAACAAAGCATTCAATCACATCATTCTGCCTGGATGACTGAGATAACTCTACACACACGTTCATTATTTTTCCTACCCGACTACTCCGCTACTTTAGAGTTCAGATAATAGAAGAACTCCTGTCCTCCCTGTGTGTGTGCTGCCCAGTCCTGTCCTGGCTCTGTAGTCCAGTTCAGGATCTGGCTCCTTCCTTCACTCATACTCAGACATTCTGTTCTCAGTCTGGTTTTCTGACGTTCTCTCTCTAACCTATCTTCCAGTCTGTCAGGCTGTCCTCTTGCTGATAAATCACTTCGGACCCTCATGGCTGCCCACACAGCTGAACTAAAGTATGTCTGCTTTCTCCTGTCTCTCACCTCCAACATGTTCACTGAGCACTCAGTCTGCAGCTACAGCTCTGTCCCTGCTTCCTTTTAACAATAATATAAAATAGTCAAAATCCATCATAATTAAGTCCAATATTGAAAAATCAAAACCAAAAACAATGAGCCCTAATTATTTAGTGAGAAAAAGTGGTTTCTGCCTGCAGTCTGCTGATAATGTAAGCATGTGGAGTGAAAGAATGTCTGTGTGTGTCTCAGGTGCCCGACTCCTGGTTGTGATGGGTCAGGCCACATCACAGGGAACTACGCGTCACATAGAAGGTAGGAGCTCTCCTCCTGTTCTGCCTGCTTTACCATCACATACTCTGTACAGACGGATACTGTGATTGGTCCTCTCTGTTCCTCTCTGCCAGTCTGTCCGGATGCCCTCGAGCCAAGAAGGGAGGGGTCAAATCAACCCCCACCAAGGATGACAAGGAAGACTCTGAGCTGTTGAGGTGAGCAACAGTAGCTCCTAAACTAGACACTGTACCAGACTGAAGTTATCAATAATGATAACTTTTAATGAAACTTATTGAGGATATTCATAATCACCAGAGGATGAATCCTAATATTTTTGGTGACGTTCCATTCAGCACCACCATCAGGACAAAATGTGTACCTACTTATACACAAGAAGCATCTCATTCATGACATTTACCAAACGCATCCATGCTCCTCAGAGATTGAGCACTTTACTTTTTGGGTACTTCCATGACTTTTCCTCTCAAACCATCAGGACAAACTGTCATCTAAAAGGCCTTCACTTTAAGGCACAGATATGGACTGTTTTATGTTTCATATAGTCATGCATCATTCTAATAGATATATGCAGTAAAATGTTTTGTAGAAAAATTAAAAATAGATCAATGATAGAAAATAGCAAATGTTAGGAGGTGAACTTCAGTCAAAAGTAAATGGGAGAATAAAATAAGCTTATTTCTAATAAATCAAGGGGACGTTATTGAAGGTTTATTTTTTAACAGTCCATTAAAAATATTTAATTAACAATTTTATTCATTTAATAAATGACATACTCTTTTCTGGAGCATTTGGAGTGGTTGCTAAATAAATTCAGGGTGATTTTTTTCTTCATCACTGCTTTCTATTATAATTCTAAAACTAAAACACCAAATTTGGATTGATGTGTCAATCTTGTGTGCTAGCCTCTTGACACCTCCATCTCCGCTCTCCATCAGTGAGAGTGGAACCAGTCAGACGGAGCTTTCTGTCTCCAGGTGTCCAGTTCCTGGCTGTGACAGTCTGGGCCACATCAGTGGGAAGTACGCCACCCACCGCAGTGCCTACGGCTGTCCACTGGCAGCACGCCGGCAGAAGGAAGGTCTTCTTAACGGCACTCCCTTTTCCTGGAAGGCTTTCAAGACTGAGGGCCCGACCTGTCCGACACCAGGCTGCGACGGCTCCGGCCATGCTAACGGCAGTTTCCTGACACACCGCAGGTATCCTCAATATCTGAGAGCAGTTTTATGTCCAACATAGCTTACAGTTTCAGCTCAAAGTACAAATATTTCTATTGTAAGGCAGTTTCATGCAGATGAACCTGCTCGCAGGCCCAAGGGCAAAATGAGCTGCTGGGCCCACAGGAAGAGAATAATAACAAAAGTAATTTGAACTTGAAGGAATGTCAGGACAACTGGTTTGTTGTGTCCAATGTTTTTCGATCACTATAGATAAAAGAAAAAGGGCCCCATGAGCCTAATGTACATACAAAATGTCCACCTTGTTAGAATGTAAGAGCTCTTGATCCTGATCAGCTGCTCCTCCCAGTCTGTCAGGTTGTCCCAGAGCGTCGGCCAACAAGAAGAGAGCCAAATTCCCCGGAGACGAGTATATCACTGCAAAGTTCAGAGCCAGTGATGGTAAGAGACAGTACTTGCCCCTCTGCGTAATAGTAGGCCTATGTCCCACATGTCTCCCTAACCATCACTGCTACTATTACTACTAATACTAAGACATGGAGACATTTCTATTTCATTTGATAGAAATGTCAGCCAGAGGAGGCGGGGTTGGCAGTTGTCATGATATTCTATTTGCTAACTTTGAGTTGTTGCTCAGTTCTGGACAACGATGAGGACATCAAGCAGCTCAACAAGGAGATCAACGAGCTGAGCGAGTCCAACTCAGAGATGGAGGCCGACATGATGAACCTGCACACTCAGGTGAGCTCCGCTGCTCAGCTCACTGCATTGCAACCAGCGGCAGGAGGATAACACACCCACTGCGATTTAAAGTACATCCAGTAGATGGGTGGCTGTTGGCTGTTGGTTTGAAAATGAGCAGAGAAAGAGGAAAATGGATGCAAGATGGCTGCTGCACAGACCGGCTTCATGGATGCTTTAGTAGAGCTGGATATGGTGAAGTGAGTCAGTCTCACTGCCAGTTTGTCCCAGAGGCCGACGGTAACCTAAGACGAAAAAAATCCCCTGCAGCCCAAAACCTTTTCTGCCGTTATATTATATATATGTTTGGTTCTATTGTCGACTCTCTGTGTTGCTGCTTCAGGTTCTGTATCTGTCTCTGCTTCAGATCTCTTCAATGGAGAAGAACCTAAAGAGCATGGAGGAGGAGAACAAACATATCGAGGAGAGGAATGAGGCCTTGTTCCTGGAGCTATCCGGCCTGAGTCAGGCCCTGATCCGTAGCTTGGCCAACATCCGCCTGCCCGCCATAGTGAGTATATACAATGTACAATGAAATTCAAGGGCAATTTTCCGCTATCTGGATCTGCGTGACGTCAATGCGAGAGGCATTTGGTAAATGATTTAAAAGAAGTTAATGTTCGAAATTATTTTGAGATTTTACGATGCAATGTCAGAAAAAAAATATTTATAAAATACTTCTTTCCAGATCTTAGTACTTTTGAGACTTTTGAAAGATCAATTTAAGACATTTTAATACCAATTAAGGCCTTATTTTTATATTTCTGAATTCAATGCCTTTTTAGACTTTTTAAGCATCTGTAGGAACCCTGTGTACAATTCAAGTAAGGATTCCTATCCAAACAAAATCACACCCCTAAGAAGAATGTCTTCAGTTTATCCTTAGTGTACAATTAAACAGCAATGGTGGATGTTATTAGTGCAACGCTTTAAATGTTGCCTTTGCTGGTGCATTGCTACCACCCACTGCCAATCAATGCAATATTGTTCAAACAGCGGCAGGACTGTGCATTGTGTCGGCCACATACTTAAGTGCAGTTGTGACCTTCTGCGGGACCAGTTTGTAAAACATTGCTCCATAGTGCTACTAGATGAAATCCCTGAGCCCTGGACCCAGTCAGTGAGTAACAGGGTCTATATAAAAGATTAGATAACCCTCAGTAAACGTCTTCTCACACTCACTGAACGTCAGCAGGTCTAACATTATCTGTCTGATGTTGATGAATGTCTAGCGGTGACCTATGTATGTTACTGCTGTCTTGTCCCTGAAATCATTTACACAGTAAAAAGCTATTTTCCTATCAACCTCTCTGCTAACAAGAGAGACATTCCTGTCTGGACTTGGGATGCTGGTGCCATGACTTGAAACAAAGATGCTCTATAACAAGCTTACATGTGACCTACAAAACAATGACCTTCTCAATGAGGTCTCCAAACACAGTTTAGAGCTGCAGTTATGTCAAAGTAATGAATGGAGACCCTGAAGCCGTAGGCTAAAACTCATTTGGATAAACTCTTCAGCTCAAAATCCGATCTGCTCAGTTTATACTAAAGAAATGAGGGGATCATGATCTTGTAAAGGCACGCCTTCAGTAACCTTTTTTTCAGCCATTTTTGTACACACAGACATCAGAAAGAAATCCTACTGCAGGTTTCATTCACTGAGGCAGATGTTGAGTAGTAGTATTGTCTAATTTTGTGTGAGTAAAAGGTGTACTACTCAAACTCTTACTCCTGAAAGACTCTTTCAAACTTTGTGGATAGCATTCGTCATTTTCTGATTTGTGAACTTGCTTGTGTTCAGCAGGAGCCTCTATCAGAGCAGAACTTTGACAGCTATGTGGAGACCCTGACCCACATGTTTACCAATAAAGACTGCTACCAGAACCCTGAGAACCGGGCTCTGCTTGAGTCCATTAACCAGGCGGTGAAGGGCATCGAGGTGTAACAGACAGGACAAGGGCAGGGGGCGGGGCATCACAGTGACTACACCAATCTTTCTTTCCAAACCCTTTAGATTCTGTATGTAATTAATTCTTCTCATTTGGAACTATGTCAGCTGCTCTTTGCATTAGTTCGCTGTTTGCATGTTGCTTTATGATGGTATGAGCGTGAACAGATTAGGGTGTGGGCGTAAAGCGTGTTAGCACACTGGAATTAAACTGTTGCTGTCAACAAGGGCATCTCCAGGTATACAGACAGGCACAGAGTGCAGAACAAAATCAGGAATGCAGTA
Organism: Bovichtus diacanthus; assembly: GCA_943590825.1. Lineage (NCBI taxonomy): Eukaryota > Metazoa > Chordata > Actinopteri > Perciformes > Bovichtidae > Bovichtus > Bovichtus diacanthus. The sequence goes on along the minus strand of CALSBV010008908.1, from coordinate 14,854 downwards.
TACAACCTGAGCTGAGCAGATTCTCTTAGTTAGTGAACCATCTCCACTCATTAATGTTGATAGTATTCTATATGAGCATAGTGATGTTGCACCTCCAGGACTAGTTTGTAGATTCATTCTTACTATTGCTGTTACTATTTAAGTCCTTTGCAAGTGTTGGTTTAATAACAACTTATTCATTCATGTCTGCTGTATTATTCTTTGTGTTAGCCTATTTATTCTTCATTATTTATTTATTCACTTTTTTTTTTAATTATAAAATGCTACCCGAGAAGATTTGAAATGTTAACCGAGAGAAGGGAATCATTTCCTCTGCATTGTTGAACAATGAGGAAATATTTTAAGATATCAACTATGAATTGTTTTATATATCTTATTTATTTAAAATACTGGGATCTTTTTAAGTGCAAATATTTTGTAACTGAAAGTTTTTTAATAATTTTCTAAAGATTCTTTTCTTTTTTTTGGTGCTTCCGTTTATATGATTTTCCTTTTTATTTTCACAAACTATTTTGAGTACATTGCAATACACTGGGAATATTGAGCTGCACATATTTGGTATTTATTTGGTGATGAAGAACAAAGTGATGGTGAATATTTATTTTGTATTGTCTAGGTGTTACTGATGGCTGTGTATGGATTAGTCTTTAAGTTGCTCTTGAAATAAAGGTTAACCCACAGTAAATGTGGACTGGACAATGTATTTTTGTATTGACTCAATTTTTATTTTTTTAGATGTAGGACTGTTCCATAGGTCACATTCTGAGAGAAATCACACAAACATTTAGCACTCATGTGATTCAGTAACATTAATTGCAAGACATGCTAAATGTTTAGTAAATCATTGGGCGGTAATGTAAATATTCAGAAGTAGCCCATTGATGATGCATTCACCTCATATGACACACTGTTCTTACCTACAACGTTGTGCATTGGCTGCTTTTAATAATAAAAAGTAGGTATCAATATTGGTGATTCTAGCATGGTATTACATGTATGGATGTCATGATACCAGAAATGTAGTTGTTGATACCAATACCAGTGAAATTCCACGATAAAAAAAAAATTCCAATTCGATAGCACTGAAAAAAACAACACAAAAAATATACCCCATGTACTTCAACATACACTCCTTTATTACCGTTTGCATACTGGTGTTTGCAAGGAAGTTTACCACGTCATAATTCCCTCTCCAATATCTGTTTGATATTGCTGTCAAAACATCTCCTTCAAACGACTGTATTTATTAAAGTTTCGACTACATTGAACACATAACTTTAAATTGATCTTCTCCCAATATAAATTTTTACTTAATAGAGCCTGAATGCTCTACAATGCTACTCTATGGAACCTCCATTCACGGCTGCTAACAGCTAACGTTAACTAGCTCTCCTCTTTCTCAACACTGATTTGTTGTTCACAAAGTACTGCCACACTTTCAGAATTTTGGCAACAACTTGGTACCGAATTATCGGTTTTCGTGACATCCCTAATTAGATGGTATGGAACACCGTTATCTTCGATGTGTTGGACTTTCATAAAGGAATCTTTTTGCAGTCTGTACCTAAAGGCCTGTCTGGGTCTGTAATACGGGAGGTGATCAGTATCTGTGATGCAGCTCTGTTCATCAAAGGCTTCAAGGACCCTATCACAGTTCAATGATCACTTCATTTGACAGGAACAGGAACAGACAGGAGTTTAATGAGTCAAAACACAAACGAGCGAGACAATGTAATTTACTCATTTTAATGGTTTAAAAAAATACTTCTTTGCGCAATGACACAACAATAGGTCCCCGTTTGCTGAGGAAACGAGGGACCAAAACAATGATGGCCACCAAATGATGACAGGTGGCGCAAGATGAGGTAAATGTTTGAGGAAAGAAAACAAAAAAAAGGCACAATTTACAATCAACCATGCCCCAAATTCACAATAATGATAATAATATTAATAATAATAATAATAATAATAACAATAATAATAACAATAATAATATATAAGTACAGCTAAAAAAAAAAAATCTGAAAATCTGCAACAACAAAAATACAGACCAAGTATATTATACAAGGCAAATCTTGCCTGTCAGGCTCCTCCTGTGTGCTCTACCCTAATCAGGATTCTGTACACTCTGGAGCCTCTCAGTCCTGCTGCTGATACTGTACAGATAGCACTTCTGACTTCCACATACTATCTGACCACTAGACACGACACGCACAATTTGGAAGGCCCAATGCAATCGTCATGGCAGAAGGCACCGCAGCCTTGGCACATGATCATGGCTTTGAGGCGGCACGAGCACTTGAGCGCCACCTCCTCGGCCGTACTGTCAGTAAAGGCCTGGATACTGAGGGTGGTCTGACTGGAGGCCAAGCGGGGGCGTAGCTGGAGAACACTGTCCGCCATGCTCCGGGAGAAACCGCCGTTGTCCATTACTGACACATTGGCTGTGTAGCTTACTCCTCCAACACCACCATGTTTGGGGAGCTTCCCATACAGCTGGAAGGGAAGGGCGGAGGCAGTAGAGGAGGGGGAGGAGGATGAGGAGGAGGAGGAGGGAGAGCCAGAGGAGTAGGTAGCTTTGCTGTGCTCTTTCTTTGCCATCCTTGCTAAAGTCATCTCCATGTTGAGGAGTCCCTCCATTGCCCCCCCGCTCAGGTAGCCATCCACAGAACTCCCGGGCTCTTTTTTTGTAACACTCATGGGTTTCATGGGGGATGATTTGGAAAGAGCCTGGCAAGCGGGACGTGCACCAACTTCATTCTTTATGGTGGATGCAGGAGACAGCTGCAGTTCGTGAGACAGTGGGGGCCGCCAGTTGATCTTAATAATAGGCACTATCTCTGTAGGACAGGGGTCTGCATGGGGAGGAGAGGGGCCATTAGGCATGGTTCGGTGGGATAGCTGGGGCCTGTCTGGAGTGACTCCCTGTGTGGGCTGACGACCATGACAGTCTTTTATAACGGCAGACACCACAGCAGTCTGAGAGCTAAGGTCTGACTTACTTCTGGAGGACGAAGAACTGGAGGAGGATGAGGGTGGCAGAGAGGTGATGACCGGGACAGCACCGGGGGCCTGCTGAGACTGACACTGCAATACAGCTGGGGCCTCAATCAGACAGGAGACTAGGCGACCTGTTGGAGACTTGTGGATCTCAGAGACTGCACTCAGTTCTGGGCTAGGAGACTGGGCTGAGACCTCAGGCCTGTTGCGAGGCCCTGGGGTCCTTGCTAATGGCGGTGTGGGTCCTGGTAATCGGCTGATCTCCAGCCTATTAGCAGAATGTGAGGGTAGAACTTTCTCCAGGGGCAGACTACCTTGTAGTAGCTGAGTGACCAAAGGGTTGTTTGCCTCCACACTGGAAACTGGTCTGGCTGAGCTGGCCAGTCTCTTGGAGGCACCTGCAGCAGTTGGGTGAGTGACAGAGGGCTTTAAACCTTCACGACACTCCTCTTCAGTAGAGCTCTGTCTGGAGACTCTACAATCATCTCCAGACTCCATTTTCACCACAACGTTGTTGTCCCATAGCCCCTGCGGGTGGTCTGTGGGGAGAGACTGGGAACGGAGGCCGCTGTGCTGAGGATGAGGCAAGCCGTTGGGGAAGCAAGGCTGAATGACAGTCTGACCTTGGCGGCTGGACACGTGGGCCTGTATGACTGGCTGCTGGTTCTTAGGAGGAGGGCTGCAGATGACCAGCTGGCCGTTTCTATGGATGCTCAGTTGGGGGCACCAGTCCTGGTCAGGGTGCTGCTGCTCATCCTCATGGATGTCATTCTCACAGTCTGAAGCCGTTTCTGTGGAGTCGCTATGTGTCCCAGCCTCGTCTTCTTTCTCTCTACCAGTGCAATCTCCTTGTTGAGGAAAGGATGCGTCGGTTTGCAGTCTCTCCACAGCTGAGTCCGAAATTACTTCTTGGTGTTCCACGTGGTGGGAACCATGCTGGATAACGCCACCCAGTCCAGCCTCCTTCACTTGTACCAGCTCTTTGGGCTGACAGGTGCTGGCCAGCGTCTGAATAACATCCACACCCTGAGCTCCGAACCTGGGAAGGGAATCTGGGATGGAGGTTGGGGCCAGTGAGGGTTTTTTAGAACCTTGGTCCATCTCTGAAGGGGCAGCAGTAGACTTGGGCACCTCAGGCTTTGGAGAGGGCAAGTCAGTTGCCTTGTCTGCAAGACCATTGAAGGAACTCTGGACACTGATTGATGTTGCTTCTACTTCCTCTCCAGTCTCTGGCCCCTCAGCTGCCTCCTCTAGAGGAGGGCTTGGGGTCTGTGTGGCCTCCAAAGACATTGAGGTTGAGGTAGTGGACAGGGAAGGGGAAGGCTGGTGATTGGGCTCTATATTGAGAAGCTGTAGTTGTGTTCCTGACGAATTAGTGCCTGAAGACGATCCCTCCTCCTCCTCCTCCTCCTCCTCCTCCATCCTTCCTCCTCCTCCTCCTCCTCCTCCTCCTCCTCCTCCGCCGCCACCTCCTCCTCCTCCTCCTCCTCCTCCTGGCTCGATAGGTCCTGGATGCTCTCGCGCTCTTCGTCCATTGCTGCTATCCGGTAGCCCAGCAGCAGGCCGCAGCCTGACGCCGGCCGGCCCTGCCCCGTCGCCAATGGCTGCAATAGCAGCAGCGGCCTCGCGCTGGGCCCGGGCTTGCTGGGCACGGGCTTTGATATCCGCCAAGGTGCGTGCGCCCCCCGTCCCAGACCGCCGCGAGCCCTCCCCGGGGGGCACAATCCGGGGACAGATCTGGTAGGTTGGGTGACCTTTGACCCAGGGGGGTTTGATTCTGGACAGTTGAATCTGGGACAGAAGCACAAGGACAGTGAGTCAAACTTAACCTGATCAACAACTTATTGCTGAACAGCCAATTTATTTTTGTGAACAAAGTCTTACCCGGATAGGAGGCACCTTGGGCTCTTCTGTTGTCGGCTGCGGCTTCTCCGAACGGACACCGTCAATTGTGGTACGAAAGGACTGACGGTCATCAAGCCGCGGCCTCTTTTCGGGGAAGCTGGAGAAGGCCTGAGCCTCATCTGGCCTTCTCTTCTGTTCCTTGAGCTGAGCACTGGGTACAGGGGTGGTGGCTGGGCTGGCTGAGGGGCTACTCTCACGGCTGCTGGTGGCGGTACCCCCTGTAATGGAGGTGACAACTGAGGCAGTGTCATCCAGGGGATCGGCCGCGACTGCGGCACTGGAGGATGCTGAGGAGGATGAAGAAGAGTCGAGGCCTGCGGCAAAAGCTCCCGGTCTTTCAGAAGGTGAGGAGGGGGAGGAGACAGGCGAGGAGGCAGACGATGAAGAAGAGGAGGAGGAGGAAGTGGAAGGTGAGGAGGTGGAAGCCAGTACAGGTGCAGTCTCCTCTGGGAGCAGACGGGCCGCAGCTTCAGGCTCTTCGTTTGCACTGGTGGAGGCTGGGCTGGGGCTGGGAGTGGGAGTAGGAGTTGAGGTTGGCAATGCGACTGGCTCTGGAGTGGGAGAGGGCTTTGGCTCTATGGAGGTACTCTCAGCAGGGAGCTCCACGCCACACTCAGCCTGCAGCACCACTTCACCTTGAACGACAGTGTTGTCGGACATGGGAGAGCCAATAGAAACTGCTGGGATGTCCAGAGCAGCGCTGGGCTCAGCTGCTTCTGCAGACTGCAGGGCTGGAGGAGTGGCCTTGCAAAGGGTCCGGCGGGCCCTCCGACGCAGGTCAGCCCGTGTGCGTCTCCTCATCCTGCCGTCTCTCCTCCGCCGACCCACGCTGCGTCTCTTGGGGGTACCTGTTGCTACCACAGCTACATCACTGTCCAGCACACTGGCTGCAACTTCACTGGCTTCACTCATGGTAAGCTTTAGGGACTCCTCTTGTGTCAGGCCAGACCTACAGAAACACAAACTACATTTTAGCACATTGTGGTAAACACTGACGGATTTGTCTGCATATAACAGTGACCCTGACTAATGAGATCATACTTGAATTGTCTAAACTACAAAGGGGACAGCAAAGGAGACGAAAACAGCTTAATATATGCTATAATACTATGAAGGCTTGCTGTCAATAAAATGTTTATACATCTTAACAATATACTAACTTTAAAAAGGAACCACCCCAAATATGACATAAAACTAATATGGCTGTTGTGTGAACAATGAATTCAGACTCGAATGAAATGGGTTGGCTCTTACTTTTGCCCATGGTACTCTTCAAAAAACTTTTCCTTCCATGCCTCTACCTTCTTCTCTTTCTCCATTTCCTGCCGGAAACGCACCTGCATCTCGTGGGTGAACTCACCTAAATGTGAAGGTTTAAAAGAGTAGCTCAACAACTGAACTTTTTGAAGTGTATGACCAGTATCATTTTTGATATAAACTTGACTAGCTGCCCATCACTTGTTAAAATAGGCAGCTTGTGCAAGATGTTCCAGGACAGTGCTACCATCAGGAGTATAAAGACAGGACATTCTCTGAATCAGGTCGCTGAATGGACTGATTCACCAAGATCATGCAAAACAGTTTTTTATTTGTGTGTTTCTACAACTATGGCCTCCTTTTCATTTACACTGCGTAAAGAATGCTGGAGCACATTGCTGCTTTTTGGCATAGATTTCTCTGCGAGCATTTATGATTTTTTCCCCCTTCTTCATAACAAACTTTTGGTTACTTTTTGCTTCTGCTATTACTATCTCCTTCCCCCTTCTCATCTAATGTGACAGTCCCAGTAAATTATGGCAGCTTGTCCATGATTGACTAATACACTTACCTTCTGCCAGCCTTTCTTTCCAGCTCTGGGAGGCATGGGTGAAGAACTCATTGTTGAGAGCTGAGCTACTCAGTCGGGCCATACCCTCTGGTCCAATCTGGAGGAGAGATGACACAATGTATAAATAGCAGTAAAACAATAATACACCAAGGCCTAAAGTCCCATTCATATTCTACGCGTTCCGCAGACCACTGCGGTCACACACATGTGCACGCAGATTCATTAATACTATAATACAGGGTCTGCGTCAGTCTGCCGTTCCACGTATGCTCATTTACCGATCCACACTCCATATTACGTTGTTTGCCAGGAGTTCAAAGCCATTTGTCGGTCTTTGTATTCCTCTAAAGAAGAATTACACTCATGTTGGTAACAGCATATCTCCACACCACCAACTGGAGTGTGAAATGAAACTGGAGCATGTGCTGTCAGACACTTGCTAAGCGTATGGCCCCCTCGGACATGGCCGATGGCGACCTTGCGTCACAAGGACCAAAGCGGTCACGCAGAAAGTATGACTTGGCCTTAACATGCATTGACCATAAAAATGACAAAACACATAATGTGTGCCTGAGAGAACTTCACTAAATACTAAAATATAAAAAACACTGGGATAGCATACTGCAACCTGCCCTAAATTGCAAACTAGATCAGTATGTTTTGTATCCAACTCCAGCCTGCCTGCTGACGCAAGAAGGGAGTTGAAAGATGACTTCTTCATGGGCTTTTTCATCTTTTATTTTATTAACAGAAATGAACACCTATGCAGCTTTAAATTCCCACTTGAGTGAATTCGACAGCTGAAAAGGGTGCAGAGCAATGGCCTGTAATGTTAACTCCTGCTACTGCACTAAATGTCCAAAATACTGTTTTCATTTATTCAAATTCTGTGTGATAGTAATATTAGGGTAGACAGCACCATTACAAATAAAAACTTGGGATAAACTGTAAGGACAGAAACAAAACATACCTGTCGGTCCACCTCAGGTAGCAGCTGCAGCAGCTGCTGCTGCGAGTGTGTGGGGAAGGCTGAGAAGGTACGCACATTGATGAGGGCTCTGATGTTGGTGTTGACCAGGATGGAGCCTGGTGTTTCAAAGTCCACATCAACCCCTCCCCGACTCCTCTTTAGGGGACCTGCCACAGCAAAAAACACATGTTCAACTCATCCAAAGCAATCTGCAGGTCCATGCAGCTCAGCACCAAAGACAATTTTCCTGGTCTACCTCTTTTTTATCATTTTATAAGTGTGCTTTTCTTCTACTCTGTAGTCGTTCTGCCGGTTGTGTTTATTAATTAGGATAACTAGTGGAATGCCCGTTTGGTCGACTTTTGTGTGAAGTCGGTTAGATGAAGGGTTGTCGAGAAACTTGAAGGACAGACAGAGACTCCTTATATGTCAGTTAGATGTGGAGGTCTGACCTGTCAGGCCAAATCAGCATTCTGAATTCTTGCTTTCATTACTGGAGTGTTGTTAGGGCTGTTGTTTTCAGGTCAAACGAGTGGTTCTTACCTGAGGGGATATGCTCTCCATTCACTTTAAGAGGGGTGAGGACAACACGAGGCATCATGACTGCTTTCTTCCTCTGTCTCCCCGACTGTAGCAAAACAAATAGTGGTATGGACAGGTTGACAAAGTAGACAGTTCTGAAGTCAGTATGTCAAGCAGCACTGTTTTCCTGTCCCTCTACAGATAGTCAAAACACATTGCATGACACAGAGACATGCCTAATGACTTAAAGAGCGCACTGAATGACACTGTAGAGGTGCTCTCGAATCCTTCACTATTTAACACATTGTAAACATGGAGCAGCCTGTGGCTTCCACATGGTTCTGACCTGTCTTGAGCGGCTCAGTCTGGTCTGGGTATGTTGAGCATGTTGGGTCTGCTGTGCATCTGTGCGTCCTTGCTGTCCTGCCGCCCTGCTGAGGCGGGTCTGGGGCTGGGTGCTGGGAGCCTGCAGTTCTGTGGAGCAGGAGGCGCTGGACGAGCTCTCATCTACCGAGGCTTCAAGTTAAAAAAAACAAAAAAAAAAAAACATTTACAACTCCACTATGTCACACACATTTCTAAACAGGATGGGTGTTCATGTCAACACACATCATGCTGATGGCATCATTTCACAGCAAACAACATTAACAAGTCTTATTGAAAATAACTTTTACGTCCCAACTTTGACTCTGTTGACACTGATGACATGACACACGTGTAAGGTTTTTCTTTGGCCTGGGGTGTAGGGAAAGCAAAAAATAATAATAATCTGACTGAAAAAATGTTTTCAGGGCAAGTCATAGTCCCCCATCTACAATTTGTATTTGTAAAACAAGTTACACTTTAGCTTGTTTTTATGGGCTCCTGGTAGGGGTGTAAGGAAATATTGTGAGACTGCATCTATTCCAAAAAACAGCAGCAATTTTTTGTTTAATAGTTTACATGTCAAGATGAACTCAGTCAATTTACTTTTCATTTGCAAAAATACACCCCCTCTCAGTAAATGTGCATTCTCAAAGTGGTGCTATGATGTTGGATGTTACAGGGACAGATTGATAAATGCAAATGCAGATCCACTGTTTCACACTCGTTTCACCCAGATTTTATGCAGATGGTGTGTTCTTTATACCATGCGTTTTCCTAAAATTTGATTTTAAATAATCGCAATAAATCACCTTTAACAGTATTGCAGTATAGTGAATCGGAAACCCTGCATCATGATATGCATCTTTTTGCCAGATTCTTGTCAACACAGATTCTCTTACACAGCCCTAGTGCCTGGCAGAGCATGTGTCCAGAGTGCGGAGCCATGAGCTCCATGACTACAGCCGTCAAAAACTTCTGTGTTGAGCTCCTTCAAAAAAATTGGTTGGATTTATGAAGAACTGTGTACTCTTTTAAAAAAATTTTGGTTAATTGTGATCTATACATAACTTTATCATAAACACATTGGTTGTATAGAATAGATATAACATTCTAATCCATTGCACCTGCCCCCACCCTAACCCACCTCACACACAAATTTTGATTCTGCTTCTCGGTTCCTAAAGCACACCAGTCTGGCCGTGCGCCCCGGACAGCAGGTTTTCTCCTCTGCTCCCTGACAGCCGTTTGCTGTCGGCGCATCTACCTCTCTCCCTTTCACTCCACCACAGACAGACAGACAGACAGACAGACAGACAGACAGACAGACAGACA
>CALSBV010008907.1:0-12513 GCA_943590825.1 Bovichtus diacanthus | reverse complement strand
ACCTTGTTCAGTTGTAACACGTAAAATACAACACAATACACTCACTTGCAGCTGCTCTATTCCCATGTTCTACTGCGTGACTGATAGCCTTGAGTTTGAAGTCCGCGTCGTAAGCGCGTCTCTTGACAGTCGCCATTTTGGGGTCCTTATACACACACACGCTGTAATATTATGGTGAAGCACAGTATGTATTACTCCGCGACGCTCCTGACCACGGTAGCCGTAATGCTGCAAGCAGTGCAGCTTTGTAGTTTACCAAAGTCGTACTAAAACATTTTGACAGAGCGCCGTGAGCGCCGTGTACCACACAAAATCGCTTCGAGGTCAGTAAACACAACCAGAATTAATCCATATATAAGGCGCTCCGGATTATAAGGCGCACTGTCGTTTTTTGAGAAAATTAAAGGCTTTTAAGTGCGCCTTATAGTCCGGAAAATACGGTATGCAGTTACAAGCGAAAAAGGCCACTGGTTATAGTCATTAAGGAGAATTACAATACATTATTACAATAATTCTCAATGGTCTAAAAGAAAGATAATGACTTTAAGAAGGTATTAAATGTCAGCCCAACCTGGTATCAGGTCCCGTCTCGTTCGTTAGATGTTTTGTGTTTGTACTTCCTGTTTTATTTTGTTAACTGTATGTTCCCTCTTGTGTCTGTTTCTAGTTCCTGTCCCCAGCTGTCTCCACTCTGTTCGTTAGTGTCTCCACCTGTGTCTTGTTATCCCCTCCCACTTCCTGGTGTGTATATAGTCTGTGTGTTGTTTGTCCCTTGTTGCCAGTTCGTCTTCGTTCTTCATGACAAGAGTTCCAGCATTTATCCCGTGTTCCTGATTCCCCGGCTTCTTCGACCTTGTTTCCGTGACCTGACTCCGATTTCGCCTGCTCCTTACCTGTTGTTCTGCTACGCTGAGGACCTATCTGTGCATCGACCTTGTTTCTGTGACCCGACTCTGCTTTTGGATTTCCCCTGCATGTTTGTTTGTGTACTTTACCCAGTAAAGTACATTACCATCATCATCGTTCTGTCTCTGAGTCGTGCTATTGAGTCCCTCTCTCCCTGGGTACTGGTCGTAATACACCTGGTTACACCTTTACATCGTTACACCTGGAGATAATAGGCTATACCTTTCACTGAACTTAAATCTCTAATCCCCCCCCAATATCTGTGCATGGAGAGCTCATCATAGGTGCTTAATTACTAATTAAACTCAAGTGGTTTCAATCGCTGCTCCAAATTAACAAATAAAAAGTGTCATTATGCTGCATTCAAGAACACCGACGTTGATGATCCTTCATCAGCATTCCTGCTCTCGGAGGCCGAGGAGCTGGTGCATTATCTTGCAGACTGAGGATTGTAATGAAAAGCTGAATGAGTCACAGCTGCCCGGAGACGAGTGTACGGAAACACAGACACGATGTGCACACTCGCAACTGTCTTACGGACGAAAGCTGAGGGCTTCTGTACGGTCCACACGTTTTAGTTTAAAGGTGAACTTTACCAACAAACAGCAGCAAAGAATAAATGTTTTTTTTATTGTTATACTGTAGCTTTATTGAGATATACTGGCCGGCTTTTAGTTGAGAAGATCATTACCACCGTCATGTCTGTCCGTTAAATATGAAGCTACAGTCAGGAGACGGTTAGCTTAGCTTAGCATAAACACTGCAAACATCTACTAGCTAGCCTGGCTCTGTCTAAAGTTAACAAAATACATCTACCAGCATCTCCAAAGCTCACTAATTAACATATTAAAGCTCCTTTTTTCAATATTTGTACAAAAAACAACAAATAGTCATAAACCTGCGTGAATCTGCAAATTGTAATTTTCAAGATATCAAGTGTTAATTAGTGCGAGCTAGCTTCGGACAGATCCAGGCTAGCTGTTTCCCCGTTTACAGTCTTTATGCTAAGCTAAGCTAACAAACAGGCATGAGAGTGGGAACGAGCGTCCAGCTAAGCCTGGTATGACCAAATGGCGTGAATGAGCGATGAATGAATAACACACCAACTTCTTTAGGCCTTTCACGTGTTATTACTATGCGTTTCCTTTTTGCGTGTCATTTCACACCACTGCTAATTAGACGGATGTCAGGTGACGTAGTCTGCGTCTTTCCCTGCTGTTCGTGTCCCGAGTGAAACCAAAAGACAACAGTTGACTTTTTATTTACTTTGACTACTTAACTCACGTAATCTACGCAAACAAACGTACTTATTTTAAATCACGATCTTTTCTTAAACCTAACCAAGAAGTTCTGTTTGAATTCACAACGTTAACCAAGTGTTTAAAACTGTGACCGTGCATCCGTAGGTGACGAGTTGGGAGTAATAACCGGGCGTTAAATGTCACATGAAAAGCTTAAAATGCGTACACAAGACACGCGTGCCATATATACGCCTTCCCATGTGATCGCGATGTCCCGCTACATCTTTACCGTAGAGACATGTCGAGAGCGGTATCAATCTTCTCAGCAAACTCTCTGCAAGAAAGTGAATAAATGTATTTCTCAAAATGAACTGTTCATCTAATCATCTAATGTAATGGCAACGGATGTTCTGTGCATTGACAAGCAAAGTAGGAAGAGGAGGAAAAAGTAGATAACAAGAAAGCTGAATGTGGATAAAGATGTTTCTGTAATAGAGTCGCAGCGCTTCCTTTAAACCAAGGGAGAAATGAAGTCAGTGAGTCAGAGTCAGTGGGAATGTTTGCGATGTGATGGGGGAAGCCAGAGGATTTTTGCGGGAGCAGCTGTGCTGGTTTGAGCCCAGTCGCAGGTTAGTAATGTCAGAGGGAAGAGACAAAGAGCCAATTACTCACTCGTGAAGGTTTCCACAGCTACATCTGTCTTTATCAAAATAACACACACTCAAGTCTCGGTGGCTGCAGACGCTCACGTGTGTCTAAATCATGCATTTACATGCCGTGTGTGCTTTGCTTGAGTGACTTTGTGAAATTGATACAGACAGAAACAGCGAGCCAAGATGCCCTTGAAGGTTCACATGAAAATCCCAGTGAAATTAAAAATGACTGACGATTAAAAATTAAATCCCTGATAATGAAAAGTGGCTGTTTTATTTTTTTGTTTTTTTTTCTGCATTTGTATCTGGATTGCGAAACACTCATGTGTGAATGTGATGTGATGTGAGAAGTGTCCCTGCTGGCTGCATAATTCAATTTGTAGGGTGTAGTGAAAGAGGGAGAATCTTCCCACACTGAATTAAAAAACAAAAAGATAATGAATCCAGCATGCAGCCTGAAGCACGAAGAAATGCAGTCACAATGCCACGACACGGACCACCGCAGAAAAACACAAAACAAAACCCCCTCCGGAGTCAAGTGGAAGACAGATTGGTGGGGAAAATGTCTTTCCAGCTGCGGCATTTCTGGTGTAGTATGACTTCAATCTTAGCTGAACAAATTGAGTGTTTACTTAACAACATGCAATGCCAACGTATTACATCAGAGCCAATAAAATCTACCACAAAAAGCAACGAAATCCCCTGAAGCGTTACATCACAGGCGCTAAAAAAGCAACTGTTACGTGTGTGCGTGCGTGCGTGCGTGCGTGTGTGCGTGCGTGCGTGCAGCACGTATTAGGTGTCTAACTGGAGAGTGTGAATGACGCCAGACTGTGCGCCTGTGGGTCTGTACCTCCTTCACTCTCTGGATCATCGGCTGCAGCCAATCAGCGTTGACCTCGCAGTGACTGTCTAAGAACGTCAAGATGGAGGCCGAGGCCGTGTTGGCTCCTCGCACACGCGATCGGATCAGACCTGAGGGGAGAACACAGGGTTTTGGATGCTTAATGTTGCAAAAGAGAGTGCTGGCATGAAACTAAAGCACATTTGTGGGTCACTATTAAAGGTTCACTCCACTGATTTAACATGTCAGAGTCGATTTACTCGTCACATTAACGACTCCGCTGCTCCTCGATCTCACGTGGCTCTGGAGGAGCTTCGTCAACGTTGAGAAAATCAACGAGTTAATATTAAAGGGACGGTTAGTTCACCACAAAATCAAAAAATACGTATTTTTCCTCTTACCTGTAGTGCTATTTATCAATCAGGATCGTAGATATATTTGAAAAACTCAACAGCAACGTCTCTTTCCAGAAATCATAAATTAATCCACAGAGTTTGTTGTGAAAAGTTTTATGTAGGGACTATTTTCTTTCTACTGAACTACACAAAGAGTGAGCATCAGCCTCTCGTCCATGAGTAGATGTAGATGTTTTCAGTTTGGTGTGTTTGTGAGCAACATTATGTGAAAACAACTGGCCCGATTTTTACATAAGGGAGCAACTAGGGATGTCACGAGAACCGATACTTTGGTACCAAGTTGTTACCAAAGACAGCGTCCCGTCGACGCCTTTAAATCCAAAAGTTTTTAAAATTTTTTTATTCAGATTCTTCTTATCGGTTCCTAAAGCACACGAGTCTGGCTAAACTCACGGCAACATAAATCCGTATTGAACTCAGACAGCTAGTTAGCGTTAGCTGTTAGCAGCCCATATCGAACTTGACTTATATTAAGGTGCGTTCAGGCTCCATTCAGTAAAAATGTGTATTGGGGCGAAGGTAAAGTATTACGCTATAATGTGGTATAGGGAATTATAACCTGTAAAACAGTATTCAAACGTTATAAAAAGGAGTGTGTGGGATTTATTGATCGAGTCAGTATTGAGAATCGTGGAATTTCTGTTTTGCAATTTCTGGTATCGTGACAAATCCAGAAGAAGTCGGATACACAAATTATTCTTCACTTTTGACGACACCGCGAGAAACCGTCCAAGTGTCCTTTTAGTTTCCTTAGTTTTACAACAATGTCTTGCAAAAGCTGCAAGTGAACAGCAGTGCTCCAGGTAAGAATGGCATGCTTAAGTGGAGAGAATGATTGCAAAAGTTATTTTTCTAGATGGCTGCATTGCATTCTTGTTCACTGAGGGAAGTGTTGACAGAGAAATGTGCCTCTCTTCTACTGTACAATGGATTTCTCAAAAACAGCTGTTGATCTTTGTTTACAAGTGACCCACAGCGCGTTTACAAGTGAGACTTCTCTGCTGTCAAACTCCATTTATGCTGCAATTCAAAAGGTTTCCAGAGGTCACATTGTCTCTGCTTCATCAACAGGAGCATGAGAAATATGCCAAACAGTGCAGAGTGGAAAAAAGCAAAGTGAGGTTTTAATCAATTTTCCTTTCAAGTTCTGCAAAGTTTGAAGACTTTGCAGAATTAAATAATATAATATGTATTATATATGTATATATTATATAATATAATATGTCATTAAATAATAGGTTTTTTTTTTTCCTTTAGGAGGGAATCAAATTTGTTTCTGGGATATTTACATTCGACTGTTAGGTGGAAACGCTGCAGAACTCAAAGCCGGTTAATTGGATTAGTCTGAAGCGGATACCAGTGTTTTACTACCAACCGCGGAAAAAAAGTGTTAATTTGAAGCGGTAAGTTAAAGCTATTTTATAAAGACGAACAGAAGCGCTACAGGCAGGGGAGGAAAAGCAATTAAGGTGTCTTTCTTCATCAAAAGTAATTGGCATTTCACAAGTGTGGAGGAAGTTAATTGTGTGTTTTTTTCTCCTCGTCTGCAGCATCTGCAGTTAATTAAACAGATGCATCTCATCATGTGAAGAGTTTTGCTTTTGTAAATGTGTTTTTTTATATAATTTTTTTATGGAGCACAAAAATCAGCCTTGAAGTCTGACTTTGAGCTAATTATTTGTACTTTAAGTGTATCTGTCTTAAACCTTGAAGAGGAGGTCATGTTCCTCAGATTAATTACTTGGAAAGCTCTCGGCATCAGCAGGGAGGAAACGCTTTATTTATTTGTTTATTTATTTATTTGCGCTATATAGAAAGATGAGTCATCGGGAAGGAGGGATTATCTTCGACATCTTTTTTTTTTTTTACTCAAATTCCTCAGAGGTGCACTTTGTAACGACGCAGTTCTGTCTCAAAAAAGTCTTAAACAAAGAGTTCAAAGCTGAATAAACAGGATGCAACAGTGATACGAAGCAGCAGTACACTGTTTATACAAACACAGAGGCTTGATAAGTAACTGGCAGCACAGAACAATCAACACCATCCTACTCAGACAAGTGGCTTTTTTCTAAACCTTGACTTAAGAGGATGAAGCTTTTGTTGTCAATAAATCCAATTAAGGACCAACAATGTGTGAATCTGCCTCTTCATACTTTCTCACTTCCCTGCCTGCAGCGCCGAGCAAATCTTTAAAAACAGGTCAAGAAAACATATTTTTTATTTTAGGAAATACTTTCCTAACGCAGCTGGGCACTGTAGCTTTTAATAAAAGTTACTCAACACGGAGAAAATTGTGCATTTGTTAGAGATTTGATTTGCTCGTGAGTATTTACAGCAGCAGGACGGTGTGTGTGTGGGATTGAGTCAGAATGTATTAAAGTTCCCGTGTTAAATGTAATTAAGAAACATGTTACGCAGTGCAATAGTGTTGCCCTTTTTTTTCCCAAACTCAAAGCACAAAAACAAAAGAAATAAAATACACAGACACAATAAACCAACACAAAATACAGACAAAGCAAAAGGAGACGAAACAAAACGGATGAAAACAACAAAAAAGTAAATTACTTCTGGAACGCCTGGTGCACTTTGCACTTCTGTATCAAACCAAACTATAACTTATTGATGTGTTTTAAATTGTTTTTTGGACAACAATGGAGGAAAAAGATCGACCAGGCTATTTGCTCCAAATGCACTTCTTGTTATTAGGATCCAGTTATTGTTGGTTTTGCTGTTTTTAATGGAAGTTGTTGACAATAAGAAAAATAAAAAGAGCATCACCGGACTTATCCTTTCACTGGGATGAGATCTGAAAAGTCTTTGTTCGTGTTCACCTGATCCTGAATTAATTCTTTGGTGCTTTGACAGTTAATCAATTAGTCTATTGACAGAAAATCAATTTCCAACCTTTTTATTGATTTATTTGATTATAACTGATGAATTGTTTCAGTCATTCCTCAAGCAAAAATATCAAATATTGGCTGTTTTCCTGCTTGTCCAATGAGAGCATACGCTGCCTTTCTGTGCTTTTATTTCTTAATAAAATATCTTTTAGTTTTGTCCTGGTCAGACAGAAAACATTTGAAGATTTTACTTTGGGCTTTGGGACACTGTGATAGGATATAACATTTATTTTTATTTTATAGACTAAACAATTTATTAGTATGAAAATAAAATATTACTTCATACACATTGTGTATGTTGATAATAATAATAATAAATAAAAACATTTCAAAGATATAAAAGATTATCAATAAACACATTTAAATCGTCTTTTTTTTAATATATATACAGTATATATTTTGTTTTATTTTGCATTCTTTCCTCTTAAAATACCATAATTTAGGAATAACATAAAACCCAAGAATAAAAACTGTTTAGGAGAGTTGCAAGCTGTTTCTTAGAGTTTACAGATGTTGCATGTTCCACACTTCTCTTCTACCAACAAACGCCTCCTCACGCTTGTTTGTTGTAACTGTGGGAAAATTTATGCTCTAGTGCTTGATGAATTCAAGCAGCAGTTTGACGAATTAAAGAAGGTGTGAAGCCATTAAAAGCTGCGTAAAGTAGGAATAAAATCAATTGTAAAAGTCACGGGGACTGTTATCTTTTACGTGTGTTGAAAATCTGTATTTCTTGGGTCATGCAGTTTTAAAAAAAAATTGTGATTATTGTACATTTTTACCAAACAAAAGCTAACGGATGTAGGATATTCTGACATGATGGTGGGTTTGGAAACTGTTTTAAATCAAAGTTGAGCTCGTGCAGCTCGGGAACTTTTGGCCTAAATTCAATGTGCTTATGTTTAGTCAGCGTGTGGCTGGTAAACCCAAACAAAGTGGTGACAGAGCAGCAACACGACCTGAGAAACAGATCAAAACAAATCACCAACGCTGCTTCTTTTGGCTTTTTGTAGGTCGAGGATTTGATCTCATTCAGGGGATTCATTTAATCCAATTCAGAAACTTGTGGGTGATGAAACAAACAATGCTAACTAGTATTTCTACATTTTGGTGTTTTTAAAAAGGAGGATGAAATGGAGAAAACTTTGTAGAGCTGATAAGCAAATTAATTTCTCATGTCAGGTTTATGCACCGATTGATAGAAATACATGAAACAATTAAATGAATGACTTACTTACTGTTACTTTCCTGGACTTTTAATATAGATGGGCTTTTTTTGCAATAAGATTTAAAATGATATTTTCCTTCTTTAAGTTTTTGTTCCATTTTTCTTTTTGTTATCTTATTTTTTGTGCTACTTTCACTTTACTCATTTTCTCTTTTCTTCCTCGTAGACAAGTGAAACCTGGTAATAAGGATGTCACTGTGCTCTGCAGCTTTTGTTAAATAAAAGGCAAAATTAGCAAATCTGGAAATAGTTTATTTAATTTTTTTTTTATAACCGCCTGTTTCCTGGACTTATATACGTGAAATTACATTGAGAGCTTCCTGCCCTGGCTTTTTTTTTTTTGCTTTTTCACTTAATATCAATTATTTAAAAAATCCTTTAAAAAATAAATTAGTCAAAATCTAGTTTGATAACCAATTTTAAGTAATTTATCAAAGTAAGAATGCAAAACATTCTCTGGTTCCAGCTTCACAAGTGTCACATTTGCAGCTTTTTTTGTTATTATTTAATTGACAATTTTTTTTTTCAGACAGTGTAGGCTTTAAATACCTTTTAATAACTTGTGATGGACACTTATCACAATTTTTCACATTTTATTGACTAAACATTTATAAATTGAAAAAGGAAAAATCAACAGAGTAATTAATCATGGAAATGATCCACAGCTTTCTTTGGTAACTGCACTGAAACTGTTTCTTTATTCATTTATGCCATGTAATTTTACTTTAATTGATTAATGTAATAAAGGATTAATAGTTTTATTTTCCTCCTCATAATGTGCATCAAATTAAGTTTTAATGCATTTATTTGCCTCATGTAAAGCCATTTGAGTTGCCTCTGTTGTTTAAAAGGTCCTGTACTAATAAACTTTTGAGCTACATTCAAGTGTTGTCGGAATACTCGGAAAAATTAGTTCCCGACCGGGAAAAATTCACATTCAAAGTTGTTTTTTTGTGATGGTAAAATTTATTGTCCCCTCCGAGAACCATCACCTTACCGTGGTGGAGGGGTTTGGGTGCTCCTATGAACCTGAGGGCTGTGTTGTCGGGAGCCTAGTGCTCCTGGTAGGGTCTCCCATGGCAAATTGGTCTCAGGCGAGGGGCCAGACAAAGAATGGTTCAAGAACCCCAATGGCACATCAAAAAAGAGGAGGTGTGACCCTGCCCGGAGGAAGCCCGGGGCCCCCGTCTGGAGCCAGGCCTGGAAGGGGGGCCCGTCAACGAGCGCCTGGTGGCCGGGTTTGCCACGGAGCCCGGCCGGGCATAGCCCGAAGAAGCAACGTGGCACCCCCCCCCTCTCCATCATGTGGGCCTACCACCCGCAGGAAGAACCGTTGGGGTCGGGTACATTGCCAGACGGGTGGCAGTGAAGGTCGGGGACCTCGACGGACCAGACCTGGGCGGCAAAGGCTGGCTCTGGGGACGTGGAACGTCACCTCTCTGTGGGGGAAAGAGCCGGAGCTTGTGCGGGAGGCGGAGCGCTACCAGTTAGATCTGGTTGGGCTCTCCTCTACGCACAGTCTCGGTTCTGGAACCGTACTCCTGGATAGGGGTTGGACCTTATTCTTCTCTGGAGTTGCTCAGGGTGTGAGGCGCCGGGCGGGTGTGGGGATACTCACAAATCCCCGGCTGAGTGCCGTTACGTTGGAGTTCACCCCGGTAGACGAGAGGGTCGCCTCCCTACGCCTACGGGTTATGGGGGGGAAAACTCTGACTGTTGTCTGTGCATATGCACCGAACAGCAGTTCAGAGTATTCGGCCTTCTTGGAGACCCTGAATGGAGTCCTGTTGTGGGCTCCAGTAGGGGACTCCATAGTTCTACTGGGAGACTTCAACGCGCACGTGGGCAACGATGGAGACACCTGGAGAGGCGTGATTGGGAGGAACGGCCTCCCTGATCTCAACCCGAGTGGTTGTTTGTTATTGGACTTCTGTGCTAGACATGGGCTGTCCATAACAAACACCATGTTCGAACATAAGGATGCTCATAAGTGTACATGGTACCAGAGCACCTTAGGCCGAAGATCGATGATCGATTTTGTAATCGTATCATCTGATCTGAGGCCGCATGTTTTGGACACTCGGGTAAAGAGAGGGGCGGAGCTGTCAACTGATCACCATCTGGTGGTGAGTTGGGTCAGGGGGTGGGGGAAGAGTCTGGACAGACCTGGTAAGCCCAAACGGGTAGTGCGGGTGAACTGGGAACGTCTGGAGGAGGCCCATACCCAAGAGACCTTTAACTCACACCTCCGGCGGAGTTTCTCTGGCATCCCTGTGGAGGTTGGGGGCATTGAGCCTGAGTGGTCAATGTTCAAAGCTTCCATTGCTGAAGCTGCGGCGGGAGCCTGCGGCCTCAAGGTCTTAGGTGCCTCAAGGGGCGGTAACCCTCGAACACCGTGGGGGACCGCGGTGGTCAGGGAAGCCGTCCGACTGAAGAAGGAGTCCTTCCGAGATATGTTATCACGGGGGACTCCAGAGGCGGTTGCAAGGTACCGACAGGCCCGAAGGGCAGCGGCCTCGGCCGTGACAGAGGCAAAGCAGCGGGTGTGGGAGGAGTTCGGAGAAGCCATGGAGAAGGACTTTCGGTCGGCACCAAAGTGCTTCTGGCGTACTGTCCGGCACCTCAGGAGGGGGAAGCGGGGAACCATCCAAGCTGTTTACAGCAGGGATGGAACACTGTTGACCTCAACTGAGGAGGTACTCGGGCGGTGGAAGGAGCATTTTGAGGAACTCCTCAATCCGACTAATACGCCCTCTTTGATAGAGGCAGGGCTGGAAGATTATGGGGGATCATCAGCAATTTCCCTGGTGGAAGTCACTGAGGTAGTCAAACAACTCCACAGTGGCAAGGCCCCGGGGATTGATGAGATCCGTCCAGAAATGTTGAAGGCTTTGGGTGTGGAGGGGCTGTCGTGGCTGACACGTCTCTTCAACATTGCGTGGAAGTCGGGAACAGTGCGTAAGGAGTGGCAGACCGGGGTGGTGGTTCCCCTGTATAAAAAGGTGAACCAGAGAGTGTGTGCCAATTACAGGGGTATCACACTGCTCAGCCTCCCGGGTAAAGTCTACTCCAAGGTGCTGGAAAGGAGGGTTCGGCCGATAGTCGAACCTCAGATTGAAGAGGAACAATCCGGATTCCGTTCTGGCCGTGGAACAACGGACCAGCTCTTCACTCTCACAAGGATCCTGGAGGGGGCCTGGGAGTATGCCCATCCGGTTTACATGTGTTTTGTGGACCTGGAGAAAGCGTATGACCGGGTCCCCCGGGAGATACTGTGGGAGGTGCTGCGGGAGTATGGGGTGAGGGGGGCGCTTTTGAGGGCCATCCAATCCCTATACGCCCAAAGCAAGAGGTGTGTCCGGGTTCTCGGCAGTAAGTCGGACTCGTTCCCGGTGGGTGTTGGCCTCCGCCAGGGCTGCGCTTTGTCACCAATCCTGTTTGTGGTATTCATGGACAGGATATCGAGGCGTAGTCGGGGGGAGGAGGGGTTGCAGTTTGGTGGGCTTGGGATCTCATCGCTGCTCTTTGCAGACGATGTGGTCCTGATGGCATCATCAGCCTGTGACCTTCAGCACTCACTGGATCGGTTCGCAGCCGAGTGTGAAGCGGTTGGATGAGGATCAGCACCTCAAAATCTGAGGCCATGGTTCTCAGCAGGAAACCGGTGGATTGTCTACTCCGGGTAGGGAATGAGTCCTTACCCCAAGTGAAGGAGTTCAAGTACCTAGGGGTCTTGTTCACGAGTGAGGGGAAAATGGAGCGGGAGATGGGCCGGAGAATCGGAGCAGCGGGCGCGGTATTGCACTCACTTTACCGTACCGTTGTGACGAAAAGAGAGCTGAGCCAGAAGGCAAAGCTCTCGATCTACCGGTCTATCTTCGTTCCTACTCTCACCTATGGTCATGAAGGTTGGGTCATGACCGAAAGGACGAGATCGCGGGTACAAGCGGCCGAAATGGGTTTTCTCAGAAGGGTGGCTGGCTTCTTCCTTAGAGATAGGGTGAGGAGTTCAGTCATCCGAGAGAAGCTCGGAGTAGAACCGCTGCTCCTTTGCGTAGAAAGGAGCCAGTTGAGGTGGTTCGGGCATCTGGTAAGGATGCCCCCTGGGCGCCTCCCTAGGGAGGTGTTTCAGGCACAGCCAGCTGGGAGGAGACCACGGGGAAGACCCAGGACGAGGTGGAGAGATTATATCTCCACACTGGCCTGGGAACGCCTCGGGGTCCCCCAGTCAGAGTTGGTCAACGTGGCCCGGGAAAAGGAAGTTTGGGGCCCCCTGCTGGAGCTGTTGCCCCCGCGACCCGACCCCGGATAAGCGGTTGAAGATG
>CALSBV010008901.1:0-14124 GCA_943590825.1 Bovichtus diacanthus | reverse complement strand
CGCCAGCTTGTCTGCACAGACAGAAATATGCTCTTCAGCAATACGACTGGTGGAGTAATGTGTCCGAGTAATCTGACCACTAATGAGGGGGAATTTGCCGACACAATCAGGAACAGGATTACACAAATGTACACAGATTTAGGAAATGCCTAAAGTAATAATTACAATGTGGTGAGCCTGCCTACTCTGGAGAAACTAATCCCGTCAGGAGACTCTTCACTGTAGTAATAATTCAGATTACTGCCTGTCCACACTGTTTACCTGTATGCTTTCTTACAGGTATTACAAGTTAGTATTATTATTATGATTATTATTATTACAGAAAGATCCCCACAAATGGCCTTAAATTAAGACGGTTACAATTAAAAAGTAACAACTCCCTTTCTTTAATTTGTTTCTACGCACCTTTGGTTCATTTCTGTCAAGGAACAAAGAAGCAAACTTCTCAGAATTTACACGTGAGCTCATTAATTCACACAAAATAAAAGTTTACAGATTATTTTATAAAAAAAAAAAAAAAAAAAATATATATATATATATAATTTTTTTTATTTATTTTTTAAATTTATTTAAAAAAAATTTTTTTATTATTATTTATTTTTTTGAAATCGGAAAAAATTGGTATTTCTAGTCACGTATAATAATTGTACATGACAACAGCTGAACAATAGTTAATGGATGGAGTAGCTCACGTGAGCTCATTAATTCACACAAAATAAAAGTTTAAGAATTAAAAATCGGAAAAAGTTAAAGATAGAAAGTTATATATAGAAAGTAAAGAAAATTCGGAGGAGATTTAACCGCAGTAATAATTCAGATTACGGCCTGCACACACTGTTTACCTGTACGCTTTCTTGATGTCCTCAGCGGTCGCTCCTTTCTCCAGGCCTAACACCTTGTACACGCTCTCCCCGGCGGTGGACATCTTCCTCTGGGGACGGGAGGGGTTCGGTTCAGCCATGGCTCACCTCTGTTATTATGGGGAGAAATGTACGGTCATGGTATTAAACGCTGCTGGGGGATTAGAGATAACACACTGCAGTTTATCTCCATGTCGCAAGATTCAACAAAGCTTAACTGGCAACTTGGTTTCAACTTCCCCATCACGGCCGTTTACTAAAAGAGCAGCATAACTCGTGCGTAATCGTGCAGCACATCAAGGCAGCGCAGAGGACAGAGTTTCAGAAACCACATAGTGCTGCAGGGTCAAATGATGGGTATGAACTCATGATTTAGGAGAGAATGCATCCAGAAAAGAAAGACATTAAAATCAACATTTGGTGAAAATGTAAGTTTCTGCAGCTGCAAACTTATAACATGCAACAGCAGAATTATTTATTTATTTATTTTTTTTAAATAAAACACTACTAAAAGAGCAAATCTGTTAATATAACGTCAGTTTCAGACAATCACAAGCTCTCAATAAACTAAAGTCAGTTTTTTTGTTTTTCAGGGTTTAGTTTCATACGAGACTGAGCCTCAACGCTACCATGTCCAGTCATGTACATACTGTATATTATTTAGTTTCTTCATTGATTTGTTATTCATTTAGTCTATTAAATCTAAAAAATAAAGCTCAAAAAGCAACATCTTAATATCTTGTTTTTTCAGACTTTTTTTGATTCTTTAGTGGATTTAGTGGAAAATTATAATCTTATTTTTTTTTTATTCCTTTTTTCCCCCCATGTTGAATGACTTATTACAAAGCACTTCTCTGGTAAAACACAACATTGTAAGATTATTTGTGGAGAAACTCAGGAAAGCAGCAAACTTCACATCCGTGAAGCCTAGATAAGCAACCATCTGACACATTAAAATTGTGGCTGATTAATTTCCTGTCACCGTTTTACTTCTAATATACATGTGGCAAAAATGTCATCCTTTCATTTTCATTCAAAGGCTGCAGTTAGACTTTAGAGTAGTCAAATTGTATGTCATGAAGAGGGAAATGTCAGAGGTTAGGAGGTGGAAAAAACAGCTTTGTTGGCCAGGAGTGAGGAACAGACGTCTTGGGTTTAGGTGTGCAAATAAAAAAATAAATAAAACAATTATATCCATTATCACCATCGATTCATAACCGGAGAAAAATTAAATCCAGTAAATGTTCAATATGTTGGATTTCCCTTGAAATAGCTTCACAATTACAATATTCAAAAAAGAGATTTCTATTGAACTATAGCTACTGTTCACACACACAAACACACAAACAGACTTATACTCAGCCACAAATAATGGCGTCCGTGTCGTTGACTAAAGAAGATTACATTTTGCTGATCTTACAGATTACCCGTGTCGGAGAGGCCCAATGTCCTGGTCAGACTGTGGCTACTGCACAGCCCTGCGCACACACACACACACACACCACAACACACTAAACCACAGGTCTATATTGCTGTGTTTCGTACAGTATGGGATGGAGAGAGCGGAGACAGACAGAGGGACTTGCACTGCACAGGCTGCCATGACACTCTACAGCAGCTTTAACCTCACAACCTGCTGGTGGTTTTCTTTTTTAAAATGTCAAAATGACACCACTTCGCCAGAAACTGTAAAAAATAAGAGAGAAATTATCATTGGATTTTTACAATCCTTTAACAAATAATGTGTGACAGGAAAGAGACAAATCTAAGCTTAAAATAGGGATATTTCTATATATTTTATTATTATTATTTCTTTTTTTTTTTTTTAAACTTTATTGTGTAATAATGTCTTATTTTAAATTTCTGCAAAAATAAAACCGAGTGCACTAACCAGATCCTGTAAAAAACATTACATTCTGCGCTCCTCCCATGAAAGACTGAGACCAACGTGACAAAAACTCAAAGAAATCACGACAAATTCAGTGAAACGTCAACTGAGCTGCAGACTGTTTACACGAAGAAGAGAAGAGAGTACAAGTGAGGTCGTAAAAATGTAAATAGTTATACAGCATGCGGAGCCTCCTTTTTTCTTCCAATATTGCCAACACATGTGGGTCCTTGGAAAAATGTTGTATATATAGATTCCATTATTCATTTTTTCTAAAATAAATCAAAAGGAAATCAACTTGTGTTTATTCCTTCTTTTTTTATTTATGATTTATGGCATTATAACTGTTATACTGCACAAAAGGCATTTTTAAGTTTTCCTTACTTCTAGCCATGATTGTGCTGTTTCCATAGAAGGGCAGGACTTGTATATTTCAGTGAAAAACGAGGAAACGGTGAGATAAATGTGACCAGGAGCCAAAACAACAACAACCTGAAACTTCTTTGGGTTCAGAGAGTTAAACATTTCCACTGCAGCCTCCATTAGACTTAAACGTAGAAAACACAAGAGGTGATTTTTTACTTCAGACATTAGAAAGTTTGTTTCAGGGTTAATGCAGCGAGTCCAACAAAGTAGACTGCAGCTGGATTGTAAGACGTTGGCATGAGTTTAGGTCTGAAGCTAACAATTATTTTTGTTGATTGATTTAAAAAGGAAAAAAATCGATTAGTCTATAAAATGCCAACAAAAAAAGAGCTACAGAACGTCTTCAGTGTGCGCAATTTGGACTTTTTGTTGGACATATATTACATTTCCAATTAAACAAAAACATCTTCCGAATTAATAAGTCATTTGGAATAGGTTGTTCTCATGAAATATAACGTTAGCGAATTTCCTGAACTAATTGATTAATCGACTAATTGAGAAAGTAGGCCTCGTCAAGGCCATGTCCTCTTGCAATGTTAATGAAAAATTAAAAATGATTGGTGCATCTGGCCCCATGATTTGGATCCACTCCAAAATATAATATGTTCTTCCTTGGCCCACGCGACACCCTTCCACCAAGGTTAATGAAAATCGGGGTAATAGTTTTTTACGTACGGACTCGCATACAAACCGAACTGAAAACCTAGCCGCTAACTTCAGGCCGAATCGTGAGATCGGGTTACCAGGGGTCCAACGGTGAATGGGAACTAACGAAAGATCATAGCAAGTATATTTATCCAAAACTGGGTCAATAGTGGCACGAGCTTAACTTCCAACATGAACACTTCACATCCTACTCATTTTGTTTATCAGATTTCATTGTAAAACCTCTAATTTTCAGTGAGTTATAAGCAGTTTACAGGAAAGTGTTAACGTTAAATTTACAAACAGTACTTCACATTGTCACGTCCAAACTATTTTTTAATTTTCCCCAAAAAAATAAATAAAAAAATCCCCACCCTGCATCTTTTAGAAGAAACCTTTCGAACATTCACTTGTGGTCAGACAGCTGATAATCACACTTCCTTTTTGCTTTAAATGAGAAAGATCTCTCGCGCTGCACCGATGTGGGAGAAAGCCGCTTTGCTTCTATTGTCTCTAATCCGATTAAGTAAAGGGCCTCCTGTTGTGAAATCAAAAATTAAGCTTCACACTGCTTACATGCATTTGGAAGTTTAAAAAGAGAGTACTGCTTAAAGTTAACACCATTTTCTTTGATAACTAGTTGAACAAATGGCAGCTATAAATATCAATATACTCACGTGTGTGTCTGCGAAACAATAATCACAGTGGTTTCTATTGGGAAATTACACTGCAGCGGCGTCATTTCCCAAATATTTAGCAGTTTAAAATCAAACAGAATATTAAATATCGTCAAAATTTGGAAAAATAAATAGTTTAAATTAAAGATTAAAATAAATAATGTGGATATGATTCTGTGATTATACATGAGATGCTCAATTATTTAAATTTAGTAAAGTTTTTGTTATGGAAAAAGAAATTAAATGACAGACAGACAGACACGATTAGCTGTTTTTCCTTGTCTTATACTATAAATCATATAAATGATAGATTTTGAATCACTATAAATAAATTATAAATCACTGGATCGATTGATTAATAGAGTAAATACTGTGCAGATGAATCGATAATGACATTAATCCTAAGTTACAGGCCCAGCAGCAGCAGTGAAGGTGTGATTTAAAATCAACTATCCTACAAAAGCACCTACGTGTGATCTGGACTTAAACACCAAATCACTTCAAATTGTAGCAGCGTGTACAAAGAAAAACATGGTAACATACAACAACAAACAAACAAATAAACCAAGGAGCTAAAATGTGCAATAAAACATAAAAATAAATCATGATTAATTGGAGCATTTTAAGTCTGATTGCAGAAAGGATGAATGATTTTGAAAGGCTGTTAGTTTTACATCCTGATAGCAACAGAGAGAAGAACACGACCCTTCATGTAGGTGCAAAAAACACAACTATAATGTTATCAGGCTCTTGGATCTAAATAAATCCTGCAAAGATGAGAGAAAAAAAAAAGAAGAAAAAAAGGCCATTATTTTTCTCAACGATGGGCACTCTGCAGGCCCAGATGGCGTGTCCGCTGAAGCCAAGAAAGCTGATGTAAATACTCCAAATTCTCCAAACATGCTGCAGAAAACCGTGGGGCAGCAGTCTGTCAGGAAGGAGCATTTCAATAGAACAGGCCTTAGTTTTTAAAACATAAACCTTCAAGACCACCAGGCAATAAAAGGTCCGCACTGATCAATCTGCCACCCTGCAGCTCACAGTGGAGCGATCGATGGAGGATTTCTGAGCCAGGTCTATTAGTTTAATTAGCTAACTGCAGTCGCTGTGGTGCAGACTTCTTTTTTTTTAAAAACGCTCTGTATGTATGCAAATGAGGCTCATTCATCACGCCAACAGGACCGACGACATATGAAAACGAAGCCCCAGTACAGTCACAGTTTTTAATCTTTACAAAAATGTGACTCTTTTGTACTTCAAGTTTTACGAAGTGCAGATATTCATCTAACTTTAGCCACTATTCAAGCATGATTTTTTTTTTTTTTGAGCCGAAAGGCTGTCAGCTGAGAGATAAAAGCAGAAAATGAGGGCGGAAAAGTACATGCATGTGTGTATTAAAAAAAAAAAAAAAAACAGAATAAAACAAATAGTCTATATCTATAGAAATGTGTATGTTTCATATATTCATAGAAATACATTGGTTTGCATAAAATCATGATTTGTTTAAACATTCTTGTAGTTTTATATATCTAAAAATGTGAAAGTATGTCTAATTTGCCCAATCACATACAACCCAAATGTGATAAAAGGGGAAAAACTGCTTTAGCAAAGAAGAACGTAGTCACAAATAGACCCTCAGCAATACACGTGTCCAACATCATTCCAGTCTTACAATGAATAATATGACTGTGACAACTAAAAGAAGCGCTTAGATGAAGAAACATGTAGCCAGTTCATCAGAATCACTATTAAAAACCCTTCTTTTTATTTTAAAAGACCTCCATTAGCAAAGTGAATGACTGTAGATAAATATATTATCGGGCATTTCCAAACCAATATCAACCAACAGGAACAAATGTGTGTTGGACATAAACACAAAACGAGTAATTCTACTACTCGGGTCCATATTTAGAAGCACTTAAATTACCATTTTTTTTTAAAAAAAAGAGGCTATAATAAGAAGAGAACATTAAAGAGTCCTGTTTTGTGCCAGCGCTACAATCAGTTTGTCAAAAATACACAACTAAGGAAAATCATGTGAGGACTGAGGGCAACATGGAGAAAAATATTTCTCAGAAGACAGACTTGCAACACTGTTACTCCTAAAATA
The DNA here is from genome assembly GCA_943590825.1 of Bovichtus diacanthus. Lineage (NCBI taxonomy): Eukaryota > Metazoa > Chordata > Actinopteri > Perciformes > Bovichtidae > Bovichtus > Bovichtus diacanthus. Next base: position 7,518 of record CALSBV010008901.1, on the reverse strand, counting down.
ACTCTTTATTGTTAAAAATAGCAATAGTTTTCTGAAATGTGCGACATGTTAACTAAGCACCCCAAAAAAAATAAAATAATAATCCATATAAAATAGCTTTGCCAGACAATTATTTGATCCTCATATCAATGTCAAATGTTCCAGGAATTATGAGCATTAGTTTGTGGAGCTTTAACATTACGTGTGCAAATCAATGTTGACACCGGAGCAAACGAGCGTCACTCAAAACGTTAAAAAAAAAAAAACATATGGTGAATATAAGTTATTATTTACACAAGTTTCCATTGGTAAAAAACTTCTTTCATATGCATTAAAAAGGGGTCAAATGTACGAGATTAAAACAAACCACCAGTGTGAGAAACAGATCTTTGTCAAGACTGTAGGTGCTTAAAATACATTAAAAATTTAAATATAAAAAGTAAATAAAAAATATAAATATATTATTTAATATAAATACAAAAATTAAAATAAATAAAAATGAAATAAAAATATTAAATAAATAAAAATGTAATAAAAATATTAAATAAATAATTAAATATATATATAAAAAAAACTAAAAATGTTATCAGCTAATATATCATCATATTTTCCCTCCTCAAAAATCCAGTATGTATCAGTGATATCCTTTTAATAACACGACTAAAAAAGTTCACAAGCTAAATCACCCTGAATTACTTTCTGTACATCACTTCCTACTCATGTTGCATATGTTACGTTACATCTGTTAAGAACCATAAGTGTATACTGAGAACTGCATCAAAAAAATACGAAATAACAGGATGTTTAGACAAATCAAAAACGCGGCTTGTAAAGAGTGACGTTCATTTGTATGGTGGAGATTTAAAGGAGTTCAAATCCTGCCTCCACCTCTCGCAGACTAACCCCAAACATGACTCTTAAAACTGTAATGCTGCATCTGTTTATGGTCAAAGGTGGTAAATCGAAATTAAGAAAAGCACCACTCTTGATCTCATTGCATTGCATTCAATCTGCAAATGTGGGAGGTGGGGGGGGGGGGGGGGGGTGTAACAGCTGTCTGCAGAAAAGGCTTCGGGCTCATTACGACATCACAAACACAGGTTTAACAATCCCACAGCAGAGTATGGGCCTGCTGATTACTTTTTTTAAAAACATGCTGAATATAAAAATGTATAACTGACTGCAGAATATTACATTTCTATACATTTTACGGGTCAGGTGCGTTCATGTCATGTCAGGAAACAACAAAACTCTTAACTCGGCCTTCTGATTTACGGGGCTATTCTATTTTATTCTTTACTGTATAATGCAAAGCAGGAAACCCCTGATTTATAGCAGGGGGTTAATAACGGTGTCATTTATGAGCTAAATGATCTGACTGTTAGGAAGTTGTTGGAGGCAGCACACGCCGGGAGAAAGAGCATCACGAGAAAAGTCGTGATTTCCATAATTAGGTCATTAGACTTGGCTTGAATGCACACATGCAACCTGCAGTAGAGGAAACTTGTGAAATTGCTACCATCATAATCGCAGATACAGGCTTAGACGATTTAATAAAATTAGACTGAAGCACTCGTTTGTGCACAGGGTAATCCTAAAATTAAATATGTAGCTTAATCCCAGATTAAATGTACGTTGAATTATTGTCTTCAGTGATTGTAATGTATGTGAATCAAAGAAAATGTTCAAACTTGAATTTAAATAAAGTGTTATCACACTTTTATTTGATAACCTTTAGTTCCAAGTTATTTTGCAGGTTCAGATTAATAGTAAAATATGTAAAATCAACAAATAAATGATGCATTATTACAGATTAAGGTACCCAGCAGTATATAAAGTAATTAAAACCAACTCGCCAGCTTCAACATGAAAGTGATGAAAACATAATGCAGACTAATTATAATCCAACAATATAATATACATGATTTTGAAAAGGCCAATTTCTGCATGAGTACTTCTACTTTTGGTACTTTAAAATGTTACTGAAGTAAAAGTATAAGCATCAAAATATACTTGAATACAGGACTTTTATTTATGATAGGCTAGATATTTCTACACTGTGGTATTGCAACTTTCACTCAAGTTTTTAAGTTGCTACTTTTAAAATGTACTTTGTTTTGTATTTATGCACTGCTGCACTTCTTTTTAAAATGTATTTTTTATTTGCTTTTACACAATGTTTAACTTTAACACCCACTTTATATCCAGTGGGTGTTATTTTCCATCTTAAATTTACATTAATTATGGAATTCTCTACCTCTTTTTATCTTTATTATATACACCTTTTTGCATGTGAAGCATGTAAAAAAATAAATAAAATGTCCTCATTGTAGCCCACTCTGCATTAATTGCATGAAAAGGTGCAACACAAATAATAATTATTATAAATTATTAGTATTATCAAGTAAAAGATCCGAGTACTTCTTCCACCACTGACGTTGGAACAATGTTGTGGTTTTCCTCCCAAGTTTTATGAGTTCAGATGGGACACTGCTTTACAGTCTTTATCTCCATGCAACTTAATAAAAGCACAACTTCACAGACTTATTTATGACTTGATAAAGTTATTATGTAAAGAGCTGGTGTTTTGGTCCAGTATGACGGAAGAAGGAATGCCGCGTGATTGTCGTCTGTTTGTCCTTGTGGAGCCCTAATCCTTTGCTAATCTCCCTGTGCACATGGAGAACTACTTTCTATGTTATACCCAGTCATTCATAAATACATGTTGCAGGGAAAATTTGGACAATTTTCACTTAATCCTCCTTGTTTTTGGCATAAATTGTCCCTCTCTTCTTTCTTAATCATCCAAGTAAACTGACATGCTGACCCCGGTGTTGACAGGCAGCTAGCGCGTAGCTAAACTACATACTTGAAACCTTTCACAGGTAAAAAAAAGTGTTTTATTTGATGCAAGACTTTATGATTAAATGTTTTAAGAAGAAAAAAATGTCAGATAGCACTCGTAGCCCGTTCTATTAAGCTACCTGCTAGCAAGAAGTAGCCCCGACACCGCTGTAGCGTGAAGACAAAGATAAACCAAACTGCATTAACATTTTTGCCAATTTAATGTGTCCTCACTTACAGGTGCTGCATAAACATTGTACCGTTTTTGGCTGCAGGTTATTTGTGCATAAACTACAATTCAGCGAACAAGGAAGAAGAAACACAAGTACAAATCCTCACTTACAGTCGTTCATATTTTTGCTCGCTTGCCACCGCCCTCCAATGTTATAGTGTTACACTTATGAAGACACGTTTTATAAGGTTTTTGGACACATGTCCGAACTGAAAGTGCATCTTAAAAAAAATGCCTAGAATCATTTAATAGTTTCACGGTGCTCAAGTTTTGCTACCTTTGTTGAGAAGCAACTCATCCTTAAAATGACATATTTTTGAATGGAGTTTGGCGTACGTGACCATGACAGCTACCCACGGTTAGCTAACCTCATGCTAGCTGATTTAGTACTGCTGAAACGCCTTACCTTGTGCAAACTGAACACTGTATATCTCGCTGTAGGGTTAGCTGGATCATAGAGGCTTCCGGTTTAATTTCTTAACTCTCAGTTAAAGGCGCATATTAGCCCAGTGGCAGATGAGTGATAGCCTGCCTGCTGTGGCCGCCGGGTCGCCTCTTCTTCTTCAGTGGTTCTCTCTGCAGGAGGACATGCGCTGTGATTGGCTGATTCCTCCTTCGAGAATAAAGACGGAGGATGTTGCTTTCAAGGTTTCCTCCAAACCCCCCCGAAGAAAGAGTCTCTCCTCGCTTCATCCCCGACATAATAACAGTAATGTTATATGCATTTAGTAAAAGTACTACACCACACTGTCAAAATACTCCTGCAGTGAAAATGTTACTGAAGCATTAAAGAGTTATTTTGAATTTGGAGGATTGTAAAAAAAAAAAAAAAAACAAAATTAAAAGTATACAAGTATAATCAGGAAAATGTATTTAAAGTATTAAAAGTGGAAACAATGTCCCCTGTGATCTACTATTATATATAGTCCTCGTAAATACCTAATTGCAAATAAAGTAGAGCATGAGTCCATTAAGATTATATTTAGTCCAAACAGTTTTAAAATTATAATCGCAAAAATGTAAAGCAGCAAATCCTTACATTTTTCATGAAATGTTTTTTGCATGAAAAATGACAAACAGAAAAAGTAAGTGAGTGAACAACTTTTCCAAGGTAGAAAATTAATGAAATGTTATTTGTTAATTTTTCTTTTTCTGTTAAATGACGATCTAACAGGAATAAAAATAAAAGAAAAACTTTTTTTTTTTGTGAATATTTCAACTAATAAAAAAAAAATTACTTTTTACATTAGGAGAAAAGTTGTGTTACAAAACCTTTTTATTTTTGCATTACACCTTAACAACCAGGACTTAAAACAAAACATTTAGAATTTTTTACATTTGCGACAGCTTTGTGCCACATTTGGTTACATCTTGTTACTTCATATGATGGATATTAATGACGTCAACTGCAAAAGGAAAACCATTTTTATTATTAATTTCTACACATAATACAAAGTAATTCACCAACATTTGAATGAAAAAAATCACAAAAGTTTACTTCTAAACTGATGCAGTATAAGAAATGACCCCTAGACCACCAAAGGTAAGTAACAATATAACACATTATTGGTCAGAATAGAGCAATCCCTTAAACCGTTTTCTCCCTTTTAATATCTTAACTTTAAAGTTACCTACATTTGAGAACATTTTATTCAGCTACCAAAACATTTCATTCACATTCATTAGTACCACACAAATGTCCACCTCCCCTTTTTCTTTCAGGGAGTTTTCCCCCGGCTCCTCCATCTCACTATGGCTCACTGATGCACTAATTCTGACGGACTGTTAACCACCGTCAAACTAAACAAAGAAACACTCACCGCTCCAAATAAAGCCTCTAAATTATTTCTAGTTAAGAGCAAGTTTTTCGGAAAACGTTAATTGTGTTTTACGGCATAAAAAAAAAAACTCCCAGTTGTCGTAAAGAAATGTAGTAATTTTGCAGGAGAGATAAGATGAAATATAAAAACAAGTCTGTCAAACTGAAGGAAAGCAGCATAATGTCACAGCATGATTTAACTTTACAACCCCCCCCCTTCAAGGACTGGAAACAAGACATTGACAGATTTAAGGAGAAAAAGAAAATTCTGATTTGGTGTCCAACACTTACGACTCTAAAAACGTTCACACTTTGTGCGACAAACAGGCAGCACGTGGATCTATCTGCTCAGTACGGTGGCCAGCAGGGCCATGCGGATGTACATGCCGTTCTCTGCTTGACGGAAATATGCTGCCCGTGGGTCTGTGTCCACCTCCGCGCTGGAGAGAAAAATACAAAAGGGAGACACAGAAAGTGAAATAGAGGATGTATGTTGAGCAAGACTTAAAAACGATGTAAACTTAAGTAATGCACTACTACTATTAGGCCCCTCTGGAGTCTCAGCTGAAAAGGTTTCTGGTGAATCTGCAGGATTTCCGCTGATGTTGCCGGAATCTGACCCACGTGCACCGATGACAAGCGTTAAGAATAACTATAAAGAAATCGGGAATCTTTTTGGTGCATTCAATCGCTCATAGGAAGGTAGGATAAACACTTGAGACGGTGACAGGCCAGGGAGTTTCCGCTAATTCTGTGAGGACATATGATGCTGCGGATTGAGCCTTACCTGATTTCATTGACTCTGGGCAGCGGATGCATCACCACCATCTTCTTTTTGGCTACAGTCATGATGTGAGGGGTGAGAATGAACTGGCCAAAACACTGAGGAACAATCAACACGGGCACAAAGATTACTTGGCGGAAGAGTGAAAAGTCTTCCGATTGTCCATTCAGAAAACAGGGAAAAACTTTTCATCTTACTTAAAAATTATGACTGTTTCTCTACCTTAATCTGAAGGGAAAGAAGCAGTTTGTGAAATTGAAAGAGTTCACTTACAGCCTTGTACTCGTCCTCAGACGCAAAGCGCTCCTTCTGGATCCTCGTCATGTAGAGGACGTCAGTCTCAGGCAGCGCTTCCTCGATGCTCTCAAACTCCTCCTGCAAACGTGTAAAAACACACAAGATTTGCATCATTTTTTGTCAAACTCTGACCAGAACAGTGAAACAATTTGAGAAATGCTTGTGTGAAACAGGGATGTTTTAATTCTACTGTTTAAACACCTGTCTGATGCCCTTTGAGGCCACGTAGCTGATGATCTCTGCCGGCATGTGGAGGTTCTTGGGAGCCACGTAGCGCAGGGTGATGCGGTACTGGGTCAGCAGTTTGGCGAGGGAATGAACCGTGCGACCGTGTTTCAGATCCCCAACCATAGTTATCTGTCAGAAAACATCACATATACAGATCTTTTTTAATTTCTTTTCACTAAAATTAAAATATGGGAGTCCTGGCCAAGACAGCGGCATAAAAACAAGTTTCACATAAAAGATCAAGTAAGAGACTTCAAGAAAAACAGCAAGAGGTTAAAACAAACAGCATATTACATGAAACAATGGAGGACATGTGCACTTAGTGGTCAAACCTTAATCCTGTCTTTAATAAAGTAATCTAAATTTAAGATGTCGCTCACACCAAGACGAGAACTTAGAAAGCCTCCCTCACCGTCATGCCGTTGACCGTCCCCAGCTCCTCTCGGATGGTGAAGACGTCCAGCAGCGCCTGGGTGGGATGCTCCCCGACGCCGTCTCCAGCATTGATCACAGGCTTACGGCAATGACGAGATGCACTCTGAAGACCAGTTACAGGAAGCAAAAAAAAAACAAAAAAAAACAGTGCAGCATTTGTAAGATTCATCGTTTGTGTTTAGATTAATGTTACTTAAGTTTTGTTTAAGTCAGTCAAATATCTACATTTCATTGTGGGGATTCAGGAAGACCTTGAGATGCAGTTGAAAGCTAGTAAGTGGACCTTGAGTTGAGATTATTTTGTCACACAAGTGCCTTCATAACTAGTGATTAAAGATAGATACATACAAGACGGGTGAATATACATTTGACCTCTAGGACACGTTTTTTTTTTTTTTATAAATTCTACATATAGTGGCTTTAACACAAACTAAATTTGAAACAGAGAAAAAAAAAAGTGAATTTCTTTTAGCAGGGATTTAAAAGTCTTTTCTTTTGTTTAGTTAGTAGCAGACAGACTGTGGATCTGAGAGATTAATCAGGGTCATATCGTGGAAGTACATTATTAGATTTATAGACAAGAAACAGGATTTTAAAATGATTAAGTCGTAAAATGAACTGGAAGGCAGCCGAAGACCTTAGGAGTCTTTTTAGAGTTTATTATATTTCTTTAGTTTTGATTATAAGCAGGCTTCATCATCATACGACTTGACTGACACCCACCTCCACGGCTCCAGGCGTCGGGTGTCGGAGCACCAGAACGTCGGCGTAGCAGCTCATGGTCTGGACCGAGTCGGCCACGGATTCTCCTTTTTGTGCCGACGAGGTGGATTCGCTGAAGTGGACGACGGAGCCGCCCAGACGCTGCATGGCCGCCGCGAAGGAGCTGCTGGTGCGAGT
>CALSBV010008891.1:113883-124594 GCA_943590825.1 Bovichtus diacanthus | reverse complement strand
ACAGCTAATATGCTAAACCTTTTTAAATAAGCATTAGATGCTTATTTGTTCAGTTTCAGACAATAATGCTAACACAGAATGCTAAAATGCTAACATAAGTGTTCTACTACGCTCAATATTACATGCTATATGTTAGCTTGTTAATGTTATTAATGTCTAACAAAGTCGAGCCCAAGTACAGCTGATAAATGCTAACAAATGATGCTAACATGCTAAACATTTTTAATTAACATTACAAGCTATATGTTTGCATGCTGATGTTAGGCTCAGCTGTGCTTTGAGTTGGATGTTAAGTGCTTGTGAGATTAATGGCAACATAGCACGCTAACATAGCATAAACATGCTAATTCTTACATGATGTAGCCTTTCACTGCAAATTGTACGTGTGTAATGATGCATTTGACAAAATATAGATTGCTATATGCTAGCTTTTTAGCTATTTTTCAGTAAACAAATCACAACTAAACCCGAGTGCTGCTGAGATTAATAAAACATTAACACGTCAAGCTAACATGCTAACATAAACATGCTAATGTGTGACTCAGCTGTGCTTTTTCGCTGACATGCTAACGCAGCTCTACATTTTGCTATATATTAGCTAACTTCTGTATATTAACCTTTAAGCACAATTTAGATTAATCAGAACATGCTTGCATGCTAAACGTTAGCATGCTAAAGTATGTTCCCATACTCCCATTCACAATTTACTTGCATCACAAAGTCAGTTCTGAGCTCTTCGTCCGTTTTGTACAAGGTGTGAAACACCTGCGGCAGCTTGTTTGTGAAGCATAAATCAAAAATATAAATTACTCTGCAAACCACCAAACTGTGGAGCGATATTTCATGTTTTTTGGATGCAGACTATTCTGGAGTGTGACCTCTGCTGGCAGGCATGAAGGTCGACCGAGGCCTTCTGTCCGTGCCACCGATGCTCATCAGCGTGTGCAGATATGGAGACAGAAGATTTATAGTAGAACAACCCGCTGGGTTTTAGGCGGGTTCTGTTCCTTTTTTGCCAGAGAGGGAAAACGAATTGCACGTCTGAAGATAAAGACCGCCTTTAGGGTGCTTACTCCACAGTTCTTCAAAACTTAAAGCAGGATGTCGTAGAAATGAGAGATGGAGGACAGAAGAGGCAGAAAATGCAATTATTATAAACCCGGATAATGACTTTTGAAAGAGGAGGCAGATGTGGAAAAATAAATAGTAATTGTTGGCTTTTAGTGCAGAAAGATGTTTTTTGATAAATTCAGATTAGACTGACGTGTCATTAGATGGATACCACGCTGCTGGATATTTATTAGTTTGGTGTGAAAAGAGTTTACTGATGAATGTATTTGGAGCTGTCTTTAATTAGACTGCAGGGAGAAGCTCTTCTTCCCCGACAGGGCAGATTTAAACTTCCAGGTACAGATCGTATTGATTGTGCCTGTTTTTAAAGTTGCTGCGAGGTTAAAAACAACTAAATATTTTTGGAACAGACTCTCGTTTGTCCTCGGAAAACTCTCCCCGTCCACCAATCGGCAGCCCCGACACGTTTGATTGACAGACGGCGGCGTAATCCGGCTCCGTGCGCCACCAAAGCTTTTTTTTATTTCAGAATAATCACCGGCAGAGCGGGGCGTCCTCAGCGGGGGGACGGGGTGAATATTGCTGCCGGTCGGGGGGGCCTGACAGAAATCTTGAACGAAATGGGACCCTTCGGGCGTGTTGGCGAGGAAACCCGAGGCTGCTGTGACACCCCGCCACGCGGGTGTGAAGGCAGTTATCTGCCGCTGAGCCGCACAGTCAGCCACAGGCCCTTCTTTTTATTTTTCACTTTCCTGCAAGTTTACTGCCAAAATGTTCATAAACCAGCCTCATTCTTCTCTTCTGCGCACTACGCCCAAAACTAACCGCACAAGTAATCATTCAATTCAGCGGGGATCGGATTTAATGTTGGATGAAGTGACTCTGGAAGAGATAAATGTGAAATTAATGAAGCTGCGGGGAAAAACAAGTGCATCTTAAAACCACACTGATGGTTAAAATATATAAATACTAAAGTCTCATTACTCTTTACAGTGTGTGCTCCCCACACACACACACACACTGAGAAGCTTTTACAATAAGTACGTCTTCGTCTTCAGCACCGACTGCAGAGGACAAAGAGTTGCACACTGATGGATTTGATGTTGTTACAGAACAACAAAAAGCTTCTTTTGTACCGAGGACGCTCTAATAATGTTACACAAAGGAGACCTGAGGACTTTTATTACTGAACTCAGGAAGTGAAAGTCGCTTCTGTTTATTCCACGTGTGAAAAAACATGAAGACGAGTCGTTTCCAGCAGATGTGAAATCTCCACAATGAAAATCTATTACACACTAAAGATGTACGAAAACTAAAAGTCCAACAAACAAACAAATGTTCTTTTCACGTAGAATTTAACTGAAAAACACTAAAATAGCTAAAGACCATTAGAGCAGTGACTAGATGGATAGATGCACTTTATTGAAATATATAACAACATATATAATATCTACAATATCATTATAATATAGGATAAACACACTATATACATTAAACAAGTGAGCAAAGTTGTTGCAGTTTTTACATTTTTTTTAATTGATTCATTTACTCTCACACCAAAAATTCTAACAACATGAAATAGATTAAAAAAACCTCAAAATGCGCTCGACTCCGAAGCTAAATGTCGGGGATGAAGCTGCACGATGCCGACGTCGCCAACATCCGACCTTCAGCTGTGAGATTCTGGTGTCTTGTACAATTTAAAACTGCTCGTGGCTCTGCAGATCTCTGCCGCACTAAGTGGAAGTTTACCAGGTCGTCTTCTTAAAATATACCAAATGACTCAAATCCAGAGGAGCTGTCTGCAGGCCTGAGGCTCAAACTCTGTCAGAAATCCTTTTATCTACAACTTTAAACCGCAGCAGACTTCTCTCTGTGTTCCTGAACAGCAGCAGCGACCACACTGCATAAAAGCATTTTATAAATGATAAGCTCCTGTATTAACGCCGTTTTGACTTGTAGCTTCACGGGATCCGTCCTGCAGAGACTTGACCTCAATACTCTCCTGCTTCTCAGTGCTGAGGCGGCATGAAATCATTCTTTAAAAAGCACTTTGGTCCTAATGGAGTGAACTGACCCTCCTGTCTGACGTCTGTTTATCCCTCGCTCTGTTTACCAGCAGAGTCACTCTTCAACTTAAAGCAACAATCGCAGCGCTTGTTATAGTCAATATTGAACTTATTTTATTCATGTGTGCCAGAATCATTTGTGCCCCAAAACATGGTGCTTCAAAATAAATAAAGATGCAGGTATAACTGTTGCTACGATATTGTCAACGGCAGCAAATTACAGCTTCGCTTCCTCCGTTCTTACCTTTCACAATAAAAGCCTTAGACATACGCATCACTTACTATCATCAACACTAACTTAAATTCACTCATTTCGCTTCGAGGCAACAAAAATAGTTTACGATGGCTTTGTCCACGGAGAATTTGGGAGTTTTGGATTTCTTCTTCTTCGTCTTTTACTTTCTGGCAGACTCGGCACAGGAAGTGCACTGCTGTAGGTGTCCTGGGTGGTCGCGCCACAAATATTCCCCCAACCTTCGCCTTTGGAGGCTGGAAGTTGAGCGTTTGCGAGGTCGTACGTTGAATTTGAACCAATCAGAATAGACTGTAATTCTTCTGGACTCATGTACGAAATTGTTTTGAAATATGAATGCTTTTATTTTGGTAGGGATGTCCTGATGGAGTCCTTTTTAATGTGCAGACAGACGTCGATTAAACATCTTTGAAACGACAGCTTTAAATGCTAAATGTGACACAAGCTAAATACTGATCTTAAATTATTGATCTTTTGCAGTTTAATGGTGACAGATTTGTCGGGGGTGCAGAGGGAGGTGCGAGGTCAGCGTCCTCCCTCGTCAGGGAGGACAGATTCCTGAGACCTGCGGGATCTGATCTCAGGACAGTAAATTCTGCACATCAAGCGGATCAATTGCTTTTCCTCAAACGCTTTATTGTCTAATTATGTCACGACACGTGTTTTATTTATTTATTTATTACCGCTTTAGTTTCTCTCGTGGTCGATTTCAAACGACCTTGTCTCTTTTTAATTACTCTTATTGCTTCATTTTTCTGCTCCGCTTGATGCTTTTTCTTCTCCACAGGCATTCTCCCATTAAAAAAAAAAAAAAAAAAAACTAAAATGAATTGTAATTAAATCGTAAAATAAAACGAGCCAACAACCTTCAGGCTGAAACGGGTGAGATTGTAATTGTTTGTTGAATTTGTTAACCTTCTATATGTTGACTTGTTCTGCTTTATTGATGCTCTTCTCATCCCTGTGCCCCCCAACTCATCAAACAATCATCAACTCGGGTTTGGTCATAAAATAAACCCGAGTTCGATGTGAAACGTTCCGGCGCTTCAAGGCTGTTTGTCCCCGTTGTCTCTGCTCGCTGCAGAAACTCTCACACGCTCTTCGTTACAGACCATCAAATAAAATCAAATAACAGATCAATCAAAAAAAAAACAACATCCGTCCAATCGCCCAACCCCGAACAGCTGTTTCTAACCTTTTCTGTGAGGCTGATAACATTCAACGCAGATCTACAGATCTTCTTTCTCACTCGTTTTTTATTGTCTTATTATGTTTAGTTGGTGAATCCCGGCGTCTCCTGCTGCCTGTTTCCGATTTCCTTGATGAGACACTGGTAAGTTGTATTTTCCCTGTGGTAACGTTGGATATGAAATGAAGCTGTATTAGTTTCACTGTGTGGTGTGACACAGGAAGACATTAACAGCAGCTCTCATTCAGAAGGATTTCACTGTAAATCTGAGAGTGTGAGAATAAAAGGACGTAGAAAAAGTCCCCTCCTGGTAGAAGAACATAAAGAGACAGATAATGATTCAGAAATGAATAAAAAGGTTTATTGACTGAGACGATAATCTAGTTAAAGACAGCCCGTGTGACATTACAATAAGAATTCATAATGAGTAAAATATTGAATTAAAGATAGCGGGCGTGTGAGTTTCTGAGGATTTTCTCTCATGAAATGTGGGAAAGAGACACGAAGGGAAACGGAGTGTCAGAGAGCTGAAGGCAAGGTGAGTGCAGACGTGGGGAGGAGGGTGAGAATAATGTTCCCTGTGGGGTGAGACGGGGGAGGAGGGAGAGACGGGGTTAAAAAAGGACAAACCTGAAGAAGTAGGATGCAGCCGTAAGAGGTGGGGTGTTATTTTTATCTCCTGTTTGCACTCCCCCGAACACAATCCCCTGATTCCGTCCTTATTGACCGTGTGTCGGTACAGCTTGTGCTTTAAACATGCGCTGCGCTCAGAATACCTCCCGGTGAACACGCGTATCATCCGGAGACTGACGGACTGAGCAGACCCGCAGCTCCGTTTTCTATTAGGGAAACAAAATACTCTGTGAAATGATGCCAGAATGCACACGAGGCTCCGCGTCTAAATGTCATTTTAGCAATCTTTTAAAAGCCGTGTTTTCTGTTGTGCTGAACATATTTAAAAAGGTGCAACGACATTAAATCACATTTGTAATCTATGAGTTTCTATGTGACAAACCTCTATTTAATACCACAAGTATGATACGGACAGACACCGGATTTTTTTCACAAATCACAAGGGGAAAAAAAAGCCTCACTATGAATCGATCGTGGTGAATTTCCAGTTTCAGGATAATCGTGGATATCCTCACATGAAGACCTGTCGACGCTCTCAGAGACTTTTAGTTTAATACGTGCAGGAGGAAGATGTGCGCCGCTGTACGACGGAAAAACTGAGCAGTTTCTACAAATGTCAGACATGCTTTGCTCTGCTTTTGTAATCTGGATTTGCTCTAAATCACGGGATCCCAAACCTATGATTGAATGTTTTTGGAGCCCGCTCTCCGTCCTGCCAACGGACGCGGCGGGAAGTATTTTTATTTATATTTCACTTTCCAGGCCAGACAAAAGAGTCTGAAAACACTGAAGGCCGCTCTCGTGCTGCATTCACTGTCAGCGTGTAAACTGCACCTGCAGATATCCAAGAAATAAAGCCTCATGGAAGCTTCAGCTTTAATCCCGCCACGTTATCTCCCCGCTTTTCTCTTTACTGTCCAACAACCTCCCAAAAAGAAGTGTCTCTGACACACAAATGCTCTTATTCTGACCTCCTGCGGCCTCGACACGCTAACGTCTGTGGCAACATCTGACGCTGACGGACAGTCCGGCCTTCACACCTGCTGCCGCTCCTAACGTCTTTTAAACTTGAGCCAAAGTGACCTTGTGTGAAACCACGGAGGAAGACACGGTCTGTGTCTTCTTGCGGGGACGTGACTCACCCCAGCACTCGACTTGATGGACTTTCCACTCCATTTGCCAGAAGAATAAGTGCCACAACTATCGCTGTGTTTACGGCCTCTCCACCTCCAGCTTTCCCCGAGAGTCACCCGAGCGGCCTCCGGATGAAAAAGCAGCCAGAGTCCTCGCCTCGCCTCGTCTCTGCACGGCTGCGTTGGAGATTTGAAGTGTTATTCCCTGTGATTGCCAGACAGCTGTGGCGGTGTTATTGTGCTGCCTCGCTGCTGCCTGACGCAGGAGACTTGGAGATAACGGGGGCGATGCTCCGCACGTCTTTCGTTGCGAGTCTATCTTCCCTGGATATTCTGTTTTAGTTCCTCCAGCACTGGCAGTGACAGCCGCCGTGACTCGACAGAAAAAGAAGCATTCAGATGCTTTACTTCAGTAAAAGCAGGAATGTAAACGCACTCGGTCGTAAGTGAAAGTCCTGCATTCAGAGCGCACTGTCACTATATCGCTGTGTATAAGTCGTGCTGCTTCCTCTCCCCGCGTGCAAATATCTATATATATTAATATTACTGGTGCATTAAAGTTATATTGGAGCTGCTTTCATTTCCAGGCTGTCCAACCTGCAACAAACCTTCTAAATATGAAGACATTTCTGTCCTATAAACTTTATTTTTGCAGCATAGTGAGAGTATTTCAAGCTTTTTATGATTTTAAATGTTCGAGGAATGAGAATAAAGCAGGTTGGCACGAGAATTATGAAAAAGAAATCCGTGCTGAGCTGTTCCTGAAACACTTCTAAGACTTTAAAGGGTTTAATTAAAGCATGATCTCCAGATATCTGATGGGATCCTGTGGAGGTTTTAATGTTGAGTGAATATTAAAAACCTCTCAGGGAACATTAAGGAGGTTTAAAAAAAACGTCACCATGGAGACGTCATGAAATGGACGCAAACTTGATTGTTTTAAAAAGGTGCAAATGTCGCATGTAAGTGGGCTTTTGATTTGAAAGTCCAGTGTTGCGGCGGCATCCTGCTGCCGTCAAACCGTCGCCATTAAATGCTCCAATCGCGAATTTCAGAGCGCTTGGCGTCACCTCTCCGACGCCTCGCTGGAGCTCTGTGGTTGAGACCTCAGCGTGCTTCCTGCGTGCCGGCAGAGCGTTTGAGAAAAGAAACTCAGAGAACCAGCCAGAGTCACACCGCTTAATGAAAACGCCGCGGCAGCCCCGGGTAATCTCCGCCGCGCCGCGAGCACCTGAACCTCCCGATCTCCCGAGTCGGAGCCCGCGCTGCGATCTGCCAAGCTCCTGCTGCGTCTCGGCTCAGGAAGATTTTGTTTCCTCGCTGCTCAGTGTGTTGCTGAGGATTTACTCTCAGTCCTCACTGAGAATAAACTGTCACGCCAACATATCCAACGTTTAACCGCCATCCAGTCACAATCCAACACACAACTGGAATCTTTCTCCTCAGTATGCCCCCAGTCACTATTTTTAGGTGATATTAACCCCATTAATATCCACTTTCCCCTCTTTAATTTCCCCTTAAGCAGCTTAAAAGTGTTTAAAGTCATTATTCCTCTTCAGACGTGTTTTACACATTTAGACTTCATCCTGACGTATTTACTATCTTTAGGAAACATTGAGCTGCAAAAATTAGTCCATTGACAGAAAACATAATAGTCAATGATGATTACTCGTTAAATGTTTATGTTTTCTATCATATTAAAGCGACAAAACCAGACATTTATAGCCTGGACTTTGAGAAACATCCCAGTTTCAAATTGTTGAAAATATGAAAAACAAACAAAAAATCTGGCAAATCAAAAACAGACCTAAAAAAAAACATAAAATGAAATGTAATTGACAACTTGATGAAAATGCTGTTTACAATTTAAAACACATTTCTATACTTTCTTAATCATGGGGTGATGATCTGCAGCTCGTTCTGTGTCTATTTTAAGCCGTAAACGCACCTTTTTACACGTGCGTGGGCGATTATGTATTCATCGGTTTGACAAAACCACCGCCGAAAGTCCTTGAAACCTGAATAACGTGCCGAGGCAGAGAGAATGGACTCTGTTCACACACCACGCTGTCGGTACCGTATGAATGTTCAACCTTTGGTAAAGATTTTGCCCTAAATTTCACCTCGACTCCCTGAGGCTGTAAGTAACTCAGACTCCAGGGTGAACCTGAACCTCTCGTTCAGCCACATTTTCTTTAGTTGTTTTTGCATTTCCCGAACAATTAAAAACCCTCAGCATTTCTCTAATGACCTCGCTGCTCAAAGCAAACGCAACATCTTCTCACTGTGACTCAAAAGGTGCATTTGATGTCACCCATAACGTCAGATTTTCCCAAATAAACAGGAGTTCACAGCGCAGGAGAGTGAAAGTGCTCTGACTTCCTTTCCTCTCGGTGCCCTCGGAGTGATTGCAGAGCTTTTGCATGAAAGAGTTTCTACTTGAAAACAAACCGAAAATCAGTTTTGAACAGCAGAAATCTCAGCTCGTGAATTAAACATCGATTTGTAATCCCCGAGGTTCAGGGTTAGACTCAAACACGCCTTCTGCTCTCAGTCCTCACTCCAAAAGTCCAACTGTATTACAAAAACACGGATCCAATCATTTCCAAACCCACAGCATGTGTTTAGAGGAAATATTCGGCTCCCAACCGTAATCGTTTGGCGTTTAACCTTTCGAAAGCATTTTCCAATGCGCTCTAGAAAGTCTCCCCGGTTGCACACGCGGGCCTATTACCAGACGCACACGCAGACCTTCACCTCATATGTCTTCTCATTAAAACATTTAAATGAAGAAGCACACCTCCTGCTGCATCTCTCTCCGTCCCCGGGGCCGAGGTCACGCTCTTGTTCCCACAGGAAATGGTTTTTCCCAGTTGTGAAAGCGGGAGGATTATCCAAAGGAAGTAGTCTGGGTGGTGCGCGCTCCTTCCTCTGTCCTCTGCCAGTGAGTGGTGTTTCTGGTGGGGGGGGGGGTCGTGCTGGGAGACTGCGCTGGGCTGTGCATTGATTTTGTCTTTCTACTCCAGACCGCCGCACTGGTGCGCACCTGGCACCGGGATTCTCTGACCCCTAACCTGCCGTCAAGGCGTCACACGCTTCGACCGAACGTTCTGCAAACCCGTCTCCAAACCTCCGTCACGCTTCATGCAGCTTTGTCCGCTGCACCATGGGGGATTCATCGCGTCATCCGCAGGCTTTTCATGGAGCGCGGTCGCTGGGAACAGGCAACTAGATCGTAGCCGAGGCTCCTCACCTGCTCTGTAAACAGTTAATAATGAACACACATTGGCCTGACACTGTTCCTGTGATCCACGATGACGTGCAGGAGGGCTGGCCGAGGAAAAGAGAGCCGAGGAGCGATGTCCAAATCACTTTCTATGACAGCGGAGGCGCCTGTGATTGAAGCGGTGATAAACGGGTGTGAAGTCTCTCCTGAAGACTTCAAACTGTAAGAAGAAGAAAGAGAGCGAGAGATTTACACTTGGCTGGCTGAGCTTTTTACAGCCGCCGCTGCCAGGAAAACTGATTCCTCCCGACTGCTCTTTCCGTCCAGATCACCGCCGCTGCTAAAGTATCCCGAACCCCCCGCTCCTCGGGGCGACTTTTACCCACTCCAAGATAACAGACAGCGACATCAATAAACAGCAGCTCCCAGATTCAAAAACACAACTTCAGATGTCTTTCGGAGCCCCAGCTGACTGAAAGTCTCCAGCACGACTTTATCAGACACTGTTGAGCTTCCAACATCCAGTCATTGACCCACATACCTCACACACTGAATCCCTGAATCACTATCAAATGTTATCCTAACTAACCTTCAATCTCTCGGGGATGTTTAGCTTTCATATCAATGCATCACGCAGGTTTTTTAAGCCACATACCGGCTGTATCTGTGCCGCTAACATAGATCCGCTTTGTGTACTCTATAATCCCCGCCACTGTCTTATCTCTTCATGCAATGTAAATATCTGTCAAACAGAGATAAAAATAAGAGTTTCGGCCTATTTACAGGACTTGGAAAGTGCCATTGGGAAGCAGTGGGTTTACATTGAGAAGTGCTGCTGCATGGCCTCAATCTGAGCCCTTTAAAGGGAACACTTCACCCACAGAATGATCTTCTTCATCAGTTACTCACCCTGTGGGAGAGAACTTTGTTCTTCTCTCCTGCCTCCACGGTGGACAAGGAATCCAAACAAGGTTTTGATGAATTCAAGTAAGTGGACGACTGAAAACATCCGTTTACGCACTTTTTTTCTAAAGTGTTTCCAATGACAGCTTCAGAGATATATTGCACATAATACGTAGTAAAAAGAGATATATTGCACATAATATATAGTAAAAAGAGATGTATTGCACATAATAC
>CALSBV010008891.1:88633-102332 GCA_943590825.1 Bovichtus diacanthus | reverse complement strand
TTACTTTAAGTACTTTAACTACATTTACTGCACAATCAGTACTTTTACTTTAAGTACTTTAACTACATTTTACTGCACAATCAGTACTTTTACTTTAAGTACTTTAACTACATGTTACTGCACAATCAGTACTTTTACTTTAAGTACTTTAACTACATGTTACTGCACAATCAATACTTTTACTTTAAGTACTTTAACTACATTTACTGCACAATCAATACTTTTACTTTAAGTACTTTAACTACATTTTACTGCACATAAATACTTTTACTTTAAGTACTTTAACTACATGTTACTGCACATAAATACTTTTACTTTAAGTACTTTAACTACATGTTACTGCACATAAATAGTTTTACTTTAAGTACTTTAACTACATGTTCTGTAAGTACAACAACCTTTACAGCCAGAACCTCGAGCCTGAAGTTAACGACTCGGCTCTGAATTCTGTTTATTTTCGTCCATTTCCTTCCAACACAGAGTCTGATTTCCTGTGTTTCCATGTGCGGTTCTTCTTATTCGGGTCACGCCGGCTCCTGAAAGGTAGCAAAGGGTTTCGGTCGCGTATAAGCTCAAACGTCTCCGGGTCTCCACCCCGAGGTTGTTGTGGGCCCACCTCTGAGTGGAGTGTGACCGGAGGATAGCGCCGGCAGCGCGCCTCAAACAAAGCACGTGATCATTGAGCTGTGTCTGAAACACCATTTTAGAAACGGTGAATTCAGACAAATGCATTCATGGTAAAAACCTGAGAAACGTCTGCACACAGTGACGAGCTGCAAAACGGTCCCAGATTCAGGCTTTATTGCTTTAATTGAAGCATTTGCATATGAACTTGGAGATTTCCCACAGGAAAGATCCTCCGGTTCGTCCTCGCCACGTTCTTTGACATAAGAGAATTAGGAGAATATCCGAAATATCAGCAGGAGTCATTCAATACATTATCTCTAGACGGGGATATCAGGATGTAATTAAAGGTTCTCCGGCTCCCCCGGAGATGTAATTCTCTGTGCACCCCCCCAGACTTCACCTGCGTCTTTCTTCAGACTGCGGGAAACATTTCCAATCTACCGGTGGAAACTTATCGGATGACAGCTAATCGTTTTCTCTGGCTCGTTGTTGCACATTCAGTGAAGGATTCAATGATTTCTCTTACTCCAAAAGTTTGATTGTTTTCGACTTGCAGCTGGAGTTTTAGTCTCTACAGATACAAAACTTTAGTCTGATTAAACCTTCATGCCGAGTCTTTGCAGATGAAACCAGTGTGTCCTTTCGTAAAAACTTTCTGACATGTGAACGTTTGTCGTACTTGGATTCCTCCGTTATTCAGCGTTGCACCCGCCTGTTTGTGTTCATTCCTAACTCTTCAGTCACTGCTGACTCTCTGAGGGTTATACCCAGTTTATTAGCTTGTCAATCCAGCTTTTATCTGTTCTATCTATCACTCTTTTGGAGATCGGCATTGGAGGTAAAGAACCTGGCAGAATCCACCAATGTTACAGGATCGTTACCAGGACGTTTCAGGCCAAACTCACCGTTGTGGGCTCTGAATGTTCTGTACGGGAACACCAAACTCTCTCCAGCTCCACTTCAGGATGGAGAGATAACGACGCACTTTTTATTGTTTGTCCCACCTCAGCATTTCTGCCAGCGTCAGAATACTCCGTCCGGTCCGTCGACGCGCTCGTCGCCGCGTTCGTAATACAGGAAATGTCATCGGACGTTGTTCTTGTCATGTTAATAACTCCATTTCTGCTCTTGTTTTCGTGCCAATTGACAAAGCTCCGGTGGGAAAAGTGGAGCGTGCCGACACCTTCTACCTGTGATTTCTTCCTCAGGCAATCATGTATCATTGTGCGTCTGCAGCTGTGAATGAATGTTCTGCATGATTTCCCCTCGCGCGTCTCGCCGCGGTGCACAGCGCCGAATGGCTTTCTATGGTAATTCTGACACACTACTTTGTGATGGGCCGGAGAGGAGCCTGTGTTTACAGGTCCCCTGACGGCACTTCACGCAGAGCGCAGTCATTTCATGGGGAGCGCACTTCAATGTCTCCATGCTTTCCGTGTACGCCGCCGACATCTCGGTTACCGCTCTTCATCTAATAATACGGGCGTTGCCTTTCTGTTTCTTGCATGTTTGTCCAAACCGGTGGCTTTTACCTGCATCAAGGACGTTTTTCCTTTGTCTTGTCGGCCTGTATTTCTGCAGGGTAACGGATACAAACACTGGCCTGATTTGCAGGAAGCTTGGCGTGGAGGTGAAGCCGGGTCGAGGCGGATACACGCATTATTTTTGACTTCTAGAAACGGTCTCGGCGGACGTCTGCGCTCTGAATGCCCTTCTAGTTGATTTCTGTTTTTCTTTATTTGTTTCTTAATTCATCCCCCAAGATGTTGGACCCACTGTGCATATAGAACTACTGAGATATATATATATTTATATATATATATATATATATATGTGTGTATATATATATATATATATATATATATATATATATGTGTGTATATATATATATATATATATGCATTTAGAATTGTGTTAATTTTCTTCTTTTAAAGGCGCAGATGTTTTCTGTTGACTGCTCCTTTAAAAGCGAGCGTCTGGTGGAAGCTTCATGCAGATCTTTCAGCCAAAAGTGAGGTTTTATTCTGCTGTTTTTGGCCTTTTCTCCCCTCCGTGAAGACATTTACAGCCACGTGCTGCAAGTAAATCTTTTCTCGCTCCTGCGGTGATGTATCACCCGACAGCACAAACTTTTCTGCCTCTGCTGACGGAGCTTTAACCCCTCGTGTGGACATTTTTATCCATATTGCAAAACCCACTTTGCTGCCCAGGTCACATTTCCAAATTTCTGACTCTGGCACATCCCATCAGCTCCTGCAGAGAGCATTTACCTTTTTACTTCCTATTATCCAGATAAGATATGCAGATACGGATCACATTTTAATACCAGCAGCGTCTCAGGAATACAGACGCTGTCTGATTGGAATCTCGTAGCTTGTCCAGCTGTACTTGACGGAGCTCAACTGAATTAAACAAGCAAAACTTTCTCCAAGGTCACTTTCACTGATTCTTCTCAATCAATTAAAAAGACCATCACGCTGATGTTTAACATGCACGAAGCCTGGGAGGTGCTCTTGATTTAATATTGTCAAAACGTGCCGCTATAAGCGCCGTACGTGCTCCCGTTACAAAGTTATCACGCAGCAAACTCACTGTCAGCGCGGCAGGGAGATAAACCCTATTTTACCTACAGCGTGGACTAAAATCTGTGTGGAAATCGTAGAAATAAACGAAATAAATCTACCACGCGTTTGCTGTTTTCTGGACGTCTGAACGCCGCCGGTGTTGGCTTCGAATCCACACATTTGTAGGACATTTCTACTTCATTCCTGATGTCTCGCATCGCACTCGCCAATTGCAAAAACCTCCTGATTGGCCAGAAAAGAATCAAAGAAATCTGAACATACAGCGCTTCTAAAAAGAGCGCCGTAAAAACACATCATGTAGAACATTTAAAAGGTAAAACCAGCCCATAATTCCTCCGCTGACGACCCGGGAACCTTTATCTGACATTATCTTCTTGGCATTTCTTCTTCTTTAGGCCGCGGATCAACAGGAAGCCCGGCGGGACACAGATGAGCGATGACGCATCACAAAGGTCGTGGCGAAGGTCACGTGTCGGGAGTCGAACCCGTGACGTCCAGGCCGCGGCAGGTACGTGCCTCCGAGTGACCCGGTGCTGTACAGTATCACCATCTTTACTTCTTCTCTCTGCCTTCATCTCCGTGGTTACCCTTTGTTGAGTAAGCCTTGCTGTGATTGGCTGCCGAGACAGCGGTGAAGGAAAATGTCACTATGTGATGGAAAGATACGTGCGTGCGTGCGTGCGTGCGTGTGTGTGTGTGTGTGTGTGTGTGTGTGTGTGTGTCACGTCTGTCCTTGAGTATTGTTTGCTCAGTAACCCTGATCCCTCTGTGTGTGTGTGTGTTTTCTGAATATCTTTTCTTCAAACCTTTGTTTACTCTGAAGAAAGCTCTTCTGTGCTCACACACTCGCTCAGCTCCTGTGTCCTCGCCGTTTGTGGAACGCCGGCTTTGAAGCCTCAACTTTCACGTTTTTGGCCGTCGCCATCTTGGTTTTTCGCCATCAAGAGATGAAAATGTTACAATGAACTTCTAATGGAGAGAAAACACAAACCGTGAAAGGATTAAAGCTGTACTACTGAAACGCTATCGTGGCAGCGACCTGTCAATCACAAGCTAGCCCCGCCCTCAAGCACAAGACTATGTGACATAATTTACCAAATGAACATCAAGCTGTGATGAAGAAGACTTAAAGCTACAGATTGAGACATAAACTCACCAGGAAAAAGTTTCCTGAGCGAATAAATCAAGTGAGAAGTAGCAACATTTTCTCATAGACTTCTATACAAGTCGCCTCCTGCTGGATATCAGAGAGAACGCAGCTCTGAGGCTCCTCTTGGAGTTTAAATATGACAGTAGAATTGACTAAAATTTAAAATGTATATTCTCTTTGCCTCAGGGTCCAGATGCAGCTCGCTGTACACGACGTTGACAGACGAACTATTAGTATTTTTTTTATGTTTTCGCCTGACTTCTACGAATACTGACGAAGCTGAATGAGTCATGTTTCCGTCTGCTGAAGTTTAAAAGTCTTCTTTTTACTCTTAAGTGACAATGTGTGTGAATGAAACGGTGCGGAACCAGCAGCCTTATGTCGGTGAATGATTAAATATTGATTTTGTTTAGTCATTTCTAAAACGTTCTGTAGACTTCGGAGACCTTAAAGGTCATCTTCAGACGTCTTATTGTTTGGGGGAAAATCAATTTATGTAAGAATGGAGATTCTGAATTGATTCACTACTTCTAAAAATGAATTTTTTTTAAATGTCTTTTGCTACAAAAGAAGCTCGATCCTGCTTGTGTCGAGCTTTATTGTGTAATGTGTTGTGTTTACGTGTTATTTAAGCGCAATTCATTGTTATAATTAGCTAAGCTTAGCTGCTTTTATTCCTCACAAACTTGCACATTTTATTTATTATCTATTTTTTGCATATCTTGAACTTGTTATTTGAAGAATTGAGAATCTTTTTTGTTAGTAAAAAGTGTTTGTTTGTGCAGGTTTAGCTCGAGTAGATGTTCCCTTTCCTGACATCACACATCGCGAGAGATGAATCTTCTCGTCTCTTCTGTCGCACAAAGACCCGAGCAAAGGTCACGTTAATGATGCGTACCGTCTTGTCTCGCGCCGCCGCCCGCCTCGCTGCTCTCTGATGGACACGACGGACCAATTAGCTTCTCCGGTCTCACGTCGCTGTGCGCGCGCCAACCCTTAAACACTTCATAATAAGTTTCCTGTGTGTTTGTGCGTTAATCTGTGTGTGCTTTGACTCCTAAGTGTTCCTGTGTGTGTGTGTATGTGTGTGTGTGTGTGTGTGTCAGTGTCAGTGTGTGTCAGGATGTAAACTCCCCATCAACCAAAGGTCATCTGAACCCAAAATGGCAATTAGCGGCAGATCGTCCACCGAGGGCGCAGTCGTGTACCACACCCCCCACACACACACGCACACGCACACACACACACACACACACACAGACACACACACACACACACACACAGAGCTGCTGTGATCAGGTCAGTGTTTCTAGTTTAGCTTTCTGTGTTTGCAGCTTTTTTTTTTAATGCATCATGAATATTAATGAGGATGTTGAAGCTCGTACATATTCATGGTGGTAACCGTGGTCGTGCATAATGACTGACGGCGTTGACGTGTTCTGAGACTTTAATGTGTGTTTCGCGTGTGTTTAGATCTGTGTAGCGAGGCAGGCTACCTCCAACACTAAGGGAACAGAAGCAGCAGATCCTTCCTGTACGCAGCTTTCAGCTCCTTTCTTTAAATATACCATAAAACTTTAATTATTAGAAATAAATCTGTCATAAACGTATTCACATTTCAAGGTTTTGCAGCAATGTTTGGCGTTGACACAGTTTGTGTCAGATTTGGTGCTAAATTGACCACATTTTGATTAAAAACGGTGAAAAGTCCGACATGAAGGCCGCAGGACTTTGAGCCAGCACGACAGTTTCCTGCTTTCAGAGCGTTAATCGTGTTCGTTCTCGAATAATTTATACTCCTTGATATTTTCTCGTCTTCCTGCGCCGCCTCGTTGGCCGCGCTTGTTTCCGCTACTTTGCTGCCTACAAAATAAAAGCGTCTCTGTTTTAGTTTTCAGCCCTTTTCCTCGTGGCTGCTGAAAACGATTCCTAATAGATATGTTATTCCACAGCCTCATTTTTATAAGTAATTAAGTAATGCTCCTCCTGGTTTAAATGAACATTTTGATGGTATATCCCAGGTGTCTGTGCGAAGGCTTTAAAGGCCTGTCCCATGTAGTGATGGAAGCAAAGAAAAGCCTGTAAATGCAGTTTTGCGGCACAAACCGGCTCAGCTTTAATCACCATGTTGATGAAAATAGATGAGGATACATACGAGCGGCTCGTCGAACCCCTTTAAAAACACCAAGAGCTGCACGACGTGAATTTCAATGCAGCTCGTCAATTAAAACGTCTGAATCACACAACTAAACCACACACACACACGTGTAATTACATGTCTTTCACAGCACATTAGCAACACGGCACGTCTGCATGCGTTCTGGTACAAACTCTCCTTTTCCTGTAATATGTTGCACTTTACTTGCGTGCATATCAGCGGAGCGTGTATACTAATTGAATTGTGGTAACGTGCTGCCTCTAAGTCTGACTGGCGTCCACAGAGCCCCGCTGTGAGCCCGAAGGCTGCTGCAGAGATGCGTTTGATGTCTGTGTGTCAGTAAAGAGCTCAGCGCTGACACACACTCATCTCAACGTTTGCTGCTTTACAAAACCGAGTGAGCTTCAAAGTCGTGCTTTCATTGTGGGGCCCGTGCACACATCAACAATTACTGCTTCACACTGAGAGATATCAGCAACTGCTGCGTGCAAACATTCATTTTATTCCCCCTCGCGCCACCGTGACGTTCACATTGGTAGTTGTGGATTGTGAGGAGTTTTTAACCCCGATTCCCTCTTTGACTCTGCTCAGCAAAGTGGATTTGTTTGATGGCTTGAAGGTGGTGAGACGCACGTTAAGTGTTTCTTACATGCCCGATCCTGGGCACCGAGCAAGATTAGTGAGACAAGAGGACATTTTTTATTTATTAACCCCTGAAAGGGACATTTCCTGCAGTAAAGAGCCTTCAGTCATCCCCACCAAGCTGCTCTTCCACTATAAATCTCTTGTATTGCCAAAAGTGTGACAGGATTAAGTGAGACGCTGGTGGGTGGACTTCAAACACACACACACACGTGTATATGTGTATATGTGTTGGGTCTGTCACGTTTTATTTTTGACATCATTTGTCAGCAGGAAGCAAACAAACACTAGAAACAAAGTACTGTAAATATCCAATTTAGAGTTGCAGGAGAGAGTTCCCCTTGTGTTTCTACCTCTGCCTTTCACAATAAAAGTCCTCCAGTGGCTCTGAGGACGTGAGAAGTCCCGGGAACGTTGATAAACGTTGATCCAAAGGAAAGAAGCAGCGGGTGAACACAGTGTTTGTATCCAGGGAGCTGCATTTTAAAAGTGCTAATAACATTGGCATTTATCAACGACTCTGCTGTACGTTTCAGATGCATTGTGCCTTTCTAATGAGGATCAGTGACGGCACACACTGATGGGATCAATACTTTTAGTCCAGTGTGGATGACGTGTGATGGAAGTGTGGATGAGCCTCATCGTGTGTGTACCCCCCCCCAGCATTGATCGATAGAAACTGTGCGAGGACGTCTGCTCTCTAATTCAACTCCACTCCTGCAGGAAGCATCGAGTGGACACGAGTGTTGAGAGTGTTCAGGTTCTCCTCAGCAGATTACCACGTCTGAAGGACGGATTAGGCACGATCGCACTTATTGATCCTGAGAT
Source organism: Bovichtus diacanthus (assembly GCA_943590825.1). Lineage (NCBI taxonomy): Eukaryota > Metazoa > Chordata > Actinopteri > Perciformes > Bovichtidae > Bovichtus > Bovichtus diacanthus. Next base: position 94,342 of record CALSBV010008891.1, on the reverse strand, counting down.
GAAGACGTTTCAAGTGTTATCAGAGTCCAGCACAAAGACAATACAACAAAGGTGGCTCCTGCGGACGGAGAATTATTGTTCATTAGCTGATTCAGTCAGTTCAGTGCGGAACAAAGTCTGTTAATAAATGTTTCTTCGAGTCGTCTTTTAACCTGAAAGTTAAAAGCTCGAATCCCCGTCTCTGCAGTGATACATTAGTTTATGTCCAGAACATATGCAGCAGCCCCACGAGGCTGTAATGTTCCCTACATACTGAAGCTGATGGATGTATGGAAACAGAGAGATTCTAAAACCTACGTTTCTCGCCGTCCTTGCTCCTGGGTGCAAAAATCAATGCGTATATAATTGCACGAGTCGTGCATTGTCCTTGCGAGAGTTGCCGTTGTTCTCGAGCATAGTCGTGGGAGCTTTGGATAAATCTATAGCTGCACGTGAGACCTTCAAAACCTTGTTAACGGCTGCATGTTTTTCTGGTTTTTATTTCCACACGTTTAGAAGACAGACAGTCGGATGGAGACAGCCAGTTCCCGGGGTTGTCAGAAATCCCAAAAAAAAACCACTTCTTATAACCGCAGAACTGGAAATATCGTAAGACAAAGACTGTGTCGGGCGTGTTGTGTGTGTGGGGGACCACAGTGCCAGACTTTACCATTACTTAAATCCGCCTGAATGTCAACGGAGTCTGGCTTTGACTGGCACTTTGTGGTTCTCCTGATGAGCCCTGGGTTGGCGCCGTTAGAGAGAGATGGTGCCACAGACCTCAGCTCCTCCCTGAAGGTTTGCGTGCTGCTGATGGGAAGCCATCACCACCAGAGGATTTATTGGCTTTTAACTTACAAATGGCCTCAGCAGTCATGGCTGATGGGAGGATTTCACTCAGTCTGCAGCCCACTGATGGCAGCTCTAATGAACTCAAACTCTGCATTTCACCCACGAGCGGCGGGCAGACATACGACTCTCTGTCGTGTTCCTGAAAAGAAGCTTTTACTTGTGCCTTCTCCTGCCAGTCGGGGGGCTCGTACCGCGAGGCTGCAGAGACTGTGGGGTGTTTGTGCCGTCAAGTCGTGCAGCCTTGAAGCCTGAAGCCTTTCAGGTGTCTGGAAAAACTCAGTTGTCACACTCACTTTGTTAAGCTGAAGGCTGCACATCCTCCTCTTCGTTTGCTCTTTCAGTAACCGTGTTGCCAAAATGTCCTCGTGCCTAATTACCTTCAGATTCCACTGTACGTGACAGTGCTTTAGTTATCTGACGGGAACCTTTTTGTTACACACTTGTTGTTCTCCTCCAGTCGCTTTTATTTAAAAACTATTATTCCTGCACCTTTAGAAAACTAAATTCTATTCCCTGCATCGTCACCCCGAGGCGAAGGGAACATTTCATCCCATTCGCTCCAAACGTTGGCAGTGTCTTATAAAGCCTGGTGGTAATAACACAAATAATGAGCTGTGTGTCGGCCATGTGCTCCCGTGACATCATGAAGCATCACTGCTCGCCACGCCGGCGGCTCTGAGGGGTCACGTTGGTGCTTTAAGCTAAATTCTAATGACAATGCGAACATGACGTTGAGCAGTGTTTCCTGTGTTCACTGTTTCAGTTTCGGGTGTGAGAGCTGTTAATTAGCAATGAACGCTAAAACAGTCCAGTCTGGACCGAAGCTGTGACACATCCCTGAGAACATGCCAATGCTTATTTCACAGAACTTAAGTTTGAATTCATCATTGACATCCAAAAAAGCTGATATTTTTCCAAAATATTCTACTCGGCATCAATAACATTTTCCGGGGAGGCCATGGCTCATACATAAAAACACATGCGAGAATATAAAATCTAGATCCTGACAGCTGTTTGCACATCCGCCGGTACGGCCTGCCGACGTTTATTTGTCATTCTTGTTGGATAGTAAATGATTGCATCATCTGCATAGATATGTGTTTCGTCAACTCCTGCAAAATGTCATTCATTAATCTTTATGCAAAACAAAAGAGGCACCAGTGCTTCGCGGTCCAAGGCTACATCCACCATTTTGAAAGTGAACATGCTGACTTCTTCTTCTAACTCCAACGGATCCATCAGTGTCTGGAGAAAACATACGGAAAACTGTCCTGCAACTTATTTATAGTGCGTTTGTTTACCCAGTTTAGTTCACGTCCTGCTGACACACAACGATCTGGCGTAATATCATTTTGTTGTCGTGTTATGAAAGTGACGGCGGATTTGATTATACGCTGGATAAACTTCAGGACCTTCAGATTCCTGAACTCCTTCCCAAATGTGAGTTTAATTTAAGCATCTAATTTGCCATCTTTCACCATCTGCCATCTGCTATTGTTGTCATTTAAAATTTGGATTTAATTGGTTGAATAAACTGTGGGATTTTTCTCCCAACAAAAAAAACAAAAAACAAAACAAGAACAGAGGCAGATCATTGTGACCTTAATATAAAGTAAAAACGTGGGGGAAACTTCAGTTGGACTTTGGCAGCTCATCTGTAAGAGGTGTACAAATATGAAGCCGGGCAGGTCTGACAGAGAGTTTACGCTTGGTCAACTCTCCCTCCTATAAATAAAGGTTTGACATAGAAGTGCAGCCTGCAGTGGACAGATAGATCACTGTGCAGCTCTGATACCGCGCTGCAGCGCTGGGATTACTTTCCTCACTATGTCCCTTAAGAAACAAGGACATGATGTGACTGCAAATCCTGCAGAAGGAGACAGCGCTTGTAGAGAAAGTGTGTGTGAGTGTAGCGAGAGGTTGTGTTTCGAGTTGTGATGCTGACGCTCTCCAAGGAAGCACCTCGTGTTTGTTGACACGTTGATCTGAAATGTGATAAAGTGACTTGCAGGACGGCGGCGGAGCGCAATTTATTCGTGAAACCTCGCGGAAAAAAGTTGGTGGTGTGAGCTAACTATCGCGCTAACTGTTAGTCGTCAAGCTAGCTCAGAGTTTGTGTAAAAGATGGATTTGTGTTTCCCGTGGACAGGTTTTGACTTCACTTGGGGTAGTTTTGTACCCGGGCACTGCGGGGTTTATAAAGTGAGCTGTTGCACCACAGTTGACATCAGAGCTTCATCTAGTTTCGACTCTCAGCTCCTACAAATGTCGCCATGATCAAAACACGCAAATTCAAAGTTGACTTTTACGTGAAAAGCGCACTCAGATTTGAATTGAGTTTAGAAAGGTTGCCGTTGTAAATGCTGACCAGGCCTTGAGATGCGGGTGTTTCACATCCTGCTAAATGCTACGTATGAAACTCGAGCGTGTCTGATTGACGGGTTGCCTCCACATGGCAACCGATGAGCAGCTAGCGGCTAACGTTGCTAACAGTGCAGACAAACGAGCGCTGACAGAGCCGACAGTGTCAGCTCTCTCTGGAATAACACAGATCAATGTTCTTCATCAAACCACAATGTGTTTAACTAATTATATTCCCTTATCGATTAACAGCCAATATCTTCATTAGAGGCCATTTCACTGGTACTTTGTAAACCCAGGAGTCAAAACTCAGACGCTAAAGAAGCACTTTTCATGCATTGCATTGTGGTTTAGTACTGCCCATCTGCAGCAAATTAAAAAAATAAATCAAGCAGATTTGGTCTGCATACGGAGTAACGAGTAATCTGCAGAAACTCCGGAGTTGGAACAGTGTCAGCGGTGTGTGCACAGATCTAAGGGATGATTTGAATAATCAAAAAAACCTCAGCCTCAGACCTCCAACCCTGTGGGACTCCCAGGCCTCCAGAAATCCTTGAATGTTTGTCGATCTAAAAAAAGAAAAAAGGCCTTGAAGGATGGTTGCGAGGTAGAGCGGCTTAAATACAGCCAGAGTTCTGCTCAGCTTGTGATCCGTTTGATGAATTTACTTCCACACACCCTCGGGCTGAGGATCGTGAAGAACAACCGGAGATTGAGAACCAATCATATCAGAAGTGGAGACATGCACCGAATGTGTCTGCACGCAAGCATGTCTTCATGACTTACAAATACCGTGCGCAGCTGTTTCACACATCTTTCAGCTTACTTACAGAATCCAAGACATGCTGTAAGTAGTGGTAGCTGCATGAGGAGAAACCTGGGAAGATTCTGAGAGAAGAAATACAAAACAGTCGTTTCCCGTTCATTAGTGTCTTATTTTGTAGCATCAAAAATAAGTGATCATTTTAAGAGCCAGAAACAGGCTTAAAATTCTCACTGTTCCAGGTTCATATTTACAGTGAATGACTATTGTACATAAATGTACGTAGTGTATGTAACTGTTTATTATGTTTACTGTTATATTAATGGAAATCTTAGTGAAAAATAAATCAACATTTCATATCTTTCATATCACTTTGTGGTGGTGTCGTCCAGCCTATAATGACCCCAAACAGTCCCACTTTCACTGCATTTCTACGTTATCACATCATTCTTTATAAAAACACAGGTTATAGAACTGTAACTACCATTTTAACACAGAGGTAACCTGCGTTCTTACACAATCTGGTGCCTTTGTCTGGTGGAGGGAATCAAATGAAAGAGGTTTGTCCTGCACGTCATGAAGTCATACGTCTCTGTAGACATTTAGATTCAAGCCCAGAAGCTGTATGGAGTGAGATTCACTCCTGCATGGCTTTGAAATAAGATATTGAAATGTGTTAATAATGCATTTGTTTTACTTTAAACCACATTTCATACAACCCAAGGATACTTGCACAAAGAAAGCAAGCAGAAAATGGAACATTTACTGAATTTATATAAAGTCTTTCTACCTTCCCAGACAAAGTGCTTTACAATTTGCCTCTCATTTACACACGTTGCCGACAGTGCTGCTCGTTCAATACACATTTAATGTGTGTGGCAAAGGTGAACTGTCTGTGGCCGCAAAGTGAAAAGCTGAATTTATAATCCTGCAGCTGCGGGAACATTATAGACAGATGCGTCAGAATATAAACTGTACAGTTTCTGTACCAGAAAATGTGTTCCTCTTCTGTAGACACACGCTGATGAAATGTGCTGACATTAACATGCATCTGTTAATAATGTTGCTGCCAGATAAACGTATATCTCTGCAGCGTTAATTAAAGTGAAGCCGCAGAGACGAAAGTGCACACTTAGCGCCTTTAGGCTGATGATACTCTAGTGTCCAACCTAAATTAGAGAATTTAAGAATAAACTAAATACCGTTACTTTTAAATCAGACATTTCCACCTCTGTGATAAGTAATACTTTTCAGACAGACCTGCCACAATACTGACATTCATCCACAAAATGTTAAACTCTTATTTCATTTCTCTTCATCTATATAAACTGTCGGGTGGGTGGTCATTAGTGGTCATTTGCATAAAAACACATTGTATTTCTGTTTTAATATTGCCTTTGATTTATTTATTTTTATTCTTTCCATTAGTAGTTTTAATGATGAGTGTTAGGAAGTTCAACAGCTCATAATTCTCTCTATAAAATCTATGTGAAATTGCTGTTAAAACAACTGTCTCTGCAAAAACTACGTTTTACACGATCACATTTGAACACATCATGATGATGTTATAATTTGCTCGTTTCACTCACAATGTCGTATTATCAGGTAAATCAGGGTCCCCAACCACCGGGCCGTGGACCAGTACCAGTAATTAAAATTAATTATATTATATTAATTATATTAAAATTTAATAATAATATAAATAATGTGCATAATATAAAATAGAATAATTACATTTACATTATATATGTAAT
>CALSBV010008878.1:0-11141 GCA_943590825.1 Bovichtus diacanthus | reverse complement strand
ATAGGACTGCCAAAAGCTGTGGACCTGCATACATAAACACAAACAGACCTGCACTCAGTCAAAAACTCAAATTCAGGCACATGCAAGAATGAATGCACGCAATAATCACACACTGCTTTGTCTCCTCGTGCACACACACACACACACACACACACACACACAAACACACACTGTGTTTCAGAGATGAATAATGTTACTGTGCGTCTGGTGGGATGCACCACTGTCCCTGGGGCGGGTTGAATGCAGGGATATTGTGCTGGAACCGGCAGACACACACACACACACACACACACACACGCACACACACACACACACACACACGGACACACACACACGAACACACGAACACACACACAAGCTCAGTGCTCTGTCTCCAGGTGACTCTGTTCCTTTTATAGAGCGGAGCACTCTCTACCCCTCCTGTCTTTCTTTCTCTTTTATACAAATGCATAAACACACACTCACAAACACACACACACTCACACACACACACACACACACACACATAGGCAGGCAAAAGATTACAGACAAACATTGCCACATTCATTCACACACTGGAATAAACACACCAAGCCTACAAACACATTCTATGAAACCCCTACTGGTGTACTGAAAGCATGCGCGTGAACACACACTGTAACACTTCCTCTTCCCCTTGGAGGAAATTGGAGTTTGCATCTGTGCAGGGAAAAACAGGGAGGAGAAAGGAGAAGAAAAACAGGGCTCAGTTGAAACTCTTATGAAACACTGCATCAAAGACAAACCAGATAATATCGCTTTACATTGTTTGTTTAGGTAATACATTTTAATATCTTGAAGTGGTTGGAAAAAAAGGGGTTGAAGGTTCATATTTGATCAAAAACAATAACAATGAATAATGCATCATACAAAGTCAGATAGAAAGCTAAATAGCCACAGAGGCTCCGTAAGTGAGTTCTGTTGAGACTCAGAGCCAGTGTTATGACCCAACACGGATGCTCTTCAGATGTCATCTTAGTGCTATGTTTTAACATTTTGCCTTGTCTCAATCCTGCACTCATACATGTATACAAGACATATTCACACACATACACACTGGTACACATTTATGATTATTTATTTATTATAGATAGGTAATAAAGTTCAACACACTGCTCTCTATTTCTCCTTCCTCTCCCAGACATGTCAATCAATGCATCAGAGACTGCATTACCTGTCTGCCCCTCCATCTTGAGAGGCTGAAACAGATCCTGGAGCCTGCACCATTGAGGGGCCATTTTATACACACACACACACACACACACACACACACACACACACACACAAACATATGCATATGTTTGTGTGTGTGTGTTTGTGAATGTGTGTGTGACTGAGTGTGAAAAATATCATCTTCAATGGTTCTCAAAGAGGGGAATTTTGCTTTGACTCCAGGTGGATGTTAAAATAAAATTAGACATTGAATATGAAAGGAGAAAATACAGAATGAAAGAACCTCGGGCACAGCAGCTCTAACCCTCATATTTTTTCTCTCTTTTCTCTCGCCCCCTCTCTCCATGCCTTCAGAACCCCTAACCCCCCTTCCCCCTTTCCTGTCTCACCTCACCTCCCCCTCCCAGCTCTGGCTACAGACGCAGAGAGTTATGCAGTCCTTCCGAGAGCGCAGCGGTGGTTACCACAGCAACCAACCCTGCTACCAGCAGGAGCCCCATGAATTATCCCGCCTGGAGACCTACCGTCAACACCCGCATCATCCCCACCCCCAGCACCCGCACCCAGGCCCCGGTCCACATCCAGGCCCTGGCCCAGGGCACACCAGGTCAGGCTATGAGGCTCATTCACTGGCGAACCCCACAAGCATGCCTGCAGCTGGAGGACCAGGAACTGTAGGAGTACCCAAGGACTGTTACAGCCAGCAAGCCTACCCTGGTTACCCAGGTGGAGGGAATGGTAGTGGAAATGGAGGCTCAGCACCCTCACAGGCAAAGAAATCCTATAGAGGAAGCAAAGTGCCCCCACCAAACCCCAGTCAGCACTTACAGGGTCCTGGGGGCTATAGTAACCACATGGGACCAGGGAGTTACTCAGCCCAGTATATGAGCGAGGGCCACCTCCAGCAGAAATGGGAGGACTCAGCCCAGTTAGCACAGTATGACCAGGAGATGGTGGGGCGTATGGAGGCTGGTGGTACCCCTGCACCTGTCTCCTCCCAGTACATGGACCAGAACATGCTAGGCCACTCACAGACCCAGTGCCACCAGCCCTCTACCCCTGCCTATACCAGCCCCCACCATCAGCCCCACCCCCCTAACCCTGCCCCCTCCCCTCTCATGTACCCCCAGAGTCACCTTCACTACCCCCAGCACTCACCCTCTCCTTCGCCATACATGGAAAAGTGCAGCCCTATGCCCCACTGTTATAAAGGTTACAACATACCCCCCAATTCCCAGTATGGCAGACAAATGAGCAGTCACAGCAATCTGAAGCAGGGTACTTACAGGTCAACCCAGAACAGTTACGGCTACCAGCAGCCTCCCTCCAGAGGTTATGAGCAGCAGCCCCCTTTACAGGCCATGACCAACCCCCAGGAGCCCCACCCTAAATACCAACACTACAGCCAACCCCAACAAAACTACTGTCTCTCAGAACTGTCTGTCAGATCACCAGAACAGTATTATCAGACCTGTAGCCCCTCCTCAAGCCACTCCCCTGCACGGTCTGTTGGACGCTCCCCCTCATACAGCTCCACCCCTTCACCACTAATGACTAATCCAGAGTCGTTCCAGTATGGCCAACCTCCCATGACCCCTGGGGCAGCGTCCTCCTCTTCATCCTCTTCAGCTGGTATACAGGAGCAAGCCAGTACCAACACCATGTTGATGCCTCCACGCTCACACCCCTCACCCAATGTGCCCCATGCAGCCCCCCACAGCTACACTACGACACCGCAGGTCCCCACCATGAAAGAACGCTTCTCAGAGAAGCTGTTGTCAAACCCCAGCTTGTGGAGCCTGAATGCCCTCACCTCTCAGGTAGAGAACATCTCTAATAATGTCCAGCAGCTGTTGCTTTCAGAGGCCCTGGTGGCCAACAAGAAAGGTGGTAAGCGCAGCAGTGGAGGGAGCAACAGCAGTGCTGGAAGTGGAGCATCCACCAAAAAGGGTGAGGAGTACAAAAGTCCTCCATATCCAGATGGTGGTGGTGGTGGTGGTGGTGGTGCTAGTGTTGGCGGAGGCCCCATGCAGGACCCTTATTCTACCCCACAGCACCAGCCAATGCCCATGGAACTCCATGAGGGGGGCTACTCCAGCAGCAGTGATGAACAATTAGAGAGGGGCTACTACTACTGTGGCCAGGGCAGAAGTCCAGCACAGGCCCCCAATAACACACAACTCAGCCTGGACACAACCTCTTCATGCTCCATGACATCTCCAGATGACATGTCCACCAGGTCCGGGGACTCAGGTCTACACAACCTTACCCCTGACCCTACTAGATGTCAGTCAGTGCAGGGAGGAGATGGCATGAGTACTCCGGTGAAGAGCATTGGTGATGAGAGGTCTCCTACAAGCATTACAATCCCCAGTCCTATGAAACAAGAAAGGGACTCCCCTTCAGATATACAGCATATTAATGAGCCTGTCAAAGAGAACTTTGAAGAATCAGCCTGGACGGAGAAATCAGCTGACAAAGAGGAGGTGTCAACAGATAAAACTCCTGACTGTGAGAGAGATTCAGACACAACTAAATCTACAGAGAATCTGGAGAAATGGTCAGATGAAGAGAAATGCCCAGCTCTCTACAGCAAAGTAAACAAAGGGGTGACAGAAAAAAGTTATTGCTATAAGGAAACAGTGTACCAAGAGGTCCAGAGCAAATATGACCCTGATGCAAGAGACTCAGTTGAACAGTCCCCAGCAGCTCTCTCTGACTCCAGCCACAAGGAACACTTTGGCCATGATATGAAATCAGAGCTGTTCAAATCTGAGTCTCCAACTGCATCTGAGAGCTCAGTGAAAACGTTGCCTTTCATTTCTAGGGGTGACCTTGAACAGGATCAATATTCCACAGAGAAGGAGGACAGCTCAGAGAACACCTCTCCCACCCCCCAAGTTGATGCCTTGGACGAGAGCAACTCAGACAAGAGAGAGAGCAGAGATGAGGAGGATGAAGAGGAGGGGGAGGAGGAGGGGGGTGAACAGGAGGAGGCAGAGGAAGAGGAAGAAGAAGAAATACAGAAACAACAACAACCTTCTCTTTCCCCTCCTCTGTCTACAGAGGTTAGGGAGGAACTGGGGGAGGGGGAGGAAATGTCATCGACTGTGGAGCACATGAATAACAGAGATGGGCAAGAGAGGCCTCCTGGAGATCTCTGCAGCAGGACAGATAGTCACAGTACTGAGCTCTACATTGACAACGAGCCTGCAGGGGCGCCTGCCCATCCAAATGCAGCAGCAGCAACAGCAGCAGCAGATGCTTCCGCAAGGGAGTCAGCCATTGGTGACACTGCTCCTCAGCCTCAGTCTGCTATGCCAGTCTTCTCAGCTCTCAATGACAAGGCAACACCTCAAGCTCAGACCAGGGATCATATTGATCACATTGATGCTAAAGTGTTGGAGCCAGACTCTCCTCAGCTGCCAGGGAAGTCGATACTTCCCTCAGCCCCCTCCTGGGCAGACACTCCACCCTCCCCCAAAAAAGGTGATGAGGACATGGAGCCAGGCATCAGCTGCGCCAGTGCTGTGACCCCCTTGGCCAAGCCAGAACCTGTGGCCCCATCTGCTCAGCCGAGGGCATTTGGACGTAAGCATGCCAGGGGCAGAAGAAGAATCGTGCATTCAGGTGTGGGAATCAGGCGACAGCTAAGCTTGGAGAGGGAGGGTGAAAAAGAAGAGGAAGGAGCCCCCTCGCCTACACAGAAGTCATGCATACCTCCCAGCAAAACCGTGTTATTTTCAGATCAAATCGACCTAGTTCATCAAGAATCTATTGTGAGCCAGACTCCCAAAATGCTAACTGATGGTTTTCGTTCAAGAATGTGTACTCGCTCATTCAATGCACCAGACTTGCCACCCAAAGTTGAGCCTCATGTGAAGAGAAAACCAGGCCCAAAACCAGGTTCAAAGCCAGGGCCCAAAACTGTGCAAAAAGCTGGACCAAAACCAGGAGCAAAACCAGGTCCAAAACTAGGGCCTAAACCTGGCCTAAAGCCTGGAACAAAGCCCGGGCCAAAACCTGGTCCTAAACCAGGACCAAAACCAGGATCAAAACCTGTTCCAAATGAACCTGAGCTGCCACTGAAAGTTGAGACTCCTGTGAAACGAAAACCAGGACCCAAACCAGGCTCAAAATCTGGGCCAAAACCTGGCTCAAAACCTGGATCAAAACCTGGTTCAAAAGCAGCTCTAAGGCCAGGTCCAAAATCAGGACCTAAGCCTGGACCCAAGCCTGTAGATGTTTTGCCCGTGGATGACACTATACCCATCAAGGCCTCAGTGGGTCGCCCCAAAGGCTCAGTTTCTAAAGCAAAGCTGGTACAACAAGAAGAAAACATTCAACCTTTGACAGGATTGCAAAGTAGGGGCAAGAAGAGCCCAAAAGTTACAATATCACAAGTAATCCAGGATGTAAAACCAGTAAATCAGGAACAGAAACAAGCAAACCATGAGATTAAGTCACCAGAGAAGGAGGGTAAGAACATGGTCTTGAGATCCAGAAAGCCCTCGCAAGAAAAACTGTCAAAAGAAAAAGAAAAAATCATAGGGGAAGATATTCTGCCCCAGACACTAACAGAAATTAAAGCCAGTGATGATTCTCCAAAAGTAGAGGAGCCTGTTAGTGTGGAACAAACTCCAACTTCCATTCTTAATGCGGTCGAAAACAAAGATGTTCAAGTAGACCCAGTCGCACCACTTGCCTCACCAGTCCCAACTCAACAGTGTGAAGAAAAGACATCACTTTTATTGAAACGGAAATCTAGCCCAGAACTTTCTCCAACACCAGTAAAGAAAAAGAGGGGTCCAAAGCCCAAACCAAAGTCTTTACCTCCTCAACCCCCTTCGCTGGAACAGGTTATCTCTACAGCTAAAGAGAAGGGTGTCCGGGGCCCCAGAAGAAAGCGAGGGCCACCCAAAAAAGTATCTGTGGTCAATCCTCCTCCCAAAAATACTCCTTCCAACATCAGTGAAACTGACATCACTAGTGATGTGCCTGTGGTGCCTCCTCAATGCCCAACTAGAACAAAAGTTCTCCCACCACGTAAAGGCAGAGGACAGAAATATGAGGCCATGGTGCAGAAAATAACATCTCCTAGCTCAAAGAAGCACCTCCCAATTCCACAGATAGACAGCAATCTAACTGATGATGTGACAGTCAAGGCTTTGTCTCAACAAGTCTTAAAGGAAGGTGAGACGTCTATGCTCATAAATAGCACTGAGATGATAGAGAGAGAAGTGAAAAGCATAGAGTCTAGACAAGAAGGAGTGAAACAACCCGAAAGAGCAGATAGAAAAGAGGAGATGGCACAAGAAAGAGAAAAGAATGAGGTGAGTCAAGGGGCATCAACACCAGAGGAAGTGAGACAAGCGGTGGAAGAAGAGGTTGTAAATAAGACGGAAACCCGACAAGAACACATTAAACCAGGGACACAGCAGGATATTGGAATTGGCAAGGTTTGGAGGTCAATAAAGGTCCCAGTGGACGTCAGGGCTCCAGGAGAGTCGGCTCAACAGGCCTTAGAAGGTGTATCTTCTGCTTCCACTAAGTCCACCAGAACTAAAAGGAAGAGATGGGCCATGGTGGAGAGTACAGATGCCTCAGTAGTAGCCTTGGAAGCAGGGAGCCTAATAGTTACAACACCAAGGCTAGCCAAGCAGAGGGCCATTAAAAACAACCATGAGATGCACCTAAAACAGAGGAGAAAGAAGAGAAAAGGTCAAGCCTCTCTAGAAGAAACAGAAACAGTTGAGGAGACAAATATTGAAACAGCAGAACAACAACAAGAGAGGGTAGAAGATAAGGTAACTCCCACAGAGTCCACAATACCTCTCCCAATCAGCCCAGATGAGATTACAGAAGCCCCTCAGGTTACCAGCACGGAACTCATTCAGAAACCTAGGAGAGGCAGAAAACCATCCACAAATCCAACAAAGAGAAAACGAGGCAAAGCCTCATCAGAGCAGATCCCTGGCAAGCCAATGAAGGTCCACAAAAAGCCTGGGCCAAAACCTGGGATGAAAGATGCCATGGAGGTTATTGAGGCAGTAGTAAGGGCTGCAGGATGTGAAGGTGTTGAAAAAGAGGAGAGAGAAAAAGAAGAAATGGGAAGAAGGGAAAGAGAAAATAATGAAAAACCAGAGACATGTATTGTGGGTCCTGTAGTAACAATATCAGAAAAACAAACTGAGATCATTTCTGTGAAAAGAATCAGGCGCAAACCAGTCCATCAAAATTCCAAACTGTCTTTCTGTCCTTATGTACGGATTAACAACTCAAGAGACTTTTCTTCTTGGTGTGCCATAGTCAACAAGCCTGAGGATGCAGTAATATTTCAGAGACGTAGAAAAAAAGGCATACTCAGAATGAGAAATCCTTTCACAGTTGCAAAAGTAGTGCCACACACTGCTGCCATGCTACAGGGACCCTTGGTAAAAAGAAATCTAATTGACAGGTGTCTTACATGTTGCCTGTGTGGAAAGCCAGCAAATTACAGAGATCTAGGTGATTTGTGCGGACCCTACTACGCGGAGGATGGCGTTCCACGGAAAATTTTGACAATTGAGCACACAGAATCCCTCAGGAAAGAGTCACAGAAAACCAATGACAACAACAGTAGCAGCAGTGACGAACCAAGCAACTCTTTAAAGAACGAGAGCGAGGACAGCACAGAAAAGGAGAGCAATACAGAGGCATCCACTCAAGAAAGCAGTAGTAGCAGGCACCATTATTGGCACTACCGGCGGGCAGAAAGAACCGAGAGAATGGGTCAGGAGGGTGGTCCACGAAGATTAACTCTCCGAGAGAGGTTCAGGAGGATGAAGCAGCTCCAGGCTGTTAGCACAGGGGCCTCAAGTGACCAAGAGGGGGGTGACAGTGTTTTCAAAAGGCTACAAGAAGAGGCAGAAAGTAAGGAGCACTGGGCCCATGAAAACTGTACCATCTGGACCAAGGGGGTAATTATGGTAGCTGGGAGGCTATATGGACTGAGGGAGGCTGCCAGCAACTCAGCCCAAACGGTATGAAAGCAATTATCAACATGAAGTCAATTCTGAAATGTGTGCATGCTTATTGAAGTTAAGAGACATACTATGCAGCTTCTTTGAGAAATTGATGTTAACGTTCAACATTTTTTCCCCTTTTCTTTCTCTCTAACCCTATGTCCCTCACTCGGTCAATTTGTTTGTTTCTTTATTGGTCTTGGTCCATATGTCCGTCTGTCGGACTAACCCCAGAGCTGCTACAAGTGCCAGAATGTGGGGGCGTCCCTCAGCTGCTGTTGGAGAGGCTGCTCTCATAAATACCACTATGTCTGCGCCAAAGAGATAGGTAAGAGACCACAGCGAGAGAAGGAAGAGAGTAACAAGGGATGAAAAGGGGAGAAAAGCCCGGGAGAGGGAGGAGAAATGAGGAGGGAAATTGGGAATGAGAAATTGAACGTGGGTTTAGAGGGCAATAGGTAGGGGAACAAATAAGGAAGGTAGGAAAAAAGGAGAAAAATTAAAAGAGAGGGAAGAAAGCGAAGGGAGGGAAAATAGATGTGTGAGAAATAAGAGGAGGAAAATGCATCAAGAAGTAACATTATTGAGTGCAAGAAAAGATGTCTGAGAGTGCTAGGAGAGAGCAAAAGAGGAAAGGAGGGAGGGAGAAGAGGCAGGGAGCCTTGAATAAAGGGGATGATGAGAGGAAAGTGGGACCCTGGAGTGTGCAAGACGGAGAGGGGGAAGAGATAGAGGGAGGAGGGTGTGTATGCGTGCATTATTGACCACAACCCCTGTGGCTCCGTCCATCCATTCTGCTGTCTGGGGACTGAATGTGCGTGTGTGTGTGTGTGTGTGTGTGTGTGTGTGTGTGTGTGTGTTCGCATGCATCGATGTGTGTGCTTTCCTGTCTGAATGCTGGCTCAAACGCTTCCCTATGAGCGTCTTACAAACACATTCCCTTCAATGATTGTGTGTGTGTGTGCGTGTGTGTGTGTGTGTGTGTGTGTTCTTGGTCATTGTTGTCAATATAAGTGAGCGTCTGTGTGTCAGCACATGTATTGTATGGCTTCCCCTTACATTACCTCATGCCAAGGAAGTACAGTGTCAGGATTAGAAGGCCTGCCACGTCTGCCTAGCCAGCACAGGGTGCAGTGCGAGGCCCTTTTTAATCCTGCTGAGTGCACCAGCCATATCTGACTGCCTGCCTGTATCGCAACTCATCCACTCAGCCTCTCTCTTTCTTCTGATGCTCTCTGTCTCTCTCTCTCTCTCTCTCTCTCTCTCTCTCTCTGTCTCTCTCTCTCTCGCTCTCTCTCATTTTTTTAACCCTACCTCTTTGTCATTTTTCAAGGGGGCGGGGGTTGTGTGCATTCTCCTCATGCTATTTTGTTTTAATTCATTGTTATTGTCTATCTGCATTGTTGTGGCTCATTCTCTCCTTTTTTTTTTGCTTTCTCTCTCCTTGCGTAGGCTGCACATTCCATGAGGATGACTTCTCCATCAAATGCCCTAAACACGAGGTAAGAAAATTACTCAACGCCTCAAAACTATCACATGAATCGTTTATATTGTACTTTTTTGAGGGTTTAAAATATTTTATCAAACAGTGAGTCATGCATTGAAGAAAGGAGGGCGGGTTGGATGGAGATGATTTAGATTCTCGCAGGGTAACAACCTCTCAGACGTTTGTGTTCTCATGTATGTCTGTGTACAGTAGGTGTGCATAGGTTTGTGCTCCTATCAAACCACTTATAGCCTCTCTGCTCCAAGAACCGCTTTGCGTTTGGATTTTTTTTCTCTCCCCTTCATCCCTCTCCCCAGCACAGAATAGTTCACACATTGCTGTCACAAGCAGCAGCACCATGGCTGGATAGAGGATACAGTGCAGAGCAGAAAACACAATTGTCAGCGCTTGTAAAACAGAAAGAATCAGAGGGAGAAACACAAGGGTTCAGGTTGGTGTTTGTTGTATCAAGTACCCTGTCTACTCCGCTGCCAAGATGATCAGGATCTCATCTTGGACTGACCGATATTTTGTTACCAAATCAATATGTACCCAATGACCTTGGCAAGCTAAACCCATATAAACCACCAGTCGCTGTGTAAACACTCGGTTATGTGCCCATTGCATATTACTGTCACTCAACACCCACTGTTATGACTGCAGACCCCTGCAATTACAATGGGTCATAGTTTTTGTGTTAATATGAGCAGTCCACTCCACATTCAACTTTCCTGTAAGACAGACGCCATCTGGTGGTGGCGTATTTACACTGCAGCAAGGAGAGGAAGGTCAAATGCAGAGGGGAGGGGGGGGGGGAAGTAGAGAGGGAGAGATGCTGACATTCAGCAGGGAGCAGCGGTGCATTGAGGCAGCAGTGGCAGTAGCCTCCCTTCCCCCCCCCCCTCTCTGCATCTCTCTTTCCCTCTCTCCCCCTTTCCCTCTTCCTTTCCTGTTCTCCTCTGTGCAGACTGACAGGGATGAAAAGCTGGCTGCTGATCAAAACAACCCACCCAGCATCACTGCCTGCTATCCTACCCACATGCTCTCTCCACCCTTTCTCTCTCCTTCTTCCTCTTGTTATTTCTCGTTCTTTTTTTTTCGCCTTATTTTGCTTGTGCGCCTCCCTGCTGTTTTCAGCTCCCCCACTCTGTTCACCTCTCATCTCCTGCGAGCTCTCCTTTTTTTTCCTCCATTTTTTCAGTCCTCCTCCCTTCATCCCTCCTCATCCCTTCCTCCTTCTTTCTCTCTCATCTCCTCTCTATTCCTCTCCTCGCCTCTCCTCACCTCAACTCCCACGTCTAAGCAGCAGAAATAGAGTATGTGAAACACAGAAAAAAAGGAAAGGCAAGACAGAGAGAGATTGTTGTTAGCGGGCTGAGGCGGAGCTGTCATCAGCTAAGGGATCTGAAGGTCTGTGTGTGTGGGTCTGTGCCGCGCCAATTTACGCTGAGCAGCCTAAT